>MU158811.1:1689051-1842304 GCA_015888305.1 Antheraea pernyi | reverse complement strand
GTGATGTCTGGAAATGACGCCCCTCTCTGTGCATCCACTAATAATGAATGTAACTACATATCTGTTTGAAAAAAAAAACCAGATTGCGTTACTTGGCGGTTCTTCTCAATGAGTAGGTTGTTTGTCGAACCGGTGATAGTTTTGCGTTTCTTGGCGGTTCTTCTCAATAAGTGGGTTGTTTGTCGAACCGGTGGTAGTTTTGACGCTCATAAGCGCCTTCTCAGGGCCTAAATCGAGTAAAATATTTTTGGTTTTGATTTTTGCATTTAACAAAAGTAAATTTTCAAAAAAAAGTATTAACCGACTTCAATATCAATCAAAAACCCATAAGGCACTAAAAAGCGGAAAATAAATAGTTTATCAAAAATAAAACATATGAATATGTGTGCTACCTAGAGATTTATTGGAAGTCGGTGCCAACCAAACCGAAAATCATATCATCTACAGGTACAAAGTTTAAGTCCACTCTCGCGTCTCTGTAATACAAAAATTTTGGTTGGTACCGACTTCCAGTACATCTCTAGGTAGCACACATATTCATATGTTTTATTTTTGATAAACTATTTATTTTCCGCTTTTTAGTGCCTTATGGGTTTTTGATTGATATTGAAGTCGGTTAATACTTTTTTTTGAAAATTTACTTTATTTTAATAATAAAATACAACGTTATAATGTGAAGAACCATCCTAAAATTTAAATTAGTATATGTTGCTTAGACTTTTTTGATGAGTGTATTTACATTAAGACGAACCCATATAGGAATAATTAAACCATAAAAATTTGGACTTCTATTAAAATTCAAAAAATCTTTTATATTTTAGAAACTTAATTAGATTAAGTATTTTACAATATGAATACGAGCGCTTCAACTAGCCATGCCCAGACGCGGGGTGAGAAGGAAAAGACTGCATCAGAAGATCATGCCAAACAGAGCGAGTCGGTAGACCATGGGAGCGGTAGAGCTGCTGCAACAAAACTACTGCAAGAAGTAAAAGCCATCAGGGCTAAACTATCGGGCAATCTGAAGAATAGTATCAAAGATGCAATAATCAAGACTTCAGAACGTATGTACGAGGTAATGATAAGTCTAAACTAAACCATCTTGAAACTGGAAGCAAGTGTCGCAAAGGTACAGAGTGGTTATGCAGAGATGCAACGCCAACAAGAACCGAGTGCTGCTGGAAGAGTGGTCGAAGCTTTAGAGAAGAGTTTAGCAAACAACATAACGAAAAATGATCTAAGGGTCATGCTTGACGAAAGAGACAGAGTATGGCAAAATCGACATGCAGAGGAATTGTGCCGACTCGGCAAAGAGTACTCGGACCGACTGATAGCGATAATTAAAGAGATGGAAGGAAAATGTACAACAAAGAGTGATTTAAGAGAAGTACTAGAGGAAACATCAGAAAAAGTGAGCAAACAAGGACAACAGAATTCAGATATTAAACTGGAAGAAATAAGCAAAGATATCACGGAATTAAAGAATACAATCCAGGAAATGATAGGAAAAGCGGGAACTGAAAAACTAAAGGAGACGAATAACATCAAGAATCTGGAAAACACTGAAAAGAGAACAACTACACACCTACCAACTCCAACATACTCAATTATTGTATCTTCTAAGGATGATAGGGGTACCAATGGTAACGTACTAAACAAAGTGAAGATAGCTGTGGACGCCATCAGCACAGGACTGAGGATTGATAAGGCCAGAAAGGCGAAAGATCAAAAAGTGGTTATAGGCTGTGGAACAAAGGAAGCAGTAAATAAATTTGCTAATAGAATAAAGAAAGTGGAACCAACTTTACTAGTGGAGGAGGCCAAAGACAAAGATCCCTTAATTATCATAAAGGATGTGTTGAACATGAATTATAACGAAGAAATGATAAAGCTAATAAGATCAAAACAAGCAGATATTCACAGAAATAAATGAAGGGGACTATAGAATGTTCATTAAATATAGAAGAAAAACTAGGAATCCCTTTACTTGCCAAGTCGTGCTCCAGGTGTCAACTAAAGTGCAATGACAGTGGAGGGCAGGATATGCCTGGGGTACGGCCATGGCAAGACATAATGCACAGAGACACAAGACAGGTGAAGTCACTGTGGTGGCACCCATACCATATAAGACTGCCCCGTTTTCAAAAAAGGAGGAATTCCGATATGCAGGAACTGCCATAACGCTAAAATAGATAACGCCGATCACAACGCATTCGACAACCTATGTATCGGAAGAAGACGGGATGCGATAGCGCGTTCCAGTACCTCATACAGTTAAATATCAAAACATAGATCCATAATTACAATATAGGCACAACCAAGAACACCCTTTGGGAAAGAGACAAAATGAGAAGACGGAAGGAAAGAAGAGCAGAAATTTTAGATAATAACCAAAAAAAATAATATAATAATACACATATGTCCGACATATTTTCGTAAAGAAAAAATGGAAGAACATAAAAATAGCAAATAAAACAATAAATAGAAATAGAAAATATGAGATTAAAAAAAAATACAAAATTATAGCAATATCCCAACATTTGCATCCAACCCAAAGAAACAAAACTAGTGGCCTATATTATAAAAATAAATAAGAATATAAATCAGTAGGTACAAAAACAAATAAGTTTAAGAAAAAATGTAATGAAATTACGTAAATGTAACTGACATTAACATACACATATAAAGATAATAAAATCAAATCGGTAAATATAATATGAATAATAAGGAATAAATAAGAAACCAAGGTAACAGATAATAAAATATAAACAAATAGTATAATAACAAACATATATAAACAATCTAGCAATAAATAAACCAGAATAAATATAGAAATAACGACAAAGGAATAAGTATAAAAAGAAATATAACAAGAAACAAAATGCTATTCAATTACATAAATTAAAATAGACACACTGAAAAACTTTAAGAAAATTAAATCAGTACAAAAATATACTAAATAAGGAGAAGGATATACACAAATAAAATACAAACAATCTAGTAATAAATAAATCATAATAAAAATAGAAATAGAATTAACATAAAAGAAATAGGTACAAAAATAAATAGAACACAAAAAAATGTTAGGTAATTACATAAATATAATTGCAACTGACATAAATTAAATTATAAGAAAGTCAAATGGTATAAAATCAACATTGTAAAGAGAATAAAACAAATAAACGTAAATAGATGAAATAAACAAATAAAGAAAAAGAGAACAAATTTAAATTAAACAAAAATAGAGAAGTGATTCGATGAAGCATAAATTGCATAACAACCATAAACATAAAAAGAGAAACAACAAAAAACTAATACAGAAGTAAATCGAGATTATAAAACTGCGCAAAATAAGTAATAAAGACAAATAATCAATACATGTACATAAAATTAAAAAGACTTCAAAATTGAAAAAAAAACACCGGTGGTAAAAATGAAATGTACATAAAACCCAAAAATGATCAAATCCCCGAGTAAGAAAAGTCTCGGACTACCCGCGTCTGAGGGAACAGCGCAGTAGCTGCATGAATAGCAGCTGCATAAAAAAAAAGTGCGTGCGTACAAAGTACACATGTCAGAAGTGAAACTTCTTTGGCGAACTAATTTATAAGTCTTGTTTATATTTATACAAATCTAAAACTTTAGATTTCCGAGACTTGAAAAATAGATAAAAAATCTGCGTTTACTGCAAAAGACGTCACTTTCGTTGCATACCTGCGTGACGTTACATCTGTAAAAATTTTACCCTCATGCGCCTAAAGAAGTTTCACTTTTAAAAAAACACTGATAGATGTCACTAGTCAACTCGTTGGCGATTGACGTTGATTAGGTGATGAAAAGTGGGTAATAGGTAAAAAGAATAAAAATTTAATTAGCGTTGGAAGAGACGTCTAAAATGTCACATTCTATTGTGCTACTGTTTTCGAAAAAACATTTCAGGCTAATTACTCACTGGTTTTTGTTGGTGACATGTCATAACAGAATTCGCCTGCACGGCTTCAGGATTTTGTATCACGTAAATCGGTGTATATTGACTAAAAATTAATAAAGATGATATCTTTCGGTGTATTAATATAAAATTAGGTACTATAACCCATTATAATAACATAAAATATGAAAACTATAATAGAAAATAAATGTAAATAAAATGACATGTGAACAGATGTCAATGTAAAAAAAAGGCTAAAAAACTGAAAAACACTGAATAAACAAGATAAATCATTTATTCCCCTCCGACTGTTAGGCTTACTTCGGCTCAGCTGTTTACACAAACTTCATGTTTTAAAATAGGTACCAACTAAATTATTCAATTTAAAATAATGAACATTTTTATCTGCTTCTATAAAATTGCGATTTAAATCTATGATAAACGAGATACGTATTATTATCTAATTCATGTTTTGTTGTAACGAATATTGAAAATTTATACAGGTATTATACAGGTACGCGATAAGCGGATTTAGGGATGCTAAATAACTTTATAAATGTTACTCTTTTTACGCGGGGAACCCATCATGGGTTTAAGCGTGGTGTCTGTTAAATTTATATTCATTAAATCCTGATTGTATTCGTCTTCCAGCAGTGGGCAGACCATGGGCTAGTTTGTATATACACCTGTAACACTAGAAGGTGTGCCTATACCCAGGATCCTCTCTATAGAAAATCAAAGGACGTCTCGCGTATTTGCGGTGAAGGATAGGACCAAGGTTGTCTCCAGTAAACGCTTTTAAGACGATCGGGTACCATTTTCATTTCTTCTATCGAGAGTATGACTTGCTCGCAAAACATTGGCGGTCTTATTACAAAACAAAATGAACACGGGTTTAATACGAATTTTGCTAAGCGGTGCCTACAATTTTAAACCTAGTTGAACACTTATTTAAAATAATTTATTACAAAAGCGTTTTGCGAACAATTTCAATTCATGACTAATATTTTTGTTCAGATCTTCATTAATCAAATTTACTTATTTTAAGTTAAATTCTTTATCATTATCGTGACATTTTGGTTAAAAGAAAATGGTGTAATTGTAAAAATAAGCAATTTATAAGATTAATGTAGTACGTCAAAATGCGTGACGTAGAATGACAGTATAATGCCAGATTAATAAATTGTCGAATACATTAATAGATGTCAATAGTTTTATATAGTAGTACTTATGATACTTATGAGGAAATTAAAAATTTATTACGAATCGTCCTTCGCTAGCAAATAAAAATCACAACAATAAAATAAGAACTGTCAAGTTAGACAAGTCTTAGGGGATATTTACATTTAAATGATGTCCGTCTATAAACAAGGCTAAGGTAATCAAACTTTTTAAAGCAAGCATTCAACACGTATATAACTTCTTTGTAATAATACGGTGGCAGTTTAACCTCTTTGTTCTGTAGCTATCATGTATGGACCACAACCTCCAACTATGGTTACTATTCATTAGCTTTAAGTCGTGTATTTTTACGTAATTAGTCTAAATAAAACTATGTTTATTCTGATCTAGTCCAGCTTTAGGACATATGAGTTAATATTCAAAATGAGTCAAGCATATCGTTCACAAAATTTTACCTTTTCTTTAAAGATATTCAAATTTACTTGTTAACACTTACATTTTATTAAAAAAACGAATGTCTTTTTATTATTAATCTTATACCCGTTTTTACCCCCACCACTTAACGTCACACAAAAAAGTTTCCAATAAAAATTTCAAAGCCCACCCATAAGAAAATTTCCTATTTCAAAAACTCAAACAAATAGAGGTCTTATATGATGAAAAATTAAAATTGAATTTGGTTCGTTTTGAAACGTAACGACTCGTTTATCATGGGAATTAAAAGTTAAAAATAAAAAGTTGACAGTACATTAATAGTATTGGGTTCTAATTGTCCTTGCAATTATTTATTTGGTACAAGGCCTAAGCACTTACTTGTATGTAGGAAGGTTGTATAATTTATAGCAATATTTGTACAGGCCCGTCAAGTCGAAACCTCGATAACACAAACGAATCGTCGAATCACTAGAAAAAACAAAACAATAATTTCGCTGATTACCTGAATTTGTAACATTACGCGATTATTCTTGTGACGGACGCGCGCGTCTGACATGTCTAACGCTGAGAAAGGCGCCAAGAAAGATGGGGTGGACCTGGACCAAATCCTGGAGGAAGAGGTCGGCCAGTTCGGCAAGTACCAGCTGATAACGCTGGCCCTCGCCGCACTTCCTGTTATATTTTCCGCATTCGCAGCTGGGGAGTACATATTCACGACCGCCAGAATAAATACAAGGTAATATTATTATTCATAAATATATTACAAGCTGGTCAATTAATATACGTTTACATTGCTACCTACATGTTAATTGAACATTCGAATTAAAGAAAATCCTTCGCCATTACAAACTCATAGATATCCTTTTAAATGAAGGTACTATACATTATTTTCCTGTAACTCTAATAGTTTACACAGCGGAGGCCGAGATGGCTCTCAGATGGCTGAATTTTTGAAGTGAAAACTTCATTGGCGTGTTGAGCGGTATATTTGACAGAAGATAAATTTATAATTTCTCGTCATGACATGCTACGTAAGCTTGACCGTCCGTATTGCGCTTGTGCGGCTTGCGTCAGACTAGCGACGCATAGTATAAAGGCCTCTGTATTTTGCAGCTAATCATACGTTTGATTGATTAATAGACTTTATAAAAATGAATGTTGCTCCGAGCGCCAATAGATATGAAAACCACACTAATGTTAATAATTTCAATAAACAAAGTCTGAAATTTAAATATTGTCATTAACACTATAATAAATATGAAAATTCGAAAGAGAACGCATTTAATCCATTGTTTTGAGTTTTCACTTCTGTCGGCGGTCCTTATGACTCTCTCGACTTTTTTTTTAAACTTGGCATTATCGTTATATTTTGGTCAATCTAAACATCTTTACAAACAAAAAGCTAAGTATATTAAAGTTTAATCAAAACCCGTAGTATTTGAGTGAACATACATCCACACCAACTTCCTCATTTATAATATGAATACGATGATTTAGAGTAAAATTACAAAAAAAAAAAATGCTGCATAATAAATATATGCGAAATCGCGCGAACAGCTAGTATTTGTGCACATTAATCCAATTGATATGCTCGAAAAAATTAAAATTCCTCTTTAACATGTTATTAATAATACTAGTGGGCGCCCAGTGGTCGAAATTCGACCATAGTTCATTGATTATTTAAAGTTGGACTTTATTAGGGTTATTTTGTCAAAGGGTATACTTCTATAATCAAACAAAGGTTTTCATCACGGCTACCCAGGTATTTGCCAGTTTTTTTTAAATTATATAAACAAAAAAAAATCTATGTTAAAATGAAAATTGAAATTAATTATAAATTTGAAACAAAAAACAGGCGGTTACATAAGGTGGTAAGGTTCTCAAATTCTAAGTAACCATAACTTTACGAAAATAAAGAAATTTATCGCAACTCATGACACAATTTTCAATTAACTTTACACGGCACCATGAGTACTCACTCATTATTTCTCAGTATTTCTGGGTGATATTGAATTAAATGTAGTCTGTACATTATGAGAAATAGTGATATGCTCAGAACATCTTTTGGATAAGTAATGGATACACAATAGAATCAAATGATGAACCCAAAAAAAAGATGTTTTTAATACTACCATTAACTTTTGAAAATAAATTCATTTTTGTTCAAAATTTATCATCAATTGCACTAAATATTGCAAGTATAAAGTATATTGGCCTAAATCATGGATTACTTTTGCGAACCAAAAAAATTTCTTATTTTGATTTTACAAAGTATTTTTTGCCTCATTTTTTTATTAAATCATCATTTGACATGAGTTCACGATAAAAAATACTAAACATTATAATATGGACTTTGACAGACTAGGCCCCCCTCGGCAGCTGCTCAAGCCTATGTCCGTTCCCTCGGCGTGGAGCCCACAGACTAATAGTCGTACAAGTAGTGGAGCCCTTGAGTACGATGCTCGCGCGATACAGTGACACAAAATCTTACAACTGCGCCAACATTACACATGTCACCTCCACACACGTGCACGCATACACGCTTACACATGCAAGTGGAAGTGTTTTATCTTTTTTCCCTTATCAAACTGAAATAGTTTAGAATATTATCCGATACGAAATATATATAAGAGTTATTGAGTTGTGTATGCTTGGTACACATATATGTTTCAACAACTCATATATGTATGAATAGTTAGCTTAGCTTAGGTTAGCTCACATAGGTTGCGAATTGCATGTATCAGGCAACAGCCAAAGCCGAGGTGTGCCGCGCACCCTTGAGCTAGTTGTCAAAATAAAATCGGCTGAGTACCTTAAGCGCTCGCCTTAGTAGTCCGGTGAAGCTGTTAAGACCTTGCTTGGTCAATAGGGTAGTCACTTCGAAAAAAAAAATGACTTTGACTTTGGTAATATTGCTTTACTCTTATGACAACATGAAGCAAAGTGTTCATGAAGTGAAAGCTGTCTTATCACCTAAAAATTTTGACATTCAATAAGACCAAAGAGAGTAATAACGATTTCAGTGGTTCCATAAATTTACTGAAGATAAATTATGTATCAATTATTTATTAAAGTATAATATGAATTTACATATTATAAAATTACCCTACAATTTAACCACATTTCAAAGGGAATGTAAGGCATGCAACGTCAGACATTTAAAAAATATTGAAAATTAATTAGAACATAAGAGTAAATGACGGATGTCAAAATGTCCTTTCCATTTGCATATGTGTATAACTGTATATGTTGTGTAAAATTAATCAGTAGTGTGAGAAACCTATATTTTAATTAATGTAATATGCTTGTAATGCGTTTTATATAAAAAAATAGCTTTCTGCACTTCTCCTCCATATAAACTTTATCTATGCCAAATTTCACGCTCATTCGTTCCCGCAATTTGCTTAAAAAGGGGTACAAAGTTTTGGCTTCACGTATTATAATATATAAGATGTTTAGCTGTGTACTTATATGATAAGTAATACATTCGTTTGTATGATGCGCAGTGTGTAATTGCGCGCTTGACTTCAATAACGTAATTAAACCGACAAACCGGGGATTATGTTCATTATATATAAATTAGCCGATTAATACTTACGTAGATATTATAATATCCAATAAAGCATTATTTATCATATAAGTTTATCGCAAATCGCCACGTTGCTTGCTTTGTTGTAGAGGTAAACAATAATAGATTGTAGAATTCTTTTACCAACCTTTTATTTGTATATATACATAATATGCCCATTCCATCTACAATAAAAACGACCTCTATTTTTTCTAATTTTTCTAATACGATTCTAATTTTTCACAATTTTTATTCTGTGTCTAGATTTTAGTTTTTACGTAGACATTTTATCGCACCCTTTATGATACCTCCAGTGATGAGGCTCATTGCGATTGCGACCATGCACCTTAGAGAGCCATTATGCGCGTGCGTGAGTCCTCTTTTCATAAAAGAAAGCTAGCAGATATAAATATATAATTACAGTTGTTATCAACCCTGGCGAGAATTGAATACGAGTCTTCGTAACAACGATCATACTTTACACATAAATATTTTCCGTAAACGAACATGATATGCAGGCGTGGCGCGCTTCGCGTGGCCTTAACTCTTAGCCGGATATTCATTCAACAGTTTATTCTAAAAGATAATAATTATATTACAGCGTTATCCTGATGACATTAAAGTAATTTATTACTGACAAACTAATAAAATTTATCAATAATCTATAATTGATTAGGCTCGTGCCTCGGAGCCGCCTAAAGGCTAAATGTTGATAAGATGCTAACACCACTTGTTTAGATAATTAAAATTGTATGTTTCCTTGTTTTTTTTTCTTCCTATATAAATATGCCTCATTAACCAATGTAACGGATGTTAATCGTGGAGCCAAATAAAGCTTCCAATCTCACTGAATTATTGGTGCTAGTCGAAATGACCGGCCGAATTGAGGTCATGTAATCCGTGGGCAGTACCACCCGATTATCATTGTTTACTATTAATCTATTTTACCTCACCGATCCCCCGGATGGATATAACTCTATAGCTTTTGATAGTTTCGATGATATAATTTCGATATCTGCTTATATAAATAAAATTAAATAATAAAAGTAATTTACTCATATATTGTTTCCAGATGCTGGATTCCACAATGCGATGGTGATAGCCCCGAATTCGCTCCATCCTGGGTCCTAAACGCTATTCCTGGGACTAGCGAAACCTCATTCGAGTCGTGTGAAAAATTTTCAAACAGCACCAACCAGATCCCGGTGCAGCCCGGCACCTGTCCGGCCACCCTCTTCGACTCTTCAAGAACTGTGGAATGTATCGATTACGTATATGAGAATACACTAAGCGTGGTTTATGATGTGAGTATATGTTTTAGTAAGGACAGCTTAGTCGTATTTCTATGCGCTTGTAATTAAAAAAATAGCAATACGTGATATATGCGTTTTGCGATGTGATTTTCCCTAGTGCAGTGCAGACATAAAAAAAATACAGCTAATTTTGGAATAAGTGCATTCCAATTCCGATAGCTGCATAAGAAGTCAACAACGCCATGAAGCAGTTTGCACGATACCTCATAATTACATTTTAAAATTTTTGTTTTTTGTCTGTTTGTTTGTTCCGGCAAATCTCCAAAGCCGTGGGATCGATGTTGACCCAACTTCGACTGGTATACAGCTGATGTATAGGTATACCTATAAGGACTAACTTTATTTAAACAAAAAATAGGACAGTACCGCGCCTCACGTTTGTTTATTGTTTGTCGGACTGAACAGAATTTGCTAAGACTTATACTCGTAGATAGATAACTAAATGTTTGTAGGAATTAAATTTTAAATTTTTCTATAGGAGCTAAAAAAACTATAAAAACAGGTAGGTAGGTACTTCATGTGAAATAACAAAACTATATTCATGAGAAGGAAGTCGCGTGAGCAAAACTATAATAGTTTTAAAGTATAAAACTTAATACCTACACATTCTAACAGATCGAAGTAGATATTAAAAAATAAGTAGGAATTTGTATCTACTATATATAAACGTATACTTAGTCTGGCCATAAACTGTTACAATTAAAAATAAACAGAATATTACATTTGAATTTGAAATCTGTCATTTTTATATGATTATTCATTGAGTTCTCATTTTGGCGCCAATACATTGTACAATGTTTTGCGATATTAAAATGGAGTGGGGTGATAAAGAGAACCGAATCGCTGTGATTGCATTACACAAAGTAGGTATGGAGCCAAATGCAATATTTAAAACTCTCCATACGCTCGGTATTAGTAAAATGTTTGTGTACCGGGCTATTGATAGGTACAATGAGACGTCGTCTGTTTGTGACAGAAAAAGATCTGGCCGTCCACATAGTGTTTGTACGAAAAAGGTGGTCAAAGCAAGCAGTGAGGGAAAGTATTCGAAGAAATCCTGTCTGAAAGTAAAAGATTTTATCTCGGGAGATGAAGATAGCACCTAGAACCATGTTAAAAGATGACTTAGGACTTACAGCCTATAAGAGTCGTACTGGTCATTTCTTAACTGATAATTTAAAAAAGAATAGGGTGGTAAATTTTTTTTACAATTGAGCAACATTTTAACAAACGAAATGACCGTATTTATGCTCAAAGCTCTAAGGAAGTTTCCCAATTAGTCGACAGAGTGCAACGTGGGTACTATCCGACTTCAGTGATGGTTTGGTGCGGTATTAGCTATAAAGGAGTGACTGAGCAATACTTTTGTGAGAAAGTTATCAAAACATCGGCACAGGTGTATCAAGACACCATGTAGCTATTTACTAGTTTCAGTGCTTGCATTGTTACGTTTTGTTCGGTCAGTGAGAGCGCCGGAGGCCCACCTCCTACCCAGTTCCCCTTCTCCCCACTTTCCCAACCCCTCTCCCTCAAACACAGGCTGGTAACGCACTGACGCCTCCCCCGGTGTTGCTAGTGTCTATGGACAGCGGTAATTACTTACCATCACCGTTTGCCCACTATAATATAAATAAAAAAAAAACAAAAATCACAAAAATCTAAAAGTACAGACATGTTAGATTTACATTCTTATTATATGTATAGAAGATATAGACTGTGATCATTCAGTAAAATTGAAATATGTTGTCAGTTTAATATGGGGTGTGACGAATGGCGGCGCTCACAAATCGGGTCTATACGTACAATCGGGACTCTCCTGGTGTTGCCGATCACTGGGTACATCTCGGACCGCTGGGGCCGGCGGGTCGCTCTCACCATAAATGCGTTCAACACCGGCTGGATAGGGCTCGTGCGCTCCTTCGTCAACTCCTACGAATGGTTCCTCGCGCTTGAAGTACTCGAGTCCACACTGGGCGCCGGAGCCTACTCTTCCTGCTATATTCTGGGTATACATTTTATGTACTTAATAAAAATACCAGTATCTACTAAGGTCTTACTCGAAGTAAGTTAATCACTCCACAAATGAGTGCTTAATCATTCGACGAGTGAGGGTTTAATCACTCGACGAATGGGGGCTAAATTACTTGACCAATAGAGACTAAGCACTTGACGAATAGGGTCTTTAATGATTTTACGAAGAAAGGTTTAATAATAATAATATCATTTATCTTAGACTAATCCTATGATTACATCCATATTCTATTCTACAAACAAGAATTGCAAGCTTACACAGTAGTGTTAGTGATAATAATAATTGATTTATAAACAAAAACACAGTACAACAGTAAGTGGCAGGTCCGGATAGACCCCTCATAATGTTAGAAATTCACAGTACGAGTGCATGTAGCTGTATCCAGCGAGCCAACATTGGAGAGTCCCACCGGTTCACGAGCGCGCGCACGATGTTGGAGCTGTCGTACATGTGACGCATTATAAAAGCGCACCGTTTGCGCATGATCGTCGCAATGCCGTCAGTATTAGCATTTCCGAACATCGTGGAGGCGCTGCAGTGGCGCGGCAGCCCCATTAACACCCGGAACGCGTTATTGTATTGAACGCGCAAATCGCTGTAGGCCCGTTGCGTTTAGTCAACCCACAGGCTGCAAGTGTACAAGGACAGACAGTACGCTTTAAAAAACGCAACTTGGACAGTCCATGTACACCGTGAAAACCTGCGGGCCAACTTATTGAATCGCACAGACAGGGGTTTGCGCTTCCTATCCACATTGTCCTTTAGGTCCTTGGTGACCCAGTGGCTCAAAATACTTAATTGCTCGACTTTGTTTAGAGCTGTACCACATAAAGTGAAATTCAGAACGAAAGGTTACCGTCTGTTATCCGGCCTTAATAAACGAATAATTTATTGTTCCGTTATTTACCGGTAGATGGATAGTAGTACTATTAAATCTCTTTACTGGAATGATTATTGTTTAGGCATTCATACTATTATTTCATCCACTATCGATTTATGGTGTTATTAATTAATTTAATACGTGAATTGACTGAATTGTATATTTTAAACTGGAGTTTATATATATTTCGTTATATTTATTTCTAGTAACGGAGCTGGTGGGTCCCAAATATCGAGTTATCGCCGGAGCCACTATATCTACGATGTTCGCGTTAGGACAAGTCTTCCTCGGTCTTATTGCTTGGGGAGTCCCGTCGTGGCGGCCTTTGACGCAAGTACTCTACGCACCTCAACTACTCGTTGTCTGTTATTTCTGGATTCTATCAGAATCCGTCCGCTGGTTGATGAGCAAAGGTTGGTACGAGGAATCTGAAGCGATCCTTCAAAAAGTCGCGAAGACTAACGGGAAAGAACTATCAGAGAAATCTTTGCAAGCGTTGAGGGCGACGGCTGAGGCTGAAAAACTGATTGAGAAGCCAAAAGAACCCTGGTTACCAATTCTCGTATTAAGATCGCGAGTGATTCTATCGCGTTGCGTCGTTTCTCCAGTTTGGTGGGTAACCAACACTTTCGTGTACTACGGAATGTCGATAAACTCTGTGAACATGTCAGGGAATAGTTACCTGAACTACGTGGCTGTCGCTGCGGTGGAAATCCCAGGGTACTGGACAGCGATCTTACTTCTGGACAGGATCGGTCGGAAGCCAGTCTTGATTTGTTCTTACTGGTTGTGCGCGGCTTGTCAATTTGGATTTGCCTTTATGCCTGAAGGTAATTATTGTTTCTCTAATATCCTTCTTGATTTAATGAAATGATGATATATTGTAAGTTCATTCTCTCTCTCTTGAGTTCGTATGTCCCCGAACTGTCAGGGCAGAGGGAAGACATGATGATTTTTCATCTCGTTCCATCAACGATATGACTATTAACCCTTCGCAATGTATGGCCCATCCAGTTCACTAATTACACATTATTAATATTAATTTTACTCCACATTTCTATTACTTTAAGACATGGCTGGGTAATATATGTCGGAGACAAAAATGATATAAATGAGAACTAAACTACCCCATCATAATAATATCGTCAGAATGAACTCACTAAACCACCCATAATAATAATATCGTCATAAACCTCCCATAATAATAATTTCATCACATTTCAATATAAAACAATTAATTACTATTAATGCAGATTATCACCCTGTCATAATAATATTGTAACTCAACACCAAATAATAATCAATTCTGACTATTTGGTACAGTAGATAACCAATTAATTAGTTACAAATAATAAATAATTCGTTTACACAAATTAATTATTCAGTTTCTAGGTTAAGCGACTCGCACGGTACGTGTGTACCGTTCGACGCCAGAGCCAAGACTGACTTAACATCGAGGTATTTTCGTCTCGCACGCTGCGAAGCAGCGTGCGGGGAATCCGTACCAGGGTATGTACCCTTTATCGGTGGCCATTCGGCGAGACCTGTGTCAACAGGCCTGTCTTGAGATGCACTCATTCATCAATGAGTGCGTTTGGGGTGTCGTGCGCGCGGTGATTTTTGGTCGGGCTTCTTCCTCATGGGTTGAGCCGGGGTGTCAGCCGGTCCAGAATGGCCATCAATGTAGCAGGTAATCATTCATTAGGGTCCGGCATAGTTCTACTGCCTCTGGATTTCCGCTGCTTCTGTCTAAGATGTCGCTCAGGACATCCAGGAATCTCTTTTTCGAACCGGGTGAAGTGGGCGGCTGGGACGCCTCTCCTCCGTTTCGCGTTCTCAAGGGCTTCTTATTTCGCGCCTGTGTCGGTTTCCTCTCGCTCTCGGCATCACCACACCGGGCGACGGTCCCCGCACGGCGGTTGCGTGTCTCTCTTCGATACACCGGGCAACGCAGTGCATCGTTTGCAGGATGTGCGCCTCTGCAGTTCGCACAGGTCGCTGGTTCGTCGCGTGGGCGTTCACAGAGGTGCGCCGGGTGCTCCCCGCCGCACCTAACACAGGCGATCTTGCGGTGGCAGTGGTGCGACGAGTGCCTGAATAACTGGCACCGATGGCATTGTGCCAGGCCTCGCTTGCCACGCCAGCCTTCAATCCTGACGTCCATCAGGAGGATTCTCGTGACGTCATAGATAGCCGGGAATAGGCCAGGCGTTCTGTAGAGTGCGCAGTGGTGGATGCACCCGAATCTCCCACGGCGCGCTTCGATCGCTCGGACATATGCCGGGTTGAACCCCTGATCCCTCAGGGCCGCGACAATGTCCTCGGGGCGGGTATTCTGGGGAAGGCCGCGTATTGCGACCTTCAAGAACCGCTCTGAAGGGGGTGTGTAGGCGAACCAGCTCACCCCTTGCTCTTCTATCGAGGCTAGGTAGTCGCGTATAATGTTGTTTTCTGTGTGATCCTTCGGAATAAATCGCACGCCGTTTCCGTACGGACGTGCGTTCGGCTCGTGCCCCAGCATGTCCGCCAATCGTCGGAAATGCGCAACCCAGTTGGGAAGGCGATCGACAACGATCGGCGGATAGCGCTGCCGAGGCGCCGGATCGATCGTCGCGGCGGCTTCCGAAGGGGTCTTCATGTCGGTATAGCCCGATGTTACTTCGGGGATCTTCGAATGGGTCTTCGTGCCGGTATAGCTCGATATTACTTGGGCGATCTTCGCACGTAGTGGCGTTGTAGGTGGCGCCACAGGGTGTTCGTTGTTTTGTTGTGACGGTGACGTCACAACAGATGCGTACGTGGGCTGCGCGCGGGCAGCCCCTCGCGGCGAAGCCGGTGCTGGCGCGGGTGCGAGCGTCTGCACGGCTGGGCGGTCGACACTAGGCGCGCGCGGCGTGTCATGACGCGCGGGATCTTCGTTTGTTCGCCTCTTCTTTAGCTGGGGAATCTTGCTGATGCCCGGAGGAGTAGGCGGCTGCGACGATGTTGACGTCGTCGCGGGTGTCGCGTGAGCCTCCGCCTCGAGCTCGCAGCGCTTCCGGCGAAGCGCGCGACCGAGTGGGCTAATCTGATCGTCCGGGATCATAGGAAGCGCGAGCAAGCCGCGAGTGGCGCTCTCGAGCGCCTTCGCGTCCTCGGCGGCGATCTTCTTTCCTCTCGCCGTTGCCTTTTGGATACGCAAGTACAGCGCCATCCACCGAGACATCCCCACCGTCAGAGTCCCAGCTGTAATCAGCTGGGCGAGAGTGAGCATATCACTCTCGTACGCTTCTGTCAGTGTTGACGGCCCGGCGGGCGGCCTCTGTCGCGGGTCCGCGGGTACGACGGGAGGCGTATGCACAGGTGTGCGGAGGTCAGGATGCAATGCAGTGGTCGTCGTGCAGGAGTCAGCGGAGTCCGTGTGCGAGCTTGAGGTTGTCGGTTGGCCCCGAAAAGGGCCGTTTTTTCTTCTTCGGCGATCCGCAGGCGGTCGCGAAGGGGTGGCGCTAGTGCGGCGCATCGTCGCGCAAGACCAGCGAGGTTTAGCTCGCGGAACTTCTGGTATAGACGTCTTCGTGCGCGTAGGACGACGGAGCAAATCCCTGACTTAACATCGGTCGCTCCGCTCCTTTTATACCGAAACACGAGTAGTAGGGATAGAGGCGTGACCGGATAACAATCATTGTGGGTAGGCGCCGATATATATAATCATTCAGTGTGACTAGAGCATGGCTACATGCTAAGTGTATCAGCTATTACAATGGGAAGTAGTGACATGTCGCGTTTTGGGATACGCCGGTTTATATCCAGTAACCAAGTAGGATGATTAGATCTGTATCTGATTGAGTTGCGACCATCATAAACATGGTGATAACCCGGTTATAGTGACTCTTTAGAGCTTATCGCGTTTAGAAAACAGCTTCGTGCATTTAATTGTCGACAGACTGTCACCCCAGTATGACAATGGCGATTGCATGTAAATTGTAGATTCTTCAGTGATGTGCTCATTGTTTTTAGTTTGTTGTGTGTTTTACTGTGCATATTAACAGCTTTGGGAGTCCACCTGGCTAGCTATTCACACTCAAGTTGAAAATCTGATGCCCAGCAGCTGTAGGAGTGTTTAAGCAGCTGCATTTGCAAGTCAGCCCTTCTATAGGTTTAGCAGGTTTATCATTCTAAACCAAACCACTATTTAACATGAGATTGTACTGAGATGTATAAAACCTTTAGTATACAAAAGTTAGAGTGCACGTTACTTCGCACTTCCGCTTGGAATTGTTTGACCTTTGTCACGTCGTACTGCAACAGAAAACGGTAGTAAAATATCTAAAAGTATATCTCGGAAATATAAAAAAATATATATTTAAAGGCGTCGATGGTCTGCGGTTGAACTCGGCGGTGGTGAAATGGTTGAACCTGTAGATTAACACTGCTGGGTCTCTATCTGTATACTATACAAAAATCGTAAAAAAGAAATATATAATTAATTTATAAAATGTTGCAGATTGACGTGTAAAGACTACAGTCTATTACACGTGTTCCGCTCCTTCAAGGAGTGTCTTTAGACCCATAAATACACACACATATCTATATATATATATATATACATTATGTCTTCAATTTTATCCACCGTTATTTTTTCTGGAATTAAGAATTTATCGTAAAAAAATGTATACATTTGTATTACTCAAAATATTTCCCTCACTAGCAACAACTTTTGCCAATCGCTACATCAATTTTTGGATCATATCTCGAAAAAAGAAAGTCTTTCGACGCAATCCATGATTGGATCCATTTTTCGTTTTCTTCGTACGAGAGAATATGCTGATCCGGTAGGTTGTGTGCCATAGAACGAAACAGATGGTAGTCAGAAGGAGCAACCTCTGGGGAATACGGTGGGATGCGTAAGACCTTCCATTTCAGAGTTTGCAAGTATTTCTTGACCACTGTTGCGACGTGTGACCAAATTGAGAATATTTTCAAAATGTAAGCAAATTCACTGATGCGGCGATGTCATACGTTAACGGATGTCCAAACTCAATTAGTGATATCTTTAGTCCAGGTATTTCAACGAGCCCTGACCGATGAGGCTATTTATCGGATAGCGGGGGAACCAAAGTTGTACTTCTAATATATATAACTTTAAATTTTCCCATATAAATGATATAGGCAAAAAAATTTGAACATTTTTGTAACTTGCAATTTGTACAATTTTTTTTTGCCCTATATATACTAATATTATAAAGAGGTAAGGTTTGTGAGGTTGTAGGGGGTAATATCTGGGGAGTCGGAGAAAAATCGTCGAACGAAAACATTTCTTATGAACGCTGCCTTAATTATGAAATATATATGATTGAGATCTAGAGAAAAGTTGTAGCTTGATAATGCCTATTACCGCCCAACGACACTTCGTTGTCGTGCCCACTGGCACGGGTCGGCTAGTTATGAATAGTTTGATCAATAAAAAAATTAGAAAAATTAAATTTAGCTAGTTTGTAACTTTGTTGTTATTAATAATACGGAAAATTCCTTAAGAACTTTTGTATAGAAAGTCAAAAGAGCTACAGAATTGTCATTTCCGTTTTTATTCTACATTTCTGCCTGGCCGGCCCTCTCCACCGCTTCCTTCTTCGAGATGACCTCCTCCGCCATGCTCGGCAGCGATACATTCCTTCCAACCGCCGCCGCCAGAATGCGGTGCTGTCCCTCCCACGCAGCACACTCGGATAGTGTGCACGGTCTACCAAGTCGAGCTTCTGGCTCTCCAAAAAGTAACAGAGGTAGCCCGGGAAAAAAACTGGATATTCTTTTGGAATATTCAGCGACTCTAGGGCCGCCCTAGATACTGTATGCAAAAGCGAGACGAGGCACTCCTTGGCGGTACAAGCACAACCTAAACATACGCCATGCAACATTAGAAGGAAAAACTGTGTCGCTATACTGGGTGAAGGCCCATATGGGGATAGCAGGAAATGAGAGGGCGGATGAGCTCGCTAAACATGCAGCGATGTACAAAAAGACCAAACCAGATTACGACAAGTGCCCGATCTCAGCGACGAAGAGGCAAATCCGAGAGGATACTCTTTATGAATGGAATCGGAGATACATAGAGGGAGAAACAGCATCCGTAACAAAAACATTTCTGCCTGACATTTATATAGCCCACAAGTTCTTAAAATCAGTATCCAAAAACATGCATCTCACACAAATACTTACCGGGCATGGCGGGTTCTCCGAATGAATCGCTTCAAATGCAAAGAGAGCCCGTCGTGTATTTGCGATCCGGAAGCTCTCGAAACAGTTATGCACTTAATCATAGAGTGCCCAGTGCACTGTAGATACCGAGCGGAGTTAGAGATGAACATTGGAATAAAAATAGAATCTGAAAAATTAAATCAACTAATTTGCGACAAAGAAACAAGAGATGATTTCATAGAATATTGCGTTAAAATAACAAGACATGTAAATGTGAGGAATAAAAAAATTTGAAATGTAAACCACCAATATTAGGAATTGTAGATAACCAAATTAGAAAACAAACATGAATGCCTAAAAATGTCCCTGACAAATACTCGTCAGGGGATGAAATGCACATGACAAAAAAAAACCTATTCATACATATATGAGTTGTTGAAACATATATGTGTACCAAGCATACATACCTCATCAACTCCTATATATATTTCGTATCGGATAATTTTTTGTTGGTAATTTATCGTTTAATGAGACCTATCCGTTCAGTTTGCAAGTGACAAAGATGTTCAAAAAATTATTCCCTGTATTATTTATGTGGGAAAATTTTAAGTTCGTTGGAGGACCTCTTAAAATTGAAATTAAGATCTATCCTTTGGACATAATTTTAGTTTGGATATATACTACGGTATTTTGGGGTGAGAGCGAGAAAAAAAATCGACTGTTATTGGCATACCCTAATATATATGTATATTGGGGCCGCCGCCTAGCCTCTAGGAATTAGTATTTTTAACATTACAAAGGAAAGCCGGCATATAATTTGTCCTTGTTCATATAATTATTAAATCTCTTAAAAACCGTTGTAATATTTGTACCTCTATAACCATTACGTTTATCTATATTAAATTATACAATCTTCCATATTTGCTGTTCTGTATGATCGTATAATTCTTGCTATGTAACGTATAATTCAATAGTATATAACGTGTGTAATTCTATCATATTCTCTCTACGAATGTTTCCATGCACACACGTTATATATTCCATACGGCATAATTTTAATCTCTTCTATTATGTAATTCCCTACTTAATGCGAATGTAATCTATAAGTCACCCTATACTAACACACAATTCTATATAATCCATAATTCAGTAATTCTATGCATGCATAAGTCTCTATTTATCTATTAATATACATGATTCTACCTATAATTCACATATTCTATAAATTGATACATACATCATACTATAAATCAATACATACATCAATCTATATTCAATAATTCTATACATGACATACCTACAATTCTATATTCAATTTATATCTGCATGAATTATCTAACAAATCTATAGTATGTGTCAATAAATCTATATATATGTTCTCTATAAAATATCAATAAATCTACGTATAAAACCATGTATAAGCTACTCATCGTGTGCGTCGCCAACAATGTATATGTATAAATATATATAAAATATTTTTTTATATTTCAGATATATACTTGTAGTTTTTTTACTACAGTTTTCTGTTGCAGTAAGACGTGACAGCGACCAAACAATTCCAAGCGGAACTGCGAAGTAACGTCCATTTTAATTTCAGTGATGGATTTAGGCAAAGTAACGTCTTTGTCAATTAAATATCTTTCAAGTATAAGAAAAGAGAATAAGAGACAAAAGTGTAACCTTATGCGTGTGTGTGATTCTTGAGTTGAAGTATATTATAATAATTTGGTCTGTACATTTCAGGTAACGATGCTCTCGCCCTAACGCTGTACCTCTTTGGGAAGTACTTCATAGCGATAGTGATGACGTCAGTGTATGTGTACACAGCTGAACTATATCCCACTAAGTACAGACACAACCTGTTCGCGTTCTCCTCCATGGTTGGAAGGATAGGGTCCATCACTGCACCTCTAACTCCGTCTCTGGTAAGATATACTAGTAATTCCAATTACCTATAATAAAAATTTCGATTCAAGGTTCGTTGAATATTAAAAAAGTGCATTGGTATCAGTTTATTAATTTACTTTATCTATTGCTTCTTTAATGGTACGTTTGAGATCGGCTGCTAAATTGCGTATAAGGTGTTGCTGATTTAGTTTATGCCATAGCAATGATTAAGCTTTAATAAAAGTAGCACTATGATGTCTCCGTATCATTACATAGTATAAAACAAAGTCCCGTACTGCGTCTGTCTGTCTGTTCGCGATAAACTCAAAAACTACTGAACGGATTTTCATGCGGTTTTCACTAGTGGATAAAGTGATTCATGAGAAACGTTTTGGTATATATATATTTTTATAGTCAGGGCGGGACAACGCCTACCGGGCCCGATAGTACTTAATAAGAACATCTTATAAGTAAGTTTACAGCTGGTATATTATCTGAATTAGCCATTTTGATGTACTTATCTACCTATTTCAGCTATCGCTTTGCCCCTGTAAAATAATTAGGGAATGAGTTATATACGATTTTTGGTAACGATATAGATAATGACAATTACTTAGCTATATTATTATTTAAGTACAATGAACAATTTATATAGTTTTAAACTCCGTGCTTCCTTGAGTAGTGCTGACTTATATGACAATGAAGAGGGTGCAACATTTCAAAAGAAACTAGTGTGGATACTAAATAACTTATAAAGGAGTAATTGCGCTATAATGTGAAAGTTTTTAATTACATATCGCATCAAAGTATAATTCATTCACACTTTTTATCATTTGTTTAAGTTTTTAATATATATTTAATTCCATATTATATAATTTATTTTAATATATATATAATGCATATTAAAAAAAAGGAATTACAAGAAATAATTCTTACCTAAAGCATCAAACTAGAAGCATTGTGTGTACGATAGAAGCCTAAAATTTTATTACAGTTACACACTGATTTACAAAAAATTAATTCTAATTAAGAAAATGTAACAATAAAAAAAGTGTATATGTATGTGTTTGTGAATATTATTAGTATGTTTACGTGTATGTACGGCAGAGATACGTAGTTGTAGGCCTAATTGTTAATATATTACTTTGAATAAATCTTCTGTCTGCTCATAAAATATGCTATGAAGTCATAATTTACTAGTTGTTCTATTAAATCCTTATATTGGTATAAACGATAAATCGTGTTAAAATTATAATTGTGTGGTCATTTATTTCAGGCGTTAACTGTTTGGGAGAGTTTACCGTCGGTCTTATTCGGCAGTTTTGCGCTACTGTCAGGTCTATTGGTGTTCACGACTCCAGAAACTCTAGGCACTAAGCTGCCGGACACTTTCGAAGATGCAGAACAACTCGGCAAGTCGAAACGAAACAAATGATCTCAATAAAATGCTCAATAAACAATTGATATTTATAACTTGTAATTATTTGTAAACCTAAGCAAGATTACAGCAGCATTCGGAACAAATCACGCATGCTGTTGCTTCTGACAGAGACTTTTATACAAGTATATTCTCGAAACTGTTTGATTATCATATCCAATAAAACGAAAAAAATATGATTTTCATCTTTGCATAGTCGACTTTGTCGCAACAAAAATGGTCCATGAACCGTGAAGTGAAGAAAAAAATCATCTTTGCTAGTTAAATGTATAGTTAACATAATAAGTACTTGTAAGCCATGGTGGTTGACCGGCTGAATATCAATCTGATGTCCACAGCTTCGAACCCCGACATGCAGGAAATAATTTTTTTATCAACATTTAATTTGGCGACACTATCGGCTGACGGTGAAGGAAAACATCATGAGGAAACCTGAACCTGAGAAAGGTTCTTGTAGTAGATACCATTGTATGTGGGAAAATATAGAAATGTGGATTTGTCGGAATTTAAAATCGCCAACACGTCGTGGGCGGTCCTGGTTATTACGCTAGCCTGTATCTTTCTTCATACACGGTATCCGAATTGTTAAAAATGCTTTCAGGAGCTGTAAAATAATCTATTAATAATCTAATAATAGATTTTCCTCTTCTAATTTTGATAACATTATGTGAACTAGATACACTTTATTTAACTCTAAATTGATTTGAATACTACCAATTTCAATGAAATTGTATACACGGAAAACATATATCATTATCAATTAAACCTTATTAATAAAGATAAATTTGGAAAATAAAATAATTGATAAGATGCATGTTAACTTGAATGAGATTTTCTACACGAGGAAAAGTTATTTAAAATTTGTTGCTTTATGGGTATTGTAATACTATGAAATAAAATAAATTAAAGAAAAACTGTAAAAAGGTATTTGAATAAACTAAAATCATAAGCGATTTTAATTAAATTATGTACACGAAGTTTATGATATAATTAAGATTAATCATGTCAGATCTTATGGAGATCTTATTAAAATTACTATTACCTTTAAACTTTTATATTAGTATATATTTTATAGTATATATTTTTATATTATATTTTTATATTAGTATTTATATTAGTATTCGTAGAAATGTACCCTACATTTCTCGTCATTAGGAATTTATTGAGAAAGTTATATATAATCAATGACAATTGTAAAACGATGTAGATAAAAAACATAAAGATATACTGATAAATGTGAGTAGCAATTATAATGAGATTACAGAAAGTATTTAGGTTAATAAAGTTATTCCGAACGTTCATATAAATACTTAATTGTTATCTAAACTAATTTATTATAAACATATGTTAAAACATTAGATGATTATCAAATCACAATAGTTGTTGTGATAAATATCTTTCCGAAATTCAATATGGGTTGTTTTGCTACATCAAGTCTCTGTGAAATTGCTTTTAATAATATGTAGGAAATTATACTACCATTATAGTTATTTAGCTCTAAATTAGGGAACTGATGTTACTCGCGTCCGCAGGAAGTATACCTCTCATTCCCGTGTACGTGCTCCCCGGGTCACCACCCTAAACTAAAGAGTAAAAAAAATTTGTCCGCTGCACTGTTCCACATAAATTGAACCACGCAGCGCCAAATAGAGCAATCGATCAATCGACAATAATAAAACGATGTATATTCTATTCTATTTAGCCATATAATTAAGTGATTAAATAAAACAAAAACTTATAAAGACAGACAGAATTTTTTAGTAAATCTCAATTACGTATGTTAATATTTTATATGTAATGTAAGTTGACACTTATATATGATAATTTTATTTATTCTTAAATTCGTTGTGTTTCATGAATGTGTGGAAATATTATAATTAGATGTAATATCATCTTACACAAACAATATTATTTTAAACAATACTTGTTATACCATAATATTATTATTAATTTATGGTCCGGATGAAATATTATCCGCTCTTACAAGACCACCAATCACAGCAAAATCAATATGAATTCTTCATAATAAAGGATATGATTTTAACATTACGAGTTTCAAAACAACTAAATAATGCTTTTATTTCCTTTATACATAACTAGTTGTGCCTGCGAGTACGTCCACGTGAATTTTCAATTATAAACACAGTGATTAATAAAATCATAGGATTGTATTGTGTACTAGCTGACCCGAGCAACTTCGTCTGCACCAAATCCGTTATCACCGGTTTCAATTGTATTTTTAAACGCGAAAAATGTTAATAAACCTAAAATCCGATTGCGGCCACACCTACCGTTTCCAATTCTGAATCCAAACTATCAAGGGACTCACTCAAACATATACCCAGATGGTATGTGAGAAATCATTTGAAATAAGCCTAGTACTTGTTCGTAGCATCATCTACCGGGTTCAATTAAGATAAAAACTAACCTACGTATATTGCCGGTAATGTAAAAAAAAGCTTGAGGGATCTACGGACCCCCTGTTGGAACGAAACCTTTTTTGTAGACATTTACTATAGAGTCAGTATAATTTACATTATATAATATTAAGTTGATAGAGTTAAATTGTAAATTAAACGGTAAATTTTATAAATAATGATAAACTAAACACTGAATGACCTGGGATAATCAAGTTAATAAAAGTTAATATATAATATATAAATATTATATATAATATATAAATATAAAAAATAATATATAATAGGTAATCCTCGAGTTGGTTTGCTGTTGAAATGAAAATTGTATTTATGTATATATTATATATGTCAGAGTAGATATGTAGAGCCTGTAGAGAGCAGAGAGCACGAATGGCATCATCCTCCATTTGTATGTATTTTCACAACACGACCGACACTATGAAATGAAACGACGACTTCTTCGATTCTTGTTTTTAATAATGATTTTACAATAATCTCAGAGACATCGCTCTCAGAGACAACAATTATCACTTAGCGACAATAACGATAGATCTCACGATCTCAGAAACAACAATGAATAATGAACCTTGCACAACCCCTTACAAGCACTTATAAAGGAATCGCCTACCTTCACCTACCGACAACCCAAGTGAAGGAAGTCTTAGTTTAACGAAGTACTTAATCTATGATGTTGTACATCGCACACATACAAAATAACGCGGGTAGGCGGGCTATTAACTGCGAAAATTTCTGCTCCTCTTGTAATTATTTTAAATCTAAGAATAAATACCGACAACCCAAGTGAAGGAAGTCTTAGTTTAACGAAGTACTTAATCTATGATGTTGTACATCGCACACATACAAAATAACGCGGGTAGGCGGGCTATTAACTGCGAAAATTTCTGCTCCTCTTGTAATTATTTTAAATCTAAGAATAAATAAGCTTATTGAGTTTTAAATAGTGTTAGATTAATGTTAGTGTAAAATACCTGTCGGTCCAGTGGTGTTTTCCTATTTAACAGCAATAAATATATAACATGGAATCCTTACAAGGATCACTATCGGAATTAATGGTGACGTTTCATGAAAGGATGGCGAACTTCGAAGCTGAACTTCAGAAAGTACCCTGCACTACTCCCAGCACTATCAGTCTGTCTACTGATTTTTTAACATTTAAATCTTTTGTAGTGGAGGCTCTGGGGTCTCTCCATCGCCAGATGGAACTGTTGGCTAGAACAGTCGACAGTCTAGAGATGCGGTCACGAAGAAAAATGCTTTTACTGCACGGTGTGACAGAAGAGAAGAATGAGTCAGTCGCAGATGTTGTATCAAATGTTATCAAGGACACTCTCAAAATGTCAGATTTCACTAGCACTGATATACGACGGTGCCACAGGATGGGACGGCCTTCATCAGTTCACAAACCAAGACCGATTCTCCTGAAGCTCCAGAGTGTAGTGATCCGGGATAAGCTGTGGTTTAGCAAATCTAAATTAAAAAACACTGGTGTAACTCTGTCCGAGTTTCTCACTAAATCGCGGCACAGTATATTCATGACAGCTCGTGAGAGATTCGGTGTGGAAAAGTGTTGGACCCGAGAAGGTCATGTCTTCGTTCTGACACCGGATGGAACTCGACATCGAATCATTTCACTAGCGGATCTGAATAAATGTATACCCGAAGATCCCGTTAAACCAATGGTTTCCACGAAAACTGTCGCAAGACCTAAACGGGCAACTGCTAAAAAGTAAACGTATTTATCAAGATCGTATAACTCTCTTATTTATAACATATTATAATATCTTAGTTTTTATTCATTCTGACACTTTGTTTACTTTAACATTGTATTCACTTTTTTGTTAATTAACTTTTGTCAACTACCTACTTGAAATGCTTACTGACATGATAACGATATGGTTATTTTTGTTAAAGATCCTTGTAGACTCGATTATTTTAATATGCATGTCTCTCACGTTTAGTTAAACAGTCACCAACTAAGACTGATAAGACTACTTCCAACTGTTAGATCTGTATTTGTTGTGACTACTTTAATCAAAAGTAATCTTTGATGAAATAAGTTGGGTTGCGATTTATTAGAATATGAGTTTTGTATCATGCATTAGTATTTCTTCTTTTTGTTGTGAAATATAATTTGTGAATTTCTTATATATTAACACTCAACTGGCCGATGGATAAATTTATACGTCGTTTAGTAAGATTATTTATTATTGTGAGTCATATAACATATATTTATTTTGTTTACACACATTATTTTATAAGTATTTATATTGTAACTTTAATACTACATAATGACCGATTCACCTTGCTACAGTGGCAGCGACACTAGTGATTTATTATCATGTAATAATAGTAGTGATAGTTTCCATAACATGCCCTCTCTGGCTGAAACTCTTGAGTTTCAATTTTGTTGTAGTATGAAAAACTTCAATGTTATTCACATAAATGCACAAAGCATTCCAGCACACTTCCCTGATATGTTAGCAAGTTTTGACAGTAAAAATATCCATGCCATTCTTGTCTCTGAGTCTTGGCTGAAACCATGTCTCCCCTCCACTTCTTACTCCCTTCCTGGCTTTCAGTTAATAAGAAATGATCGCGAAAATAGAGCCGGTGGTGGTGTCGCCATATATTTACGTTCACACATTCCTTTCTATATTCTTAGCATGTCAACACAGCCACCTCTCCCAGACGCAGGCGAGCATCTCTTTTTAGAAATTGAGCTTCAACGCATGAAACTTCTTCTTGGTGTTTACTATTGTCCTTCATCACGTATTAACTTTTTTGCTTCCTTCGAAAATATTCTTGAAAATTTGACCCCCTCTTACAAACATACCATCATTATGGGTGATTTCAATACATGCCTCCTAAAGAATGATTTTCGGTCGCACTCCCTGGCTTCTGTCTTACATTCAAGCAATATGAATATTCTTCCTCTTAGTGCTACACATCATTCCCCAAACTCTGTACCCTCCTTACTGGATTTAGCCATCGTTACTTCCACTGAATATGTCACAAAACATGGTCAATGTTCAGCTGATGCGTTTTCATATCACGATCTAATTTTCCTCTCTTACAACATTCGCCCGCCTAAAGACAGATCTAAAATTATCTTACAGCGTAATTTTGGAGGTATAAAGCTAGAGAACCTTCTTGAAAATACCAGAACCATTGACTGGACTCTCCTAAAAAATTCTCACTCTATAGACGAAAAACTACAAATTTTTAATTCAACAATACTTCAGCTCTATGATAACCATGCACCGATACGTCCTATAAAGTTAAAACATTCCCCATCACCATGGCTAACAGACAATATCAAAGCAATTATGCATAAAAAGGCAGTGGCCAAGACTAGATATAAATGTCACTCAAATCATTCAAATTGGCAAAAATATGTGGATATTCGTAACCACTGCAATAAAGTATGCAGGGATGCCCAACGTCGATATATTCACGAATCAGTTGCAGCTAGTGACCCTGCAAAAGTCTGGAAATTTCTACGAAAAATAGGTGTTGGTAAAGCTCGCCAAGTTACAACTCCCAAAGGCCTAGACATCGAATCACTAAATAAACATTTCTCTTCTTCAACCATCTATGATGTTTATCTCAAGGCTAACACACTACAGTATCTGTCATCATTGCCAAAACCTAGCTATGACGATTTCAAATTTACACAGATATCCGTTACTGATGTTAAATCGAGCATCATGGCGATTACATCGCAAGCTGTAGGCAGTGACGAGATCAGTCGTAAAATGATTATATTAATTCTAGAAGAAGTTCTTCCTATACTTTGTCATATTTTCAATTTTTCCTTGACGAGTGGCGTTTTTCCAGCTGCCTGGAAAGATGCTTATATCATACCTATTCCTAAAAAATCCAATCCTGTGCTGTTCTCGGAGTATCGTCCTGTTTCTATATTACCTTTTCTTGCTAAAGTTCTAGAACGACTTGTTTATAAGCAGTTGAACTCATTTCTTTGCAAAAATAATCTTCTTAATCCTTTTCAGTCAGGCTTTCGTCCTGGTCACAGTACTGCCACAGCATTGACACATATAACTGACGACATCCGGTCAGGTATGGAGCGCGGACAATTAACGATCCTTGCTTTGCTCGATTTTAGTAACGCGTTCAATACCGTTGACTTTGATGTTCTACTTGGTGTGCTAAACTCACTTAATGTATCTGTAATAGCTAATGACTGGTTTCGAAGTTATCTAACTGGTCGTCGACAACGTATTCGTATCGACGAAACCTTTTCTTCCTTATCAGCGACTTCTACTGGCGTGCCACAGGGTGGTGTGTTATCTCCATTACTTTTCGGAATCTTCATAAATTCTATATCCAACAATTTACTTTCTTCTTACCATTTATATGCTGATGATTTACAAATTTATTCACAGGCTTCCCTCGACAACCTGTCACAAGCTATCGATACTATTAACAGTGACCTGACACGCATTAGTGGATGGAGTAAAGCCTATGGTCTCAGAATGAATCCTAATAAAACCCAAATCATAATTATTGGCAGCCCTAGGATGACTGTAAAGATTGAGAAAATGCAACTCCCACCTATCATCTTTGAAGGTACTATCCTTCCTGTATGTGATAAAGTAAAAAACTTAGGAATTTATATTGACAAAAATTTATCTTGGGGTCCACAGCTTCATGAACTAAGTCGGAAAATTTTCGCGTCAGCCGGATGCCTAAGAAGACTCCGTAATTTTCTCCCTATTCCCACTAAAATTTCGCTTGCACAAACCCTTCTCCTTCCTATCCTCGACTATGCTGATACTTGTTATTTAGATCTTACTGAAGCTCAACTTGATAAACTGGAACGACTACAAAATTTATGTATTAGGTTCATATTTGGTTTGCGTAAGTTTGATCGCATATCAGAATTTCGAACAAAACTAAAATGGCTCCCTGTGAGGCTACGCCGGAACGCTCGCACTCTTTATCTTCTATACGGTACTCTCTTTAACCCTATCGCTCCTCTGTACTTAAAAAATCGTTTTCAGTTCCTGTGCGATAGGCATACTCGAAATTTAAGGTCATCAGATGATTTAACGTTAGAAGTCCCTGCTCATTCCACTAGTTTCAGCGCCAAGTCTTTCACAATCCAGGCTGTCCGACTATGGAATGCTCTACCGATTTCTATAAGATGGGCGCAGACGATGGGCATTTTTAGAAACTCTGTCAAAAAACACTATTTATCTATTTAAAATTCGCTTATGTGTATATATTTATCAATCTATACATCTATATATATATATATTATATTGCATTACATTATATTATATTACATTACAGTTATTATATTTTATATTATTTATAGTTATTACATTATTATATTACAGTTACGTGCCACTATCTTAGGTGGTATTACCTAGTATTTATTCCTGTACACCCAGAATACCCCTGATTCTACTCCATTGAAAAATCCATCCAAAGGTTGCCTGGAAGAAATTGCTAATAGCAATAAGGCCGCCCATTGTACCGTTAATAAAACGTGAAATGTTTTTGAAATGTATATATATGTAATTGGGGTACAATAAAGTTTAAATAAATAAATAAATAAATAAATAGTTACACTTTATATTCGCTAATAATTCTAATTATAAATAAATAACTATTTTAACACCATACATTGAATACTTACGTTGTCATTAATTATCATAAAATAATTCACCGTTGTAACAATCGAAGTACTTTACAAATCCTTATTTGCTATAAACCTCATTTTAAATCGACAATTATTCTAGTAATTACAAAGTAATACTAATAACATATACTAATATGCTGGATGATCCCACTATGACATATACATTCTCTCTTTCTCTCTCGGTCACGACACCTAACCTACTGTGCATAGACTCTGAACATGGACAATGCGTAAAAATAAAATTTAATAATCATCTCTACCATTTACTTTATCGTAAGTATCTTCAACTTGTATTAAAACTTTTTCACACTTCATTGTATTGAGGAAATATATAAATATGAAAAAGATATGAGCATCGCATCGACGCGACGTGTCAACTGTCACTTGCCTGTAACTATTCGTCTAAGAGCTAGCAACGGTTTCGAGAGCGAATTTTAATAAGCCAGTTTTTTTATATATCTTTATGTTCTTCCGAACAACGTGCGGGCTACCTGGCTGCAGGTAAACGTTGCGTTTATTAGTGCATATCTCACCTTTACAGGCAAAAATATTGATTTTTAAATAATTTTGAAAAGCTATTAAACATGGAGTTATTGTTGCCAGACATTTTTGTTATTGATAATAATGTACCTGATGCTATTTTTTGTAAATAAAAATAAAAGAAATTTCAACCCATGTTGGGATAGCCGTAATTTTATTATTATTTTATTTAGACATATAAGAGGGTAAATTAAGAATAATATGTATATAATAACTTAGCTATGGCTATAGTTTAGTGCATAATTGTGGCAGCGCCTGTTACAGATGCATGTATTCAAGATGGCGTCAGTCCCAAGTCATATGTTTACGTATATCGTTATTTTTCACTGTTCACTATAAATGATAATATCATAATGGTAATTAAAATGAAATATGTTCTTTGGAATGGAAAAAATAAAATGGTTTGACATTAATTATTTGAATTTATAAGGAACATCATTGGGCACATTATTGTCAATAACAAAATTTTCTGGCAGTGATAAATTCATGTTCTAATAACGTTTAAGAAGAAACTATTACTGAAAAAAAAGTTTCCTAAAATTATTTATATATCAAAATTTTGACCTATAAAGGTGTGATATGCATTAAAAAACATAACGTTAACCAGCTACCAGGTATCCTGAATTCTGTTTGGAAGGGCATAATATATCTTCATATTAAAAATCAGCTTTTCTAAAATTCTTGGTCTTCCAACGTTGCTGGCTTTTGTACTAAGGTGTCGCAAAAAAGTTTAGTTACACTAATTTCTTTTCTTTCGTTATCCTGGAGAACCCCTTGCGTTTTATGGGACAAAAAGTATCCTAAATGTAACCTTGTAATATTAGTTATTACTGTATCAAGTTTTGTTAAAATCGGTTCAGTACTTTCAGCGTACTGTCAGTGCGTGTTCACAGGGATAGACAGACAGACATACAAAAATTGTAAAAAGATTATTTTTGGTTTCTATATCGATAACAAAGTCTACCACGATTATAATTTTCAAAAAATATTTAATGTACAGATTTGGCCTTGCTACAGTTTTATTATAGTATAGAAGATGGTATCTATTCTTATGTACTAAATTTGTTTTATTATTCTTATCCATTTTAATATTAGAATCTAAATCTTTTATAACACTATATGGACCTTCGAACAGTACATCTAGTTTACGACCTGTTTCATTTTTTAATAATATTAAATCGTCTTTGTCATATTTGATTGAATTGAGATATTTATCATGTTTTTGTTTCCTTCTATTCTTATTAATTAACAACTTTTTCTTTACATCCTTGTATGCTAATTGTAATCGATATTTTAATTGTAACGGATAATTATCAATATTATATAAAAGTTAAAGTTTAGTAGAAATATTACTTGGTATACGACAGAGTTTTACAAAAACGAGTTCAAATGGTGTATACTTTGTTTCAGAATGTACAGTGTTATTATAACTTAAACACCAAAACGGTAACCAGTAATTCCAAGTATCTGGGTAGTTTTTGCATTGTGATTTCAAAACTGCACCCAAAAGTTTTGTGCGCATTTTCAAGAGTTCCAATGGAGTGGTGATGATAAGCTGTGGAAGATAATTTTTCCATTTTTAAATTTTTCCATACCCCTTCCATATTAGCGGAGATAAACTCTGTCCCTTGAGGAATACCAAACCTTAAAATAAACTGTTTCACAAATGCATCTGCAATGGAATCGGTTTTTTGTTTTTTTTTAGAGGAATAGCTTGTACAAATTTAGTTACTTCACATTACAAGGTCAGTATATAGCAACTTCCATCGATATCCTTATCTAAAGGTCCTACTACATCTAAATATATTTTGAAGATGCCGTGGTAGTAATCTCCATAGCTTCTATAATGTAACGAAAATGTTTCGACTTCTGACATGTCGCACATTTTTTCACAAAATCTAAAACGTCTTTATCAATACCTGGCCAGTAGTATCTTCTTTTAATAGTATTTACCATTCTCTGTACTCTTACGAGCCCACTAGATTTAATAATAGCTTTTTCGTCATCATTCATCATTCATTTTACACCTTGTAAAACACATATTCGTGCTCCCGACCAATCGTCTATTGACGTTATCTCTTTGCAAAACTTTAAATAAAGTCTACGTTCTCTTTATTTTTAATTATACAAATTTCATCAATACGTATCTTATTACAAAAATAACTCAATTTTTGCACAAATTCGACTCGCGAGAAATGCGCTTTGAAATCAAGATTTATAAATAGAATATTTTTAGTAGACATAAAAGCAAAATATTAAAACTCTGCATAAATCATATTCTTTTCTCGTAACTCTTTCAATTCTCTACTTTCAATAAAATCCATTTCCACTGTGTCAAACGGTTTTCTTAATATATCTACAACTCGTGGTTGATCAGGTCACTTGTTAGTAGATTTACTAAGATCCGTCGTCTCATCATCTTTCCTCCTGTTATTTGTCTCATGCATTCTTTTACTTTGAGCTCTAGTTATTACCATCATATATTATTCATTCATACTTTTAAGATCGTTTAATGTTATACACATTCTTGGTAAAGCATCTGCCACAACATTTTGTTTACCTTCACATAAACTATTTTAAAGTTATACTCTTCTAGTAACAAACGAAATTTAAGTAACCTACTTGAAGGATCTTTTATACCAAACAAATAAACGAATGGTTTATGATCCGTCATTATGATAAATGTTCTACCAAATAAATACGGTCTAAAATATTTAACCGCCCAAACTATAGCTAAAAGTTCTTTTTGAATGGTAGGGTAATTCTTTTCAGCTTTGTTTAGTGGCCTACTTGCATATTTGCAAATGGCCGTAAATCTTTATTGCATACAGCACTAATAGCAGCACCTGAAGAATCAGTGTAAACTATGAATTCGTTGTTATCAGAAAAATCTGGATATTGAATAATAGGTGAAGAAATCAATGCATTTTTTTAATATTTTAAAAGAATTATTACATTCCAAATAAATGGTTCGTTTTTCCTAGCTAATTTATTTAACGGCATAGACTATATCTGAACATGATTTAATAAATTTTTTATTATATAATAATTGCAGAAAGCTATAAAGCGTTTAACTTCGTTAGAATTTTTGGGTATAGGATAATTTTGCAAAATTTTTATTTTTTCGAGATCAGGTTAACCTCCTTTTCCTGAGACTATATGACCTAAATAGAAGATTTCTTTTTTCAATAATTCGCATTTTGAGGATTTACCTTTCAATTTACTTTCGTAACCTTTCCATCACACTGATTAAATTTTGATTATGCGTAATTATATTCCTTCCAACACGATCAGATCATCTAGATACACTAGACACTTATAGTATGTCAATCCAGACATCATACGACTAAAAGCACTAGGACTTATCTTTAGTCCTGTAGGTAGACCGAAGGAATATCAATATCAAATGAAGATTTGATATTGGCCTATACCTGTTGTAAAGATAAAGATCTGGGTGAGTAAAGTAAAGAGCACCTGACAAAGAATCTAAAATGTCGTTGATATTGGGTAGTAGAAAATTTCTCATCACAAATTGTCTCATTTAATTTTCTGTAATCAACAACCAATCGTCATTTTTTACCAGTATCTTGCTTTGGTACTAACAAAATTGGACTTGACCATTCAATATTAAATTTTTTTATTAGATCACTTTCTTGCATACGATTAATCTTTTTACCTATTTCGGGTTTTAATTCTTGTGGTAACCTGTATGGTTTAACGTAAATTGGATTGCTATGTTGTTTTAGTACTATAGATTGTTCATACATTTTTGTGGCAGACAATTTGTATCCTGCTATACAAAACCATCGCTATACTTTGCGCAAATTGTTTCTATAGATTGTCTCTCTTCTGTATTTAAATAATTTAAATTTAATTCAGATAACAATGTCTTAACTCTATTGACAGTAATGCTCGTAGCGCTAAATTGACACAAGTTATAATCACTTAAATACTGAAAGTCAGGCAGGTTATAATTTTATCGATACTAATAAAATGTATTGATTCCGAACGTGCTGGTATCGTAAACATTTTCTTTGATCTATCAGGTTCCTCAACTAAATTTAAATAGTATTTTTCTCCGTTATTAGTTAATGTTAAACTATTATTATTTAAATCAATATTTGCTTGAAACTTATTTAAAAAATCTAATCCTAAAATACCATCAGCCTTAAAAGGTAAAGAATCAAAAACAGGAAAATAATTTACACAATATTTTTTGTAATGAGTTACAGTTAAATTAACAAGACGTTGAGAACGACATTGTCCACCTACTCCATTTATTAAAGTATTATCATTATATATATTAATATTTACTGGCAATACTATTCGTTGTCTGTTTTTGCACGATTGTTAACTGTTCACTTTATTAGGGTAATGAAATTTGATACGTCTTTTGTAAAACAGTAATTTTGCTCTGAACAATGATTCTATTGACGGCTGGTAGATTCATCGTAGGGTGGGCTTCTCAGAGACGTTGGAATCCTCTTTCAGCCCCATTTCTTATCTTACTCTGACGGTGACAATTTCTATATTTTTATAATGAAGTAGACGGCTAGAGCCGCTATCATGGCAAGTATCACAATTGCCACGATACCAAGGCCGCTCCACGTGGCCTCCTGTGTTCTTTAATATGGCGTCGTTATATCCCGCTGCTGTATTTTGTATGAAAATTACCTCATCTTTCTCCAGTGTTGAGCGACAGATATTCAAACTTTTTTTTTTGTTTATTGAACAATCCGAGACATATTTATATGTAGTGCATGACCCCTTGGCAGACCTTTTGGCAGGGTCGCCATGTAATGTTGGGGGTTAGGTTGAGTAAAATGATAGTCGACTATATGAAAGCTGTTTAATGACTGTTTAGACTGCACATAGGCATCGTATTCTAAAGGAGCATGCACGCATAACGAATTATACTTATTCTAACACTTCACCCAAAACTAAATACCATATGACACTGAGCTATGGAAGTAAATGAAGTAGACGAACCCAGTAGTGCCAATATCTGTAATCTGGCGATTACGAACTTTCGTGAAAATCTATTCAGTAGTTTTTGCGTAAATGTCTTCTCTTTTATGTTTTATTATAAGTAAGATATACATATATACGAACGTGATATATACGTAAAACATATATACTATATGTTATATCGGTGTATAAACGACTACCATACGAAGTTCTTGTGTAAATTTCTCATATTTTGTGTTTTCTTATTAGTAAGATATACAAGTATACGAATGTAATATGTACGTAACACGTGCCCTATGTTATACCGGCGTATAAACTACTATCATACCAAATTTCGCAAAAATCCGTCTAGTAGTTTTTACGTGATTCCCGTACGTTTAAAATGTTTAACGTAGAGATTTCATCCCGTTGCCCTTTTATTATATGTATAGATAATAATAATATTACATCAGATGAGAAGAGTGACATAAACATGTTACATGAAAATGATGTGAATAACTTAGGTTTGTTGCCAAAGATAATATAAGGTTTATAATTTATACTAAATATAGAATTACTTGCAGCTTTCAACCAAGAAAACCAAATATTACAATGTAAATTCCACAGACATGTAATCAAACGTCAATAAATGTGACCAGCTAGTTTTTGTTTTCAAGGACTAGTAAAGTAAGAATGACTTTCTTCGATACAAACTTATCTTCTAATCTATATATACTGTTGTAAAAGTATTCATAAATGTATTAAAAATATTTTATTTATCCAGAAATTATGACCGCTTGCGTGACTAATTTATCAGTTCAATGTTTTGAATACCTACATTTCTCTTTCCGTCTATTACGCATTTATATACATACGTTTAATAAAATACATTACTTCTAAATTTTTAACAACATTGAAACACTTTCTAAAGGCTTTAGAAAGACAATTACTGGTTTGATAACAGGTACATCACTAAAATAGAAAAGGGGCAAATTATAGCGAACCTCACCCACAAGAATCAATACAACAATCCACATAGGTACACATATGGTGGAAGGGTTTTTATTTTTTTCTTTATTTTTGAACTGTGAAGGTCCGTCAGGGCAATAGCGTAGGCTGTTGGGAAAAAAAAGCAATAGTGAGTAAAACTAAAGTCTAAAGAACTTAAATTAGGACAGCTATAGTCAGATAAATTGGAAAACCCAAAGAATGTTAACGGGGCATGAAAATCTGGTGAATGATCTTGATTGCGACAAATAGTAACCATTACGTTAATCGCACCCTCTTATCATAGATACTGATTATTGTTTATAAAAACTCGACGGGCCGATGACAGTACAGTTTGTTGCATACCATGGAGCCGGCGAAAAACCCAACGATACACGTGGAGGTGCCCCCAGAGCCACCAAAATGCAGAGTAGATCTTGATACGATACTTGTAGAAGAGGTCGGTCAGTTTGGCTGGTTCCAGTTTAAGACGTTGGTTTTGGCTGTAATTATGGTAATATTCGCCGCTTGGGGAGCCAGTGAATACGTATTTACTACGGCCAGGATTGGTACCAGGTAACTTTCATGTACAAGTTGTTATTTTAATTATCTCGATCACAACCACGAATACTTTGTATCTGTTTCTTTGTAGTTTATAATATTTTATGTACTAATTAATTAATACTAAATATTTACGAGCTCTGGACGTTACTTTAACTGTCATTTATTTGTGAAAAAGCAGTTCAAAAATAGTTGTAATCAAGAGATATAGAATCTATGTAATATCAGACTACGAAAGCCCCACTACCATAATTTTTCTGATACTAAATATACCAGCAGTGACACAAGTAAAGTTTCAACAAAGCTTTGAGAATTAACTATAATTGTTCTTTCAATGGCAGCTGTACTTCGGGTCGATTGTCATTAGCTATAGGTTGCAGTGATTACTTGATAGCAAGTGGACTGAATACCGGTTTTTTATACTTTGTAGGTTTTAGCGTTTGATCACAATCATCTACTGTTAAATGTCGATATGGTCTCTAATATGGTAAGCATGATAAACCTAGAGAGGACTGGCTGTCAAGTGCAGCTCTCCATGCAAAGCTCTTTACAATAAATTAAAAATGTAGAAATGAAGATTTAGACTCCACTGAAATGGAATTGTTAACACTGTAACTAATGTAGCCGAAGTTGTACACTATTGGAAATTAGATGCCAATGAAAAGAGAGATGTTGGTTAAAATAAATCCAATTTTATCTGTAAATCTTAACAATGATTATTGTGTCAGGTGTCTAATTCCGGAATGTGAGCTGGCAGACAACGCTGAGTACGCTCCTGAATGGGTCCTGAATGCAATTCCCGGGACTAGTTCGAGTTCATTTGAAAACTGTCAGCGCTACGTCAATACATCGCAATCCATAAATGTAATAGAAGGCACCTGCCCCGCTGAGCTATTCGACACGAACACGCTTGTCGACTGCGAGGAATATGTTTACGAAAACACTGACACAGTCGTTTATGATGTAAGTAAATACGCTATATTTTTTCTTTACCGCAAATCCAAACGCATCTTTTATATCGCGCATCCATAAGCATTTTGTATACCGTGTATCCATATGCACCTTTTATATAATTAAATATCATCATCTTTCTATTTTATTGTTTCTTAAATTTTATTGATTTCTAAAAGTATTATTGATATTTAATTTCTCTAATGACGTTATACTCCTATATACAAAAGTTTATTAAAACGAGTTCGGATTTTTTTGGATTATTATCTATAATTCTTACATACGTGGCAGAGGACTTTCTTTTATAATATGTAATGATTCATAAAAAAAATCAAAAGAGAACACAGTTATTTCATTGTTTTGCGTTTTCACTTCTGTCGGCAGACCGTATGGTCTGCCTCGACTTTTTTTTAAAGATATCACACATATTATTCACTGTCTTTTTCTCGCGGTAATGTAGATTTCTACCTATCCCTTATGCCCCTTTCTGCTTCCCTGGCAACGTGTATGCTAAATTTCATGTTGATCGGTTAAGTACCGAAGGAATGAAAGCGTAGCCAACGATAAACAATGAATATAAATGATTAGAACATTGATGATAATGTGTTTACAGTTTGAACTGGCTTGTGACGAGTGGCGGCGATCTCTCATAGGGTCTATTCGTACAGCGGGCACTCTCACTGCTTTACCCATCACCGGTTACATATCAGACCGTTGGGGAAGGAAGACCGCCCTTGTCCTGAATGCAGTAAACACTGCTTGGCTCGGCGTTACCCGCTACTGGGCAGACACATATATTGGGTTCATGATCTCCGAAGTTGTTGAGGCTACTTTTGGTTCGGCCGGTTTCTCTAGCGCTTACATCTTACGTGAGTATTCATTGGATTTCTTTCGAGTGATTAGTTAATTACATTGTATGATATACTCAGGCTTCAGTGTGTATTGATCTAGATCTATTTGGATCTCATGGCTTTAATTCAGAATGCACATGAATAGTAAATATCTGCTTTGCTTAAAAATCTTCTTTGCATTAATTCATGATAAATGTCTGTCCGAGTGAAATCTTGTAGTTGTTGGAACGAAGTTCCTTATTTTAAATAAATGGACGGATGAATTTCTGGATGTGCTAGGGGCTCAAGTTCTCCAACTTTGCTCAGGATTGGATGAGAATGCAACAAAATGTAGAAGAACAAATGCTTGTATCAATTGAATTAAATTAAATTGAAAAAATATATACCACGTTTTAAAAACGGACGAAAAGTGTAACAGTCATATACAGATTTCTAATAACTATCTTATATACTGTCCTGAAAATGTGTAATTGTCAATGTTTAATAATTACTAAAATATCTGTGATATATAAAAGAAGAAGTATGTAGCGCATTAAGCGCATAATCACAACAAGTGTATTTACGCAATAATATTGTTAGTTCAAGTAATCATTCAAAATGTATCTGTCGCATATGCTATGCGATTTTCATTTTATTTTAATAGCTAAAAGTTAGATTGACAATTTTTCAGGACAATCTATAAAATCTTAACAAAATGTAGGTTCTACAGGAGGCTAAGAGATATTATGACTATTTTTTTTTAAATGTGGCATATTAAAAATATTACACTAATTCGCTTTCTTTTATGTTTACTCGGGTAGGATTTTGTAATTCATTTTGAACTAACTCCGAGGCTGGGATGGGTGAACATACAAGAAAATGAAAGAGAATATTTTATTTCAAATTGATCAGTTAAAAATAAACTAAAATGAAGCTGAATGTGTATTTGTTTTGAATCACAAAGTTCGTTTTCAAAATTTAGTAAATTTTAAAAATTGCTTTATTAAAATCTATATATAAATTACGAAAGCTCTTTACTAATTCCATACAGATAAAATAACGAAAGTAGATTATGGAAGCAGTTTGAATTTGATTTAGTTTGTAAAATTACTAAGCAATTCTATATTACGAAAGTTTAATTAGTTCTCTCTCTAGACGGAGATATTTTATCACCTATACCTACATATAAATAGTAAGACTGTGATTTATAATAATATTTTTCTAATCAAAAAGGTAGGTATTTAGTAAGTAGGGATTAGTAGCTAATACTTGACCGTGAACGTGTTTCCTATGTTATTATTGTTTACTAAACAGATTAACTTTGATTAGCTTTGGTTGAGGGATTTAAATAATTTTATCTAATAAAAATAAGGCGTGTTTGTGACCGTGTGTCCTTTTTCAGGGCCTTGTTTCCTTTGATTATTATTCATTGAAATAAATCCGATAAATAATGTCTAATAAATACTACAAGAACTAATTGGAGATTATATTAATACAACCTTTGGAAGAAATATAATTTATGTAACTACTTTTTTTTGCGTTGCGTTTATTGTTGCGTTTCGTTCGGTCAGTGAGAGCGCCGGAAACCCATCTCCCCTCCCCTCTCCTCTCTCCTCTCCTTTTCCCTCCCCTAACCCTTCCCTCCGAAAGATGGCAACGCACTTACGACTCCTCTGGGGTTGTTAGTGTGCATGGATGGTGGTGATCACTTAACAGCAGGTGACCCACCTGTTCGTTTGCCACCTATGACATAAAAAAAATAATTAAAAAGCATTGTTTTACAGGAACTTTAGGTTTGCATGTTAAATTTGCATTTAATTTTACAAGTTTTGAAATAAGGAGTCATTATTTACATTTTGGATTGATAAATCATATAATATAAATATTTATATATATATATATATTTACCAGAGCTACTTAGTGCTTAAAGTTAATATTGTGTTTTGCCCTATTCTATAGTCGATATTCTAAAATTATCACATGAATTCTTGAAAAGTTTTAAAACATTCTTTTTTTTTATAGTGATGGAAATCGTCGGTCCAAAATATCGTGTCGCAGTCGGAGCTACCATGAACACGTTCTTCTCCGTCGGACAAATTCTTATGGGGCTGATAGCCTGGGGAGTACCCAATTGGAGGATGCTCACTCTTACTCTTTATACGCCTATGTTCTTAACAATCGCTTATGTCTGGCTCATGTCAGAGTCAATCCGCTGGTACATGTCTAAAGGACGCTACGAGGAATCTGAAGCGTTACTTAAAAAAATTGCCAAAACCAACAATAAACAATTATCAGAGAAATCATTGGCAGCATTAAGAGATACAGCAGAAGAAGAAAAGAGAAGGAAAGCTATTGAAGAAGCTGAAAGACTGCAAGAGCCCTGGTTGATTGTCCAAGTTTTCAGAAATAAGCAAATCTTGATCAGGTGTCTCGTCTCTCCAATTTGGTGGATAACGAACACATTTATCTACTACGGAATGTCCATAAATGCTGTGAATATGTCAGGAAATAGATACTTAAATTACGTGGCAGTATCAGCAGCAGAGATCCCTGGGTACTGGACTGCTGTGTTCTTGATGGGTAAAATTGGAAGGAAACCTGTGTTGATTGGAGCATTTTGGGTTTGCGCTGCTTGTCAGATAGCCTACATATTTATGCCCGAAGGTAACTGAACGAGATTAAATGGGGTTTTGTTTGTTTTACCTTTATTCACATTAAACCTTTAGACTTATGCATAAAACATTAAATTGCGATACTATATTTTTGCAAGTTTTGAAATAGATACATCGAATTATATGATTTAAAATTTCCGTGCCGATTTAACACATTTATTCGTTTTTGTTTTCAGATTTGTACGCTGTATCTCTAACGGTTTACTTAATAGGAAAATATAGTATAGCGATTGTGATGACTTCAGTGTACGTGTACACTGCTGAGTTATACCCAACCAAGTATCGCCATAGTCTGTTCGCTTTCTCTTCCATGATGGGTAGGATTGGATCTATCATTGCACCACTCACTCCAGCTTTTGTAAGTTATTTTTATATCAATTATTTATTATTATAATACCTTCTAACGCTCGTGTACAGAATAGTTATGAATAAATGACTTTTGTACTTCTGACTAATTCTGTAATTCTGACTATTGTACTATCGAAAGCATGTGAACTAAGGGTAATATTATTATTTGTTATAGGGAGCGGCCACATTTGATGATTTACCTTTCGTACTATTTGCAAGCTTCGCTCTTTTATCCGGCCTTCTGATCTTCATAACACCAGAAACCCTTGGTACTAAATTACCCGACACGATGCAGGAAGCGTCCGATATTGGAAAAAAGAAAGATGTCAAATAAATATCGCCTCGTATTTATATTAAGTTTAATTTAGTCTCTCTAAAGTTAAAATTATTTGTTCCTATTTATTATGATAAGTATTTTATGATTATAATTACGACATCTTCATTAATCCTATAATAATATTCGCTTTTTTTTTATTAATAAATTATTCTGTCAAAAACACTGTAATTAAATTATTCGGAGAATTGTCGCAAGAGTTGTTTTAACATGTCTCATTCTCTTACTGAATTTCTCAAATATTAAAAGGAATAAGAGACTCGATGTTTATTCGCAGACAGACAATAAAAACATTAGAGTACATTAATTTTATCACTTGGTTATGTTTTACATACGCCTACGCAAATAAAATTGCAATTAATTTTGAAAATTACTTTTATAACTTTTATCATTCTTTTTCGACATATGTAAATTATACATTATTTAGGTTAATATAGTTTAAATAAACATTAATAAAAATATATAAATAATTATTTGTTTTTTTCTTAGTAACGAATGTTGGGCAATGTTGCATTGGTTAAGTTGTTAAATGTTGTTATAGCTGAGGTTGAAATAATTTCACCGTTTCACCTACTTTAATAAAGTATGATATTTAATAATCATAGCCATATCTATCGTGCACATTTTGCACTACCAATTAGCTTGGGATATCTCTTTATTGTTATAGTTAATTATACAGAAAGTAATAAGTAAGTATAAAAATAATTAGGACAGATTGGAAATATAATACGTCTTCGATGAATAAACCTTGTAGTCGCTTTTCTTCAAAATTAGTAATAGCTTTATATACGAGCTGTACCACTCTCTTCTTTGTTGCGCGAACTCTTACCAACTCTTACTTACATGAAATGTCAAATGCGGTCAGATGGAACTCTGAGTTAAGGATTTCTTAAAGCGCCAAGCGTGATTTTGCACTACCGTTCTTGCTATTGCATATATTTGACGTATACTTCTAAATTATACATATAACTATTGAAGTTGTAAACATAAGTCAAAGATAATAAATATTCTGATAATTTTATCAGCCGATAATTGAATATCATTCGAACACTACGACATAAATAAGATGCAAGGTAATTGTACTAAGTATTAAGACGATAGCTGATTCCTTGCAATATAATGATAAGATTTCGTTGGCAAATTTATGACTTAAAGCTACACTTTTGCCTTGAAGTCACGTTTCGTTTAGTAGCTTAACATCATAAAATTTTTAGACCACTACATATTATAAAACAAAGTCCTCTACCCCGTCTGTCTGTCAGTCTGTCTGTTCGCGATAAACTCAAAAAGTATTTAACGGATTTTCATACGGGTTTCACCAATGGATAAAGTGATTCATGAGGAACGTTTTGGTGTATATTTTTTTATAATCAGGCCGGGACAACGCCTGCCGGGCCCGCTAGTTGTTTAATAAAACTTTTCAATTATCATATGTTTAAACCTACTTTATTATGTCGCAGGTTTACATACTTTTGAATTGCTTTAAGTTATGTGAAGTGATATCGGAGAAACATAGCTCATGAGGTTATCCTACCGACTTCCTCTACACATCGGATATTCAGATTAATAACAATATTTTTAACAGTCATGGTAGATTGTACAATGATAGTAATCTCATTGTCCACTCTGTCGAGCCTCTGAGTAAACTAGATAAATATCACCCGTCAATGGCCATTGAGATTGAATCTTTTAAAGTAATGTTGGCAGCTAAAGCAAACCCCAGTGCCCTTAAATTTAATTTCGTAAGTGTGATTATGAAATCATAAAAAAAGATATATCGTCAACTCCATGGTTGGATATCTTATTAAAACCAGATCTAGATATAGCAGTAGATGTATTTTATGATAGGCTTAACGATATCATTCGGTTATATACTCCTCTTTTAAAAGTTAAATAAGTTGATTATCCGTACTGGTACAATTATTCACTTATTTGCTGTCTAAGGAAAAAAATAAATATCACAAACAGTTTAAGTAATTTGGGAATCCTAGAGATTATGATACGTTTGACCTCCTTCGCCAAAGAAGTAAAAAACTGACCCATGAATGCTACAGATCTTTTATTTCGTCGATAGAAGATAATCTATCAGAGGACATTAAAGTAGTTTGGAAATATGTCAATAGAAGAAATAAACCCCAATAATTCCATTCCACAAACGATGACAAACAATAATGAAGTTGCTAATGATATGCGAATTGTTCTCCAAATACTCTAAATCGGTCTATGAACCTTTCCTTAACTCAACTAATATACCTGTATACACAATAGACAATTCGACTTTGTGCGAAGTATACATTTCACGGGACGAAATAATTAATTCTATAAAAAAACTCGACCACAATAAAGGAGCTGGTCCTGATAATATACCTTCATACTTTCTTAAGGCATGTGCTTATGAAATAAGTTAACCACTTGAAATTATATTTAACAAATCTATAGCTTCTGGTGTTTTTCCTTCTTTTTGGAAAAATGCATTTATAATTCCTATATTTAAATCTGGTGATAAAACCAAATGTGAAAATAATAGACCGTCCATAGACACTAGCAAGACTAGGGGAGCCGCAAGTACGTTGCCACTCTGTGTTAGGTAACCAGTAACAGCTTCAGCATGGCTCTACCACCTTCGATAATTTTTCGAACAATACGTAATACTAATGACTGTTCTCTACTGCAAAACGATATTGACAGTATCAACGAATGGTGTAATTTAAACTACATTTATCTGAATATTAAAAAGTGCTTTTTGATATCTTTGCAACTACAATCCCTAAGTTTCAGTATAATTATAAAATAAATAACTACTCAATTGAAAGTAAGGAAGTCGCCAGAGATCTCGGTGTTATGTTTCATAGTAAATTATCCTTCCGTCCACACTACAATTATATTATTAGTAAAAGTAATCAGATCCTTGGCTTTATATTTCGTATAACTAAGATATTTATGTGGCCCATGTCTATGTTTTTATGTATAAAACCCTATTGAGACCTATACTCGAATACGCCTCCGTAGTTTGGTCTCCCTATTACTCAGTTCATATAAAGAATATTGAACGAATTCAGACACGCTGTTTAATGACACTATGTCTTAGACATGTGATGCTAAGAAAACTCCCTGTCATCTTGAACGTGTTCAATATTTTAAAATCTCATAGTTGTCTAGCAGAAGGCAAGCAAGTTAATTAACTTTCCTATATAAAATAGTTAATTATATTATATACTGTCCACAATTACTATGCTTAGTTAATTTTAACACCAACTTTCGCGGTCGGTGCACTAGTCCGTTTCATATTCATACATACATACATAGACATATTTCATCTTAGTCTGAGTAAATTTCGTCACTTAGTCCATAAAACCAGGTTTTCTCCTTAATATCATATGTTTAAGTTAGCATACTCTTATAAGATTGTATGATTATATTTGTTAAGCATAGATGTGCATGCATATAGTTTTGGATAATATAGCAGTAAAAAAATAAACTACAATTGTAAATATAGTTACTTATTATTATTATATATAAGTACCAACGATTTTTTCGGAATTCGCGTACATTTACTAATTTAAATCGGTAACGCTATAGCCTGCTGGTGTGTTTAATAAATCAATCGATTATCGTATTTGCAGTTTGACGCTATTAAGAAAAAATATAGCTGCATAAAAAGTCCTTTACAATCCTAACTTCTTAATGTTTATGTTATTTAAACTTATTAATATTCATAATTGATCAAATCAGATACTGTACAGATGGGAAGATTAAACAATAGCAATCAAGCATACTGTAAACGCAGCAGCGAGTTGCGTGACAGATTACGCTTTGCATTCGTTGACTGTGAAGCCAAACTATCTAACTGATATAAAACGAAAATGATGTTTTCGAAGGAGATATAAATCAAAAATAGCAAATAATTATAATAAACTAGCTGAACTGGGCACGCATTGCTGTGGCTCAGTTATTAATAATTTAATTAGTAATTAAAAAATATTGAGGCCATTAATCAAAATATAAATTATCTTATGTCTTAAGTTGGACCAAATTATACATAAATGGCAACTTACATGAAGATCGGTTTAGTAGTATCGGAGTTCGTCGTGGACGAACATGACACTGTATTTTTATATATAAAGATTAGTAAATGGTTAGTCCAGACTATTAAAGATAGGTGCTAAATAAAGAGCATATTAAATTAGGAAGTGAATAAAGACAGAATTATATAATATAATGAATGGCACAAAAACAGCTTGAAAAGTTCTAAAAAAAATACCATAATCTTGTTGGAACATGAAAGTCATGATATTTTGGAATAATTACTACAATGAGATTAACAAAACTAATGTTATAAATGCAAATTGAGCACGTTTTTGTTTGCCCACGCCTTACCGAATCAAACGGTCATTATGAAATTTTGCATACACATTGTCAGGGGTACACTGTTAAGGTAATATATAACTTGATGAACAACGCGTGCCACAAATAAAGTACTGAGTAAAATAAATATAACAGTTACCTTATTTTCTTTATATTATCAAGATTTAAATAAATCCATTTCAGTAAAATGACAGGTGTGTTGTTGCTTCGAGGCAGTTGTTCGCCGCCACACGCCATGTCAATATATAAAGAGCCCGAAGATGAAGCAGACGGGAGGAGGTCCAAAGTGGATTTGGATACGATACTCGTGGAAGAGATCGGTCAGTTTGGTGTCTTCCAGCTCAGAACCCTCGCTCTGACGCTGGTGGCCGTCGTCTTCTCAGGCTTTCATGGTGAATTCGTCTTCACTACAGCCAGGATAGATACCAGGTAATCTGAAATCCTCATATTTAACCTTAAAATATATAACATACCTGGAAGCAATAATATGTTCATCTTAAATGTTGTTTGTTTGGGCATATTTTATCCATAAAATAGTACTAGTGGGGGTCCTGAAATTAGTTTTATTGTTTAATGGTAAGTATTTTTTTAATAATATTTTTTTATTGCTTTTTTTACTTTTCTAACCATTTTAATGATCGTGAGTTTTTACTTCTATAAATTTTGATTTATTTGATTGATTATTGATTTAACACCTACGGCAAAGCGTAATTATATGTAGCCTTGAGAATAAAGTTTTCTATGTACCCGTAAACGTTTTATGAAAATCGGTTCTGCCGCTTTGGAGAATAGCCCTAGGGAACAACAGATATTTCAATTTTATGTAATGTATGTATAAATTAATGTTTTTATTACGTTTCAGTTCATTAAATTATTATAAATTACTTCGTAGGCTACATTTTTTTTGACATCCTGATTACATATACTGAATTTTGACTACTACGCCGCCCAGATACTTATTTTTCAATTTCGGGTTTAGACGAAACTACATCTTTATGAGAGGATAAAGTTCATTTCATTTTTTAAATTAGATTTGAAATAGAGATTCATTTTAATCAGACACTGACCATTTCATCACGAAGGAAACCGGTTTTTGGCAAGGTCGTGGCTTTCATGAACAAAATAAATCTTATCTAATCATCGCAATATTATCAAACAAATATCTGATGAAGTGCAAACGTACTCCAAACGCTACCTATAGTATTTTAGTATTTTCGCCTTCTACACTATATGTTTTAGCGTTGAATCATAATCTCATCTGATATTAAATGACAATATAACCTTAGGGTTATATTTGTTAAGGTTAAGGTTCATCTTAGGATGAAAAACTAAAGCAAAGAGGAGGACTGGCTCTCAAGAGCAGATTGGTAATAGATTTCTATCTTGAAGGTGATGGCTAGTTAGATGGGTATTAGAAAAAGCCTTAACATCTTCGTGTGATTTCAGCACTATATTTCTCTTCATTAAAAGCTCTGGCTTTTTGCAAGATTCGAACCTACGCCAAATAATATTGTGTCCGAAGACGCTATCATTAGGCCACCATCGCTTCACATGTTAAATTCTATAATAACCTTTAATCTCAGCTATAGTAACAATATTTCATTCATATTTTTAAACGAATATTTTCAGATGTCTTATACCAGAGTGTGAACAAGCAACGACAGCAGTATATTCACCAGATTGGATTCTAAATGCGATTCCCGGCACGAGCCTCACTTCCTTTGAGAATTGTGAGCGATATGCCAACATATCTTCAACACCTGACGTCAATGTAACTATGGGAACTTGTCCTGCAACACTTTTTGATACGAATGTATTAGTAAATTGCGAGGAATACGTTTATGAGAATAAAGAAACTGTGGTTTACGACGTAAGTATTATATATTGCGTTCTCATTATTGATTTTTGAATTGTTTGTAAAGAAATACTGGGTAAGGACCAGGTTTAACTAAATGCATGCGATAGCAACAGATAAAGCAACAATCTTCGGACAAAAGCTATACCTGAATAGTTTCAAAGATTGTTCTCAGTCTAATATGGACCACAAAGAAACTTCAAATATTTATAAACCTATGATTTGGAAATTATGGTTTTACATTTTGTTATTTGAAACTGATATCATTAAACCAGTTCATAAGTAAATATTTTGAAGATCAAATAAAAATGTCAAGTGAATTTTGTTTCCAGTACGATCTAGCATGTGATGAATGGCGACGCTCGTTGATAGGCTTCGTCAGGACTTTCGGTACACTGGTCGCTCTTCCCATCACGGGTTATATATCAGACCGTTGGGGCCGGAGGGTGGCGCTCGCCATCAACGCGTTCAACACTGCTTGGATTGGCGTTACCCGGTATTGGGCCGACACTTACCTTGGTTTTATGATCTCAGAATTCGCTGAGGCTGCCTTCGGTGCTGGTGTCTTCTCTTGTACTTTTATTTTAGGTGAGTGTTTTATAACATACTTGATAATATATTATAATGTGAATATACTAATGTATATTTTAATTGCAAAGTACTCTGGCAATATAGAAATGTATTTCAGTCGGGTTTCTGGAACACATGGTCTCGAATCAGATGAAGTTGAGCCTTTCTAAAATGTAATTGATTACATAGATTTTCTTCGTATTATATAGTATAGACTTCGTATTTTTGAATTCACTTTATATTAAATCTAAAATTAACGTTGTATTGTGAATTAAAATATTATAACATATTGAGTTAGAATCAAATTTCAGATTGAAGTATATGCTTAGTTCTAAAAGAGGAACCGTCTCAGTTTCTTCAATCAAGCTACTTTATGTACGTACTTTATTTCATACGTAGTTATACAGGGTTATTGGTAATTCGAGGTATTCCCGTTAGTAGGTGATAGGGGCGACTTTTTGTGATATTTTTAACCTCCATATGCATTATGCAAAAGTGAAGCAATTTTGAGTAATCATGTTTTTTCCAAATAAGTCAAAAATGTATTTAAAAAAGTAATAACTTAAATCTCATTGTCTCTTTTATGCTTAATTATCAATATTAAAACAATAATTATCGATCCAAATTTAAAATTGTGAGACGAAAAATGATATTCTTTTAATTTTTTTTAAACGAATTAACACTAACTCTATATAGTATTTCTATAATTGTTAATTTGATAAAAGTGTAAATCTGTTTTATCTTATATATTAATATGTGAAGCCAAAACTTTGTACCCCTTTTTAAGCCAATTGCGCGAACGGTGAATGTGAAATTTAGCATAGTTAAAGTTTATATATAAGAGAAGTGCACAAAGCTATTTTTTTTAAATATAAAATGCATTACAAGCTTATTAAATTAATTAAAATATACATTACTCATACTACTGCTTGAATTTTATACACACATGTAAATAAAAAAGACGTTTTGACATCCATCATTTTACTCTTACGTTCCAATTACTTTTTCAATATTTTTAACATGACTGACGTTGCATGCCTTACATGTCCTTTGAAATCAACTGGTCAAATTGTAGGTTAATTTTATAATAATATAATATGTAAATTCATAACATACATTAATAATTAATTAATAAAGAATTTTCAAATCTTTAATAATTATTATTCTCTTTGGACTTATTGAATGTCAATTTTTTTAGGTAACAGGACTGTTTTTACTTCCTGTCATTTTGCTTCATGTTGTCATAAGAGTTAACCAATATTACCAAAGTCAATGTCAATATTTTAATTTTTTTTTTTTTATAGTGAACTCAGTTCAAATGATGATTCAATAAAAAAATGAGACAAAAAATACTTTGTAAAATCAAAATAAGAAAATTTATTTGCTTATGAAAGTAATCCATGGCTTAGATCTCCGCGGTTACAATGATGCAGTTCAACATGATGTAGCAATTATATTTAGTACAGTTGATGATGAATTTTGAACAAAAATGAATGCATTTTCAAAAATTAATGGTAGTATTAAAAACATCTTTGTTTTGGATTCATTATTTGATTCTATTGTGTATCCATTACTTTTCCAAACGATGATACTGGGCATATCACTATTCCTCATAATGTACAGACTACATTTAATTCAATATCACCCAGAAATATCACCCACCCTTGGTTTCGTGTAAAATTAATTGAAAATTGTGTCATGAGTCGCGATCAATTTCTTAATTTTCGTAAAGTTATATTTACTTAGAATTTAAGAGCCTTGCCACCTTATGTAACCTCATGATTTTTGTTTTTTTTTTTCAATTTTTCAATATTTTGTTTAATTTCAATTTTCATTTCGACATAGATTTTTTGAATATTTATATAATAAAAAAAAAAGTGGCAAATAACTGAGTAGCCATGATGAACACCTTTGGTTATAGAAGTATATATACCCTTTGACAAACGAAACCATAATAAAGATCAATGAACTACGGTCGAATATCGACCACTGGGCGCCTACTAGTACATATTATTGCTTCAAATTTTAGCGCGTATAATAAATAATGACAAAATATTAAGTGAAGTGAATTTAATCTTCATGACTTTATGTCTTAAAGTGTTAAAAGTTATTAGGTAATATTCTATCTTTCGATGTTTTTATCGACTTTATTGTAGTCAATATTATCCATAAAAATAATATGCGTCATTTATATAACTATAAAACTAAGGTCGACGTTATTGCATTTATTTATACAGGTGTTAATAATAAAATGGCTTATATTCACAATAATTTGTATCAGTTCTAATGAATAGTTAATAAATAAAGGTTTGAAGAATCGTGTTCTTCTTATACCCTATATACTCGTATGTGTAGACAGCGTGTTAATCCATTCTTAACGATAAAAAATATTTATTGATGATCTGCCTATCTTTAATGCTCACACTAAGTAAACTAAAGCACACAAATCGAAGCGTACAATATTAAAACGAATTGATATTTGTGAAGGTGTATTAAGATTAAAATTCTGATTGATCTGAAATTACATATAGAATTTAGAGTAGATTAACCCACGGTCCACATCTATAAAATAATATACGGATTAACGTTTTTTATAGTTTGACCACAATCTCATCTGATGTTAAGTGACGTGTGATCCAGAATGATAAACACGCTAAAACGTAGATGGGCTAGTTCTCAAGTGCAGCTGCTGCAAACTAACAACAGGTGCTTTGCGTCAGATTTTCAACTTCAGGATGGTAGCTAGCCAGGCGGACTTAGAAAAGTCTTACCGCCATGCAAAACTTTATTTGCAGTACTCGAGCTGGTGGGTCCGAAGTATCGCGTTATCGCCGGAGCAATCCTAAGTTCGTTCTTCGCAGTCGGACAAGTATTCTTGGGTTTAATAGCTTGGGCTATTCCCGAATGGCGTCCGATGACCCTCGCCTTATACATACCACAATTCATCACAATCTGCTACTTCTGGTTTTTACCTGAATCTGTAAGATGGTATATGAGTAAAGGTCGCTACGCAGAATCTGAAGCTCTGCTGAAAAAAGTAGCCAGGATCAACAAGAAGAACTTATCAGAGAAGTCGTTAGAAGCGTTGAGATGGACAACAGAGAACGAAAAGAAGATGAAAGAAATAGAGAAAGAGGAAATGACAAATGAACCGATGTTAGTAGTGTTGGTATTTTGCCATAAAAGAATCCTAATTAGATGCATAATTTGCCCGGTCTGTTGGATCACTATGACTCTCATTTATTACGGACTGTCAATAAACGCTGTAAATATGTCCGGGAACTCTTACATAAACTATATAGCAGTTGCCGCAGCGGAGATACCAGGCTTTTGGACAGCCGTGGTTCTATTAGGAAAGATTGGTAGACGACCTGTACTCATCGGATCATTTTGGGTGTGTGCTGCCTGTCAGATTGCATATATTTTTATGCCAGTTGGTAAATATCATTTTAAATAAATTACAATTTAAGATATTCTAGCTATGTTATACTTTTAAGCAGTAACATTAGAAATCAGGATTTATTTATATGAAAATTCAATTTACGACTTTTCAGTAAGACATAAACAATGTTCTTATAAGTAGAATGATAGAAATTTATTATAAAGGCTTTCAACGATAAACGCTTTTTTACTGTTTTTACCTTACAGATTTGTACGGGCTGTCCCTCGCTGTATACATTATAGGAAAGATTAGTATATCGGTGGTAGTGACGTCACTGTATATTTATACTACCGAGCTTTTCCCTACGAAGTACAGGCACAACCTGTTTGCTTTCTCTTCCATGATGGGGAGAGTTGGATCCATCACCGCTCCACTTACTCCGGCTATCGTAAGTTTTAATCTATCTATTTTGCTATTGCATACTTATTGATTGCTTTGCCAACATATTGATAAATTTAAGGTTACCTGAATTTACCTAAAAAAAATAAAAAAATGTAGAATTGAAATCATAGCGGACGTTTTCACTTAACTGATTTCTATAAAAAGACTGTCATGCAAAAATCAATATTAGACTTTTCTATTAATCTTCAAGTCATTGTTTAATTAATTAAACAAACCAAAATATCGCTGCTGTAATCAAAAAAGAAGTAATTCAAAATTTACGTAGTTCAAGTTTTCACTAAAAACTAAATTAAGTTTGCAACAAGAATACGTACAATTCAAGGGCCACTTGAATACGATCAAAACTACGAAAATAGGTGATTGTTGTTCTCTTTTTGATATAAACGTATGAAGAAGTTAGTCTCCGAAGATATTTAATAAAATGCAATAAGTCTCTGTTTAAATGTACAGTAATTAATTACCTTAATTAATTTATTTAAAAAATGTAAGACTTTGGATTTTTGTGAATGTAATTTAGAAAAGTGTAAGTAGTTTTCCGATGATATTGCGACTTAATTCAGTTTTATGCTATTTTTTTATTTTTTTAAATATTTTAAACAGGTGACCCTGATGGTTACTGATCACCGCCGTCCATAGACACTAGCAACACTAAGGGAGTCGCAAGTGCGTTGCCAACCTGTGTTTGGGGGAAGTGAGGAGTGGGGGAAGAGGGAGGGGGGAAGAGGAGATGGGCCTTCGGCGCTCTCACTGACCGAACGAAACGCAACAATGCAAGCACTATTACTTCACGTCGGTTTTCTGTGAGACAGTGGTACTGCCCCGAACGAGCCGACCCATTCATGAAACCAGTAAATAGCTTCAGTGTGGCTCTACCACCTACAATTATCGTAGAGCATTATGCTATTACTGCGTCTGGATTGAAATTACTTTAAAACATAATTTTATGAAGAAGTAAACTAACTACGAACTTTTTTTAATGCTTATTAAAACGTAGTTTTGTAGATGGGAGAGCCACGTTGTAGCTATTAGTAGTTTCAACATTAATGGGTCGGCTCACCCGGGGTAGTACCACCGTCTCACAGAAAACCGACGTGAAGTAATAGTGCTTGCATTGATGCGTTTCGTTCGGTCAGTGAGAGCGCCGGACGACCACCTCCCTTCTCGCTTCCCCCTACCTCCTCCCCCATACACAGGCTAGCAACGCACTTACGACTCCCTTGGTGTTGCTAGTGTCTATGAACGATGGTGATCACTTAACATCAGAAAACGTATTTCTGTTACAAATATTGATGTATTCTATAACGACCAAATAACAATATAATTACACTACTTATCCTCATTTTTAGAATTAATTTAAAGCGCTTAATTTATTTGAAAGACAAAATTTAAGTCGAACGTGTAAACATGGTTAAACTTTAAACGCATTTTCCCACAAACTTGAATTTTTGAATTCCTTTTTTTTCTTAAAGATGTGTTAAATTCTTTTGATTTGGTGATACAATGAATTCCAGGAATTCGGTATCCTAACTCAGGCAGAGTTACAACAAACTGGTCGTTCCATGTTTCAGACTTAGCAAAACCAGTAATAGTTTCTTAGGTAATAGTGTTAGGTTTTACATAAAGTCCCAAAACATATTACCGATTTGCCGGACTGTAGATTTAAGCGCCATGTCAAGCAGGTTTTAGTGTCGAAAGGCTATTATAGAGTGGATCAATATGTGAATGATGGAGATGTCTGGAATCGACTCCTCTCTGTATATCCACTAGAAACGGTATTGTCACGTATTCGAAATATATATATGTTAAAAAGATGTACCCGATCAAGTTTCTTGGCGGTTCTTCTCGATGACTGGGTTGTTTTCCGATCCGGTGGCAGTTTTGACGTTCATAAGCGCCTTATTAAAAGTATTTTTGATTTAATTTGATTTGAATGGTACTCTTTTGTTAAGCGAAAATAAATTTAGACGGGAACGATTATATTCATAGTTTAATTTAAACAAATCTATGTACTTCCATCCTTTCCATCCATCAATAGTGTGACAATGATTCTTAGGACGTTTCAAAATGTATCATAGTATACAGTGATATAGTTGTAATAAGTATTTAGAGTCTTTGACGTGGTCTTGGAATGTCATGTAGTGGATTTTATGTTTTATTCATAATTTTGTCTTATTTGGCTCTATATTTTGTGATATTGGTAGTGTTTTACGTAATATAGCTTATTCATTAGGCACAAGTAAAGTGCACAGATACCACGGACCATGCATTCTGACTTGACACAAAACTTCCCCGAAAAGTTCTAACAACAACGCTACCAACTAGTTAGTTCATTGAAATGATCGCAAGAGACTTCTAATATCATTACCTACTCGACAATGGCAGTAATAATCTACAAAAAGATTGGTTTCCAAAAATAAAAAGAAATAAAATAAAAAATAAATGAAATACACAATTGTCAGAAGAGACAGCTCGTAACGATGTGCTAGCGACACTAATATACGTAGATAGAGAAACTTATAGATGATTCTATGTCCTACAGGGTGCTGCCACATTTGATGATCTGCCGTTTGTGATGTTCGCATGTCTCTCCTTGTTATCCGGTTTTATGTTGTTCGCGGCACCTGAGACACTCGGCACCAAATTACCAGACACCATGGAGCAAGCTTCGGATATTGGCCTAAAGAAGCGAACCAGTTGATTTTAGGGATATATTGTTGATAGCAGTGGAAGTTGTGCAAAGGCAGTCCTTCGTAATCTATAATTATAGTGATAAGTATTACGCATTGTATAATAGTAAAGTTTTCTGCTATAATAAGTGCTAGAAAATGGTACAACTTTACAGTGTCGTACTTTAATAAAAATAACGTAAGGAAATGATCTTTCGTACGTTTTGCTGTAAATTGTAATATTTAGTATATTATATTTATAACTAGCGGGCCTGGCAGACGTTGTCCCGCCCTGATTAAAAATAAATCATTGACATATTATATACCAAAATGTTTCTCATGAATCATTTTATCCACTGGTGAAAACCGCATGAAAATCCGTTCAGAAGTTTTTGGGTTTATCGCGAACAGACAGACAGACAGACGCGGTAGGGGACTTTATTTTATACTATGTAATGATAATGATGTACTAGTACTAGTACTAGTAATAAGTAAAATTTATCAACAACTGAAGCATTTATTACCATTGTATTTTAGTAAATGTAACTCTTTATGTCCTATAGAAGATAAAATAAAATATTATTAGTTTTACTGAATGACAATGAAGTAAATAAATTATTGCAAATAAAGTACTATCTAATCTATATCTTCTATACATATAATAAGAATGTAAATCTAACGTGGCTGTACGTTTTAAATTTTTGCAAAAAAAAAATGTTGCAGGTGTCCTGGAATAAGTAATAAAATACATTTCAATATTTTTTAGAAAAGTCTGTCTGTCTGTCGGTTTGTTTGGACACGCATCACTGATATATTGATTGATCTATTACATTTTATCATTACCGTCTATCCCTTATTAAAATCGTAATGATATATTTCATATTAAATATAAAAGTATATATAAGTAATAATAAGTTATATATAAGTTCATACAAAAATCATATAATATTTGCCAGTAATGGTCATCCGAAAATCGGTTCAATTATTTCAAAGGTTAACCCAAACAAAGAACAACACTTTTTTAAATGTATATATAAGTTATATTTTAATTTCGGTAAAAATGCATATTCAAAGCTTATCACAGGTTTAATACAAATGATACTGTATATTGATACGATATAGATATTAAACGATATGAATATCGTGTTTCATTTGATAAAACATGTCAACTGATTATGAAAAATATATCTCCGATGTTCACATAAGAATTTTTTTTTTTATTCGGTTCACAAACCAGACGTCACACAAACAATCAATTGCCTTACATTAGCTAACGTACGTTAATAAAATACAAATCTGAGTGTGAGTCCTAAAACAATGAACACAGCTTACTTACAAAATTACCATGCTTATAAATATAGTTATAATAACATAGTTTTTAGTTTAAATTGAAATGCACGCAAGGGACAACTAAATATATCAGCAAATTGATTTATCTCATTATATTCCGAAAACATACGATAAAGAGGGGAGTGTTGACCAACATTGATTCTGCAATAAGGTGTCATGAAAGTTTTTCTATTTACTATACGACTTCCAGGACGTGGCACTACAATCTTAACTTGTTGAAGTAAATAATCGCAGTCAACCAAACCATGAATCAATTTATATAGAAACATTATATCTGCTGTTTTACGTCTATCACATAGGGTTTGCATTTTATAATGTAAAAGTCTAGCTTCATACGTTGTTAAGGATTTACATTTTTTATCACAAAATGTCAAATGATATACAAAGCGCTTTTGTACACGCTCAATTTTACTGAACTCTGTTGATACTGAGTATATACTTCAAGCTTCAATGAATAAACCAGATTATTAAACGTACATTATCTTTGTTCAATTATACCTAGGTATAAAGAATTGCATCCGCGACGGAAAGGCCTATTGGCTAACAAACCTTTGACCATCTTTACATGTTAGTCAAGTAGTCTTTCCACTATAGATGTTATTGTTAGATTGATGGAGAGTCGTCGGTCTTTAAATCAAACTTTCCCAAATTAGTTCATAGTCCATAGATTATGATTATCAATTTACTGGATGATCCAAAAAGTATTTATTGGTAATGGGTAAAACTGGTATTTCACTAAAAATATTTAAGTATTCAGTACGTGAAACTTCTTATAGTCCAGCCATTTTAGGTTATATCTGCGGAAAGATTACTAGTGAGCTGGATTTTTGTATACACCTTTATTACGGTGTTGTAATGAAAATGTGAAAAATCGACATCGATATCGTGACGGCTAAAAAAGTTATAAATGTAAAAATGTCACGAAAATCAGATTTTCGCAAATATCTCGCGACCTATTGCTCGGAGGTTAAAGCGCGGTCAGTTCTTGTATGGGTAACCAGCTGCGAACACCATTTGACGTTTTTTTTTTGCATTTTTGTAATTAAAATATTTTCCTGTAATACAAAAGTTTCACTTCTATCTTGTACCTTAATGACACACCCTGTTTTTCTTTTGTTTTCCCAAAACGAAAGTACGTTTTTTTTTTCAATCAAAAGCATGAAGTTTGTTCATTTATCTACCTAAGTACAATTATCCCATCAGAGAGAACAGAAATATATAACTTGGTACGTGTTAAATCAAATTATAACTTGCACTACCTTGTATTATCAGAAACAATACATAAATAATAAATGGAAAGTGGCGCTAGCACACGTCACCCTATCTGACCGTTCCCATGCGACCACAGACTACAAAGAGGATGTTACCGTGTGACCTAACATTTGGGTAAATACGCCACTTGACGCAACGGATGCACTGTGTTCCCAGAGAATACCCGATGCGATGCGTCAGTGATTCGAGTACCACCGCTTATTGAGTACGTATTTATATGTTTTAGAAAAAAGTCAGAAAATCGATTACCTAATTAATTCGCCTTTTTATTGCTCCGAGTGCCAATAGATATGAAAACCTCACTAATGTTAATAATTTCAATAAACAAAGTCTGAAATTTAAATATTGTCATTAACACTATAATAAATATGAAAATTCGAAAGAGAACACATTTAATCCATTGTTTTGAGTTAACACATCTGTTGGCAGACCTTATGACTGCCTCGACTTTTTTTTATTAATTTTATGCATCAAGTACCAACTATTTATACTTTTGTTACATAATTATTAACTTTCTAGGTATTCAAATTCACCTGTCTTACAATGATCTCTGACTATTCCTAAAATCTTTCCTTCAGAATATTCATATGGAATGAATGCTTTAAGTAAACTAACTACTATTGACGGCGTATTTTGGTATAGCTTGTTATTTATGCACACGGTATATGTGAGAAGTAGACACGTCGCATCGCCTAGCGTTCAAAAGTATATTTTCGATTCGTAACGTTTTAATAAGTTGGATAACATTCACTTATATATTCACTTGGAGTTTATGGATACATTTATATTGTAGTGTGGTAATTATCGACTATTATAACGGTGTGTCTGTTAAATATCTGTTGCGGCTTAAGCATCAGTCTACGACGCGACGTGATGTCGATTTTTGCCACAACCGGCCACACAGTAGCAACTGATCCATAACCGAAATAAATCTAATTTAATGTTTAGTCTAATTTAGTGGTTTAATTGGCTTTGCAAGAAAACCAGAAAGCTGAAACAAGCGGCTTACATGGTTTAGACTACGGCTCGAACTAATCAGGACCCAAACACATCTGGTATGAAACGTAAGCTAAATGCTGCTTCAAGGTTTAGTAAAAGGTAAACCATCCATGGCTAAATTCGATTTCATCAGTAGAATTGGCACACGGCTGGCAAGTCATCCTTCTGGGAGTCGTGCCTTTTGGTCGCTCGCCAAAGCCGCTGAGGGAAACTTTTGTCAGTCGTCTTTACCACCATTACGAAATGCCGATGGCAACTTGGCCTACAGTGATAAAGAGAAAGCCGATATACTGGGTACTCACTTTGCCTTGAACTCGACTATGAACATCAATGGAAGTATCGTACCGCCTACCCTCTTGCGGTGCAAATGTTCCATGCCAGAAATTTATATCACACAAAGGGACATTCTGGTGGGAGTTGCTCGGTCTTGATGTTCATAAATCGAGTGGACCAGACGTTGCTCAAACAGTGTGCTTCCGAGTTGCGTCCTGTGTTAACGCGCATATTCGAACTTTCATACCGCAGTGGATATTTTCTATCCTCGTGGAAGACAGCCTATGTGCACCTCGTGCCTAAAAAAGGTAATAGATCAGATCCATCGAATTACAGGCCTATCGCTATAATCTCCCTGCTCACTAAAATGATGGAGTGTGTCATCAATACCAAGCTCCTGAGATACCTAAAAGAATGCCATTTAATCAGCGATCGTCAATACGGCTTTCACCACGGACTGTCGGCTGGCGATCTTCTGGTGTATCTCACACGCCGATGAGCTTTAGCCATTGAGAGTCAAGGTGAGGCTTTGGCAATTAGCCTAGACATAGCGAAGGCGTTCGACTGGGTCTGGCATCAGGGCATTTTATTTAAGCTCCTTCTTCTTAAAAAGCTCGGTATTCTGAATAAGGCGAAACGGTACTTCATCCCTGGGCAAAGACTGTTGTTGTACAAAACGCAAGTTAGACCCCAGTATTGTTGCCATCTCTGGGCGGGAGCACCAGGACACCAGCTTGGACCATTTGACTCGGCGCAAAGACGAGCTATGACAGTTGATGATGATCCCAAGCTCACAAACGGTATAGAACCACTAAGTCTACGGAGAGACGTCGCCTCTTTATGTGCTTTCTACCGTTTGTATAATGGGTTGTGTTCCGAGGAATTGTTTAACATTATGCCTGTAGCTGCTTTCCACTATCGCATTGCTCGTCATCGGTAGGGAATCCATCCCCACACATTGGAATCGAAATGGTCACAGACGGTCCGGTTCCAGAGGGGTTTCCTTTCACGAACGATCCGGTTGTAGAATGAACTGAAGTTTTTCCTTGGGACTACAGTATGAAGTGCTTCAAGGGGAAAATAAACAGGTTATTTAAGTGTTGGCAACGCGCATGTAACACTTCTGATGTTTCAAGCGTCCATAGGCTTTTATTTGTAGGTGGTACAGCCATGCTGAAGCTAATACTGGTTTCAACATGAATGGGTTGGCTCGCTGGGGGTAGTACCACCTTCTCACAGAGAACCGACGTGAAGGAACAGTTCTTGCATTGTTGCGTTTCCTTCGGTCAGTAAGAGCGCCGGACACCCAACTCCCCTCCTCCTTCCCACTTCCCCACTCCTTGCGAGTCCTCTGGTGTTGCAAGGGTCTATGGACGGTGGTGATCACTTAAAATCAGGTGACCCACCTGTTTGTTTGCCTCCTATGATATACAAATATGTAATAAAAAAAAGGCTGCGGTGACCGCTTTACATCAGGGGGCCCGCACGCTTGTTTGCTCCCGTCGTGGTATAAAAAAAAATCTGGGAGTCTTCGTGCTACGTAATCTACGACATAAAAACAATATTACATAAATATGCAATCTTCTTCAATCTACGTCATTAGTTCTTGTTTTGTACCACCTGTGTCATTATCGATCCATTGGCTTTAAGTAGAAAACTAACTAACTTAAGAAAAATCTCCTCACAGTTTAAGGGGCCGTTGATATATTAGGTAAGCAGAATTTTTACAATTTCTAAGCGCCCCCTCTCCCTCGGCAGCAAAAGTAAGCAATTACCTTATCCCCGTAAACATTTATATAAGTAATTGTTAATACGTTCTGGTTTTCTTATTAATTTATGGTCAGTAGTTAATAAATCTAGAAATAAGGAATTTATTTACTATAGATGAATAGTTTATAGTGGTTCGCTACTAGGGCGATGGTAGACCCGTGGATAAAACTGTGTGCCTCACACAGTAGACCTGCACATCCGGATGCCCCGTCCCCCATGTCATCAAAAATAAGCAAATAAAAGACCCGCCGCCCCCTCTTTAGTGCTTACGTAATAGTTGTATGCCCCCTTATCATCCAATAACCACAACGCATAATGACTCGTGTTTACGGGTTGTGTGTCCAGCTCACTCTGATGTCAGCTTTCCATTTGTTTTGACAACAACGATAAATTACAATTATCGTTGTCTTGTTCATGTATTTGTCTTACGATCGCGCGGCGTTACCTACACATTTGTGATATTGAAGCGCAATTTTACAACGTAGCCTTCAAATAAGAAATAGCAATTCTTCGTTAAGATACATAGTCGGCTAAATAGCATAAGCGACCGACTAAATTAGTATTTATTATAAAAAGAATCACTTTTCGCGTCTCCCTGGATGTGCCCTTAACTTTTAGGAACAAAGAATACATTTTCAATACTGTTTAGAAACTTTCTTCGGGAAGACTTAGAATACACGTATTATATCTTCTATTATATAATAAGAATGTAAATTAATAGAAAAAAATTGTTGCCGGTGTCTAGGAATAAGTAATAGAATACATTTCAATCATTTTTAGAAATGTCTGTCTATTTGTATGAATACGCATCACTGCTAAAGTACTGGGTTCACAATAAACCTGAAATATAAGAAAATCATAAAGCATATCCTCGGGAGTAACTTAATTTTCATTAAAATCGGTTAACTCTATCAAAAGTTATTGTAATTTTAATTAATGACGATGCGGCTTGAGTATGAGAGAAAAATAGATAAGTAGATGGACTTAATATATTCAGATGAATTTATTAATGACGGTTTTTTTACATAGTGTTCCACGCGGACGGAGTCGAGGGTACAGCTAGTAGTTAATAAGGAAAGCGGGCTACTTGTCCTTTACAATGTAATATTACGCATTAAAAATATTTTAAATACTAATCTTATAGCAAATGTAGTCTTTGCTACAATAAAGATAAAGTTCAAGTGTCCGTTGTTTGTTTGGACGAATCTACGAAACGTTTATATCTATAACTCAACTTTTATTGATAGGTAAAAAAACTTCATAGGGTACTTTTCGTTAAGAAACTGTTCTCGAAGGATATGCCAAATCTATATTAACACGAGGGAAGCCGCAAGCAAAAGCTAGTCATCTATAAAGATACAAACGTACACAAAGTTATATACAGTTGCAAGTATATAGATTTTATTAAATTTCGGGGCGACATACTCATGTCCAGTAATATTGTTACTCTATCCAGTGATCGATTTTGATTCACGTGAAGCTAATTTCTACCTTTATCGTCATGATTTATTTTATTATTGTTTACTAAGCACTCCTGAGATGTTATACGAGCAAATAATCACAATATAAGTAGACTAATATTTTCCCAGACAGTAAGGTACTTATATATCCTGCAGTAAACATGTTATTCGCTGACCGTTACCCTCAATTTGTTTTCTTAGACCTTATAAGAATGTACTGAAAATCTCGGTATAAAATGAGGTGACGCTGGTATGGAGCATAAATTAAAAAAATATCTTAAGACAATTATATAACATATCAGATTTTAGGTATCCCATTATTGAGAAAAGCCATCGGGAATTGCATACCTACCTACCCACTTAAGTTTTAAAAGGTATTGTAAGTAGGACATGATTGTAGGCTTCGATGTATGTGAAGTGATGATACAGATCACCTCCACATATGTGCACACACACACACAGGAGATGGAAGTTTTTTACTTTTTTTCCATATTTTTTCGAACTTAGTTACTTTAGTTCGGCAGAGATAAATTGTTGAGTTGAGAAATATTTGCGCATTGCCTTACTCTTAATAAGCTATTATCGGCTCATTTTAAACAATAACACTGGGAAATTAATATTAATTATGATACAACGTAAAACATAGATACGAGTATCTTATAGAGCTCGTTTTGCTAGTTACTACGAATTCAATTGTAAGTTCAATTTAGTATTCCTTCTTAATAGTGCAAAACGCTGCTTCTCCTAAGTATGTCCAACATTAAGGAGTTACTGCATCCTATAGATGTTTATAACCAACTTTAGAAAGGCTTAACTGAGGCTCGTTATTCATAAGTATTTTCTTGAGGACTGTGATTTTAACATAAAATTTGTAGATTACCTACCTTGTAAGGAAATTCAAAGGTAAAGGGCAATAAAGAAGGTTTGCTCGCAGTTTCTCGCAATTTTTTATTATCCCCACAAGAATTAAAATGGTAAAGGGCAGTAAGAATGTTCGTACGATTGGCTGAAAAGTTGTCTAGTTGCCATCAGTCTGACAATCTAGTGTGGCTGTGGAAATCCATTTTATGCGAGAGTAAAAGTAGATATTTACTGCGATTGTTGAAGGACGCCTGTGTCCAATATCAAACGTTTTCAGTTGTGATGATATCTTCTGTGACCAGTTTTGGCAGTACTGTACCATAATAACTTGTAATATTAAAATGCAGTTGTTTTATCAGGTACTGAAAGTACTGTTTCAAATAGTTCTTAACCTAATTATGCTCGCATCCATGCAGTACCCGCGACAGCAATAATTTTAGTGGATATGACTCGTTGGTGGACCGAAAGTATCAAAATTTGTTGTTGATTGATATTACAATTGCAGCTTACTATTTAAATCAATGTCTTCAATTTATAATATAGTATTGTTAGTAGAGGCTGTATCAGAAGGGTCCGTTCTATTGACTTGACACGCCATTGGTCGAAGTTATCGGCTGATCGTACATTGGCTGATCGTACATTGGCTGATCGTACATTGGCTGATCGTACATTGGCTGAATGCTATAAAAGGCGATTCGGTCGAGGCATTGGGGACCATCAAACAATAAGACGCGCTGCCCTGTGTTCAAGCGGGAATTAAGGATCCATTGTGTAGGCGCCGTGGCCAGGTGCAGTCCCGGGCGCAACACGGAAGCCAAGCCGCTTCCAAGGGTTGTCGAGGAGACAGCGACGGCGAGCCTCATGGCCCCGGCCTATGATCCTCCCCCCAAGGGTCCCAAGAAAACCAGACGGAAGAAGAAAAGAGACCCACAGTCACAAGAAGAAGACTCAAGACAGCCTCCCCGAAAGAAGCCTGGGCAATCAGAGCGGAGTTCGGGGACAGAATATGGGATTTACTGCGTAGCAACCACGACGCACATACCGGACAGACTACTACCTGAAAGAGACGAGACAACCGCGGAAGAGCACCGTGCAAATGGTGCACCCACCAAAGTAACTAGACACTCCTATCGAAGTGGAAGGAGAGAGAGGCGACAGCTAGAGGGGTCACCCTGATGCTGTCCTCTGTTTCGTGTGCATTGGGGACATTCTCAGTCTAACAGTTGTGCTATTCACATCTACGTTACGAACGATGGTTCGTGGTAACTATACCTATCAGTGTTGTATTTCTGTATTGGCTAACGTTGTATTTCATTGTTCTTGGTGGACTCGACCTGCCTTGACCTGACATGTCGGAGGAGTTGGCCTGTGAAGAGCGTAGAGAAATGGGACCGTGGGTCATGCATCCATAATCGAGTGTGGTATATAGCTGTGTTCAGTACGGCGAATTGAGGTTAAAACATTAATATTATTGATTAATAATTGCTAATAGTATTAATAATGTATTATTATTTTTAGTAATTGTTCCACAGTGCATATTGTTACGGAAATGTTAATAATAACCTATCGAGGAAACATTATTATTGCACTAAATTCATTTGTCGATTAAAAGTGCTTATGGCGGATTCTCTAAACACTCTTTTTAATATTAGAATATTCTTAATAAGATTTATGTTTTTTTGGTGAGAACAAAACTTTATATATTTGCATTTCATCGTCATTTGAAGTCGGAAAAATATACTTGGTTTTAAAGACCGAGTAATTAAACTTATTAATGTAACAACACGATGCGATGGTTACATAAAATGCCTCTATTGTACACTATATTACAAGAATTTGCGATGTTATTTAACATAGTGTAAGAAACAGTTGATAGTGATTTAACTTCATATAGTTTTTTCACAAACCTTAATATTATTATTCTTATCAATATACAAATAACATTTTATTACTTCTGTTATATGATAAACTTTAGTTTTAAATGAAATTGTTCTGGCGACTTTTTATTATTTCATAATCGCACGTTTTTACTATTATGAAGTATTAATAAGCCTTTACATTAGTAGTTTCTGTAAAATTCACATAAAAACTGCGCAGTTGACAGAAGATTATTAGAATTGATTTTTTTTCCATCGCCTCTTTTTTTTCGTCCATCTATCTCATGTCGAATTACAGCCGGAGCACGGCTGCGGGGTAGTAGTGCAGTGTGCAGTAGTGGGGCAAAGTGAAAGGTGCTCGGAAGAGCAGCCAAGGCCAATATGGCGACGCACATGGCTCCATTTAAAATGATTCAATGATTTAAATAAATATTGTACTCGGTTTTTAACACATGACTATCATCTGAATGTGAATATTTATTATGTATTCCGTACTGTAATAGGCAGATTGAAACTAAAAATTATATTTGGATATCTTGTCTTCTATTGATTTCCTATTATCATTTCCATTCCCATATCGTTCCCAATTAAGTTAATATTAAAAACGCGATTTCGGATCCGAATCGAATAATTTTCTGAATTTTTTCAGTTAAATGCCCACAATCCGAAAAACATTTTACTCGCATCATGGTTTCATAAAACCACACAAATTTTGTTTATTTTGCTAAGACATGAATGGATTAAATGTAGATTCTATGTTTTTATGTTTCTCTGCTCTCATATTATGACCGCTAACTGTGTTTATCTATATAAGTGAAGTCCATTGTTATATAAATTATAACTTAAACTTACGATATATTATTTAATTTTGTATGTATTTAAGAAATCAGAAAACGATCATCAAAGAAGTATAATTTAAATAGGTAATGTCTTTAATTATATTTTTTCTACGTCAATTTTCTTACTAGATAAATTCATTGGATGTTATTTAACGTTTTTTGTTACAGGTAAGCAACCAATCAATTCCAGGCGGAAGTGTGAAGCGACATCCAATCAACTATTTATGGTGGACTTCCGTAAAATAACTCCCCAATCAGTCCAAAATCAAACAAATTTTACCCATTGTGATTTGAGTTCACTATGATGCGAGTGTGACGCGTAGATGGTAACGTTTGGAGCATTCAAAGTCGTCGGCGCACGCGTCTCACCGCGATATCGGTCGGCGCACACGCGCCTTCTAATATTAACATTTAATCCGTGTTTGATAACATAAAAATCACCAAAATTACATACTAAGACCCTAATGTGCTGTAACACTGTGTTTGTTTTTTAAATGGAATTATGTTGGTGTGTCTTTGTGCGTATTCTTATTTTCCTTGTAAGGTGAAGGAAATACAGTTTTCTTTTGCGATAAATACGTCGCACGTTATGAGTTTAGGAAACGAACAAAACTATACAATACAAATGATTATTAAGGTAATTTTCTGTCAAAGCCATTTTAATTCTGTATGCAGATTTTATGTTTGTGTTTCTGTGTACTATATAGACACATTTTTATATTATAATTGTGTATATTTTTAACTAATAACTAGTCATTGATGGCGACTTCATTGTCGAGAAAAAATGGTTTTGTTACTTTTTTAGAACGACATTCGAAATAGTTACGAGGTGCTAAATATTTTTAATACAGTAATATTTGTATTACAACTTAATCCCTACGAGTCTATTTACCTCTGGTAAAATTTATTGCTATCACATAGCTCATTGTGAAAAGCGAAATTATATATGGCCTAGGTAATAATACTCTGAAAGTCGTCCATTTGCCAGTAAATGTCTTATCAAAATCAATTTATCCGTTTCCGAGAAAAGCTCGTAAAAATAACAAGCACATCAAATTTATTTATACGTATAGTTTTTGTACAGTTAATTTATATTCTCAACAAGTCCTTATTATTTTTTTCCTTAAAGAGTCTTTTGACCAGTGGGGTATTTGTACTGACTCAGAATTTAAATAAAAGCTGTGACAGAAACAAACGGTCTCACTAGACCTTAGTAAATAAACAGTGCACAGTATTTCAGTACTTCTTGACAGATTAGTCCTTACTGGAAAGAGTATTTCTCATAACAATGTAGAAAAATTAATGTGGGTCGCTTATTGTTGTGCTGCCTGTTGTTATGTAGACCATTTCTATAATAGTAATACGTTCAACTCATCTTCTAGAATAGTGTTAGAATGGACGAAATATATCACACTTTATAAGCTTAATTATAATGACTTCATGTAAGAAGCTCATAAAGATTTCATGACGTACTTAAAATAGGCATGAGGTCTTCTTGACTTCCTATTGTACAAAATATATTCTGAAATTATAAAAGAATAGGTCTCTCACGCTCTTTCACGCTAAACAGATTCTGCTGAAACATGGTAATTATATCAACTATACATACATGATACAGTGATTGATATGCATCACTATAACATATAGACTATAATTTATTAAGATAAATTGACCAATATATAAGTGTCAAATAAGTTGGAATCTGATATCTGTCTTGACGTTTGCGGCATAAATTAGAGTTACATGCAGATAATGTATAGTGTTATGTTATCATTTATAAAATAGTAACGTAGGTAAAGTCGCGAGTGGCTACTAGTATAATATATACAGAAAGTAAATGAATATATTGAGCGGTACGGTTTTTGATTAGTACCCAGTAGACCCAACCATATTGATGTTTAAATGATGACCAGGACTGGGTACTCAGCATATAGTGTACTAAGCTAGAATATGTACGTCTGGTGTTGTTATCAGATATCAGTTCACGAACTCGCGCCCTCACTGCGTTTTCCTTCTTTTGTCGCCAGAAATAGATATCACATGGCACGATGTGCTAGTTATGATTTTATATCTTCACGCCGTTACTGTTAAGGGGTAAGTAATAACTATTTGAAATTGCGATCGCTTAATTGGTAGCTTTAGGTTCTGTTAAACCTTGTTATTACTGCTTTGCCCCTATGGGAAGTCGTAATAATATGTCCTCTATCTGCCAATAAGGCTCTTATTAAAATTCATCGTCATCAGCATGTAAGAGACCCACTGCAGGGCCATAGGCCTCCTCCCGAAAGAAGGTATTGACATGACATATATAATCATCACGCCAACCCACGAAGTATTGGTGATTTCAAACTTTAAGAAATCTACAGTTCTATGTTTTTCCACCTACGGTAGTACATGAACATTTCTCTGGTTCAGGTTTACTCACTATATTTTCCTTCACCGTCTTCCGATAGTGCTACCAATTGAAATTCGTAAATGTACGCGAATTTAGAAAACAATTTTGATACAAGCCGGGGTGCGAACCTTTGGACATCGGTATGATATTGCATCGGTCAAACCACTAGACCACCACGACTCTTTTTATTAAAATTGGATAAGCCGTTTTCGAGATTAAGTCGAATGTCGAGATTAATTCGAGTCGATAGAGACATCTGACTAATCAATTTTATTAAATCGGTTGTAGAAATTACGGTGATCGAATTGAGGTTGACCCGATGACCTGACACGAGTCTAGCGACACACACATTCGACATTATCTCACTTGTGCTAATAAACTAAAGTATCGCAAACTTCCTTGTTTACTATCTGCAGTAGGCGCCGCGTCACACCGCGCTGCGCCGGGTGACAGACGCTACACGAACTCAATCATATTGTTATGGAAAAAATAGATTTAATAGCAAATGCTTATTTACTTCTCAGTAATCACACAATATTATAGATCTAGAATGAATAATTACAGGTATATTTAATTGTATGTTATATTATACAGAGTGGGACAAATACTCGTAAATAAGAAATATATAAAAAACGATGTTTATATATATATGTTAGATTTGTGAACTCCGACATAGTTCGATAGAGCACCGTGAAAGTCGACACATCTATGTGTCTCCTTATGGGTGAGATTTTTATAATATCCATTTTATTATACTCCAGTAATAAGTGGTGCCAATCTTATTGTTATTAAATGTTGTACTGTACGAGCTTTTTTTCGCGGCGTTCATGTATGTTTGACCTATGCCTTTTTTTACTTTTTGAGGTTAACTCTAACAGTTCATTTTTTTTATATGAAAAGTACCCTGTGGCCTTTTCTGTGCCCATGACAAGGTGCATGGAAGATTTTATAATGATCTGTTTAGTATTTAAGATGTAAAAGTTTAACGAACAAACATAAATATTCGCATTTATGATATGACTACCTGTACGTGCGACTCCGTCTACGTGGAACCTTATGTAAATAAACAGTAACTAATAATATTAACTGAATGTATTAAGTCCATTTACTTATTTACTTTTCTCTCGTACCAAAGTCGCGTCGTCATTAAAATTACAATAACTTTTGATAGAGTGAACCGATTTTAATGAAACCAAGACTAAATGTTACTCGAGGATATGTTTTATGATTGAGGTTTTATCGTGAACGCAGTACTGTAGCAGTGGTGCGTTTTCAAACAAACAGACATACAGACAGACATTTCTAAAAAATATTGAAATGTATTTTATTACTTATCCCAGGTCTCGTGCAACATTTTGTTTTACAAAAATCTAAAAAGTACAAACACGTTAGTTTTATATTGTTATTATATGTTATATAGTTTATAAATTGATTTTTTGAATAAAATGCTGTTTAGTTTAGTAGCAAATAGTTTAAAGATAATCTAAAATAGCCTTACTTCGGTAAGCAATTTAATTCCCGAGGTGAAACAAAACGTGAACGAGGAAACAATATACCAGCTAGACCTTTGAGTTTGATTGACTAAAAGAAGTGAAATACCGATCCTATATCTTAAGTCTATGATAAGGCTAGCTGCGCTCTCCACGTAAACTACAAAAAATATTGTAAACATGTTGCACGACTTAATTGCTAGGTTAATAAAACCATTAAAGTTTAGGCTTAGAGGTCCCCTAACTTTTTTGTCTCATGGAACACTTGCCATGTTTTTCGGTCATATGTTGACCTCCTTCTTATCTGATATTGAATTATATGCAATTTCCTCAATTTTAAATATGTTTTGAAAGATAGTTTTATTATTTATGTAGATAGATGTCTTCATATTAAAGTTAAGCATTATTTGAGTTAACACTATATGTATATGTATTATTTCATTCACGGTAACTCAAAATTAAATCTGCGAGCTGCTTAAATGTGATAATTATAACCCTTATTTGCATCTCATGGACCCCTATTTTTTTTTGCGCTCACTTTGAACCCTGGAGTAGTTGTCATAGATTACTGAGGGCTGATGTAGACGACTTTGGGAGAGATGGAGGCAGACCTGGCGGACGCGCGGTTCGGACGGTATACCGTAGACTCCGTCCGTCCAGTCCTGTAGAAGTGGATAGGTAGGGAGTGGGGCTCCCTGACGTTTCGACTGGTGCAGGTACTCACCGGACACGGTTGCTTCGGGTGGTCACCTTCCGCCGGGCGGACCGTTGGAACGGCTCTACAAGGTTGAGTAGCATTGTACGATCCCTTGCCGCCCCAACAATTGCGGTCTCTCGGTACACCGTGGGGTTTTAGTCTATGCGAGTCGGACATAACCCACCCTCTCCCCCAGGAAGGTGGAGTATCCATAAGGGATATCACCACGTTAAAAAAAAAATGACGACTTTGGGAAGCACAGGTTTAAATAAAATATTACAATAGAATGTAGGTGACTGTAAGTCATTTTGTGCCTATATTTATTTATATAACCTTATAATTTGTTCCATATAACATTTAATGCAACAAAACCTAACTAAAACCTGGTTAAAGAATACATGTGTAATTTTAAAAAAGAATCGTGTATATCAGTTCATTGGTTTTCGAGGTATAAACAAACAGCGTTCTTTGTCCAAGAATGTATAGAAAGTAACTCTGTTCGTAAATCCTGAAATATTGTAAGAGTCAACGCCTATCTGTCCGTCAGACTGCATCTTGTATAGACAGATGGTAGCAGTTACGTACATGCCGGAGAAAAACGTCATTAAATATGTTTTCCTTATTTTACTTTACCCTATGTGTTTTCCTTATGGGTTTACGTTAATGTACGTAACTATGAGTTTTACAGTCGGTTTTTCGGTTTCGAAACCCGGCATGAACCAACGAATTTTTCGGAATTTGCGTACATTTAGTAATTTAAATTGGTAACACTATCGGCTGACGGTGAAGGAAAACATCGTGAGGAAACCTGAACCTGAGAAATGTTCTTGTAACTACTGTATGTGGGAAAAATATAGAACTGTGGATTTCTAAGAGTTGGAAATCGCTAACACGTTGTGGACTGGCGTGGTGATTATGCCCATACCTTCCTTCGGGAAGAGGCCTATGGTCCTGCAGTGGGTCTCTTACAGGATGATGATGATGATGATAACCCAATTGTGAATGTGACCTACAGCCAAAATTCTTAATTAAATAGAGTAGGTAACAGTACGATTATATTGGTTAGCGATGTAGATCTATCTACTCAACACAAGCTTACAGAAGCTCAAATGTCTTCTAAGTTCCATTATATTTTTTAATTCCTTCTTCGTACTCTATGTTTTCTTATATCTAGATTGGTAAACTTATAAATTGACTTCGTTCATGCCTAAATCCGTAATGTATTTTTTTTGTTTAGCTGTAAGTTTTCCTAAGAGTTTAATATAATAAGATGGCCCGAATCTCAAATTTGTGTGTAGTAATTAGTACAATTATGACCTATTAATGACCTTTCCATTATCCATCCCATCTATTGTCCAGCATTCGACACCGTAAAATTGAGCAAAATAGACTTATGCAATTCTTACATATTATTTAATACGATATAGTAAGATAAAGTATGTTACTAATAACTGGCAAATTGAACGGTTTCCTTGAACTATACCTTGCTCTAGAATCTCATCGCAACAATACAATATGAATTATTATATCTACTGTTACTTTAATTGGACGGTTATCGTAAACAGATATAATAGTTATTAATAGGGCGCGTACGGGTCACGTGTGACTGACTTGTTGTGTTGCAGTGGGTTATATTTAAAACATTTTTTTTTTTAAATCTGCGTGTGATGTCATATTTTGCGAAGTATAACCATCAAGTTTACAGTGGAGTAGAGCGTATTCATCCAGATATTAAATACTTTAGTAGCTTACCAACGAATTTTATTAATCTTATAAAATTCCAGATTTATTAATCTGACATGTTGTCATAGTGACAAGTTTTTATTTTTTGATATTAATAAGTTTATTAATAATTTTATATTGACTAGGGAAAATTTATTTCTTCCCAAAAAATATATACGGGAAATAGCTACATTGATAGCATATAACATAAATAGGTTAGATGACTCAGCAGTATCATGTAGTTTAGCTAATGATACTGCGAATATTTTTTTAAACCAATAGATAAGACAAAGGAGCAGTGTTACATCTCATTATATCATCAGAATATTAATCGCTTCTCCGGCAAAGTATTAGATATAGACTTATTATTACATAGAGAGAGACTAGATATATTATGTTTCACTGAAACTTGGCTTAAACCGGATGAAATGTTATTTTATGTACCTTGTTTTACTGTAGCCAGTGTGTTTAATCGAACAATCACTGCCCGTGGTGGTTGTATTATATTATTAAGAAATAATCTAAAATTCAAAGACAGGAAAGATATATGTAGTCTCTCAACTGACCGTATTTGTGAAGTGGCCTGTGCAGAAATGCATGAATTAATTATTCTATGTGTTTATAGACCGCCATCATCAAGTTTTTCTCAATTTTTACAAAAGATGGAGTAAATTTTAATAAGAATATCTAATATTAATAAACGAGTTTTAGTTTGTGGTGACTTTAACATAGATATTTTGAGTATGTCGCCAGAGGTCACTATGTTCACATCATTATTTAGGTCATTTAACCTGGATCCTCTGTTTAATGAGCCAACTAGAATTACTTCTCAGAGTGCATCTTGCATAGACAACATTTTCACTGACTTTGAGACCATTGGCGGTAGTATTATTACTGGGATACGGTCTGATCATAAAGGACTAGTTGTTAAAATAAACTGTAAAAAACCTAGAACTGAGTATAAGAAAACAGCTAGACTAACAACCCAAACTAGATTAGACCGTTTAAATTACAATATTCTTCAAAAATTATCTTCTAATCATTTTAGCAATCAAGATCCAAATGAGGATTATGACGGCCTGTTTAATATCATAAGGACGGAATTTAATAAACACTGCCCAAGAAAAGTTTTTAATGTAAAAAATAAAAATAATTTTAGTGAATGGGCTACCATAGGAATTAAAAAAAGTAGAGATCGACTATACGATTTGTATTATAGGAGATCGTTAACTAGCGATGAATCCTTTCATACTTATGTCAGAAATTATTCTAAAATTTTTAAACGTGTTTGTGTAGCTGCCAAAGCAAAATTTTTAGGAAATAAAGTACTTGAGTCTAGTAATAAGACCAAGACTGTTTGGCATATTATAAATAAAGAATTAGGAAAAAATAAAATAAATGATAATACGCATAATCTAGATGTTGATGGAGTACTAATTTCAAACAGTTCAGAGGTAGTGACTGTTTTCCAAGATTATTTCACAAATATACCTTTACAGGTAACAAAAAATATTAACTCATCAGCCCATGGTGCCCTATCATTTTTAAAAAGTCTGAGTGCACCTGTAAAGTCAAAATTTAATTTCACATCTATTAGTGCAGGTGAAATAATAAGGACTTTTAAACTATTAAATTTGAAACATACTGAAGATATATGGGGAATGTCGGTAATGGTAGTGCAGTCCTTAATTATCAATATTTCACCATATTTAGCAAACATATTTAATAAGTGTATAGCACAAGGAACCTTCCCCAATCTAATGAAAATAAGTAAAGTAGTTCCTTTATTTAAATCAGGCTGTAGAAATAGTCTTGGAAATTATAGACCAATTTCTGTACTTCCATCGTTAAGCAAAATTTTTGAGAAGATTATGCTTAAGCAATTAGTAGGTTATTTTAAAGCGCAAGAGATTCTGGATGATCGACAGTATGGCTTCACAAAATCAAAATCAACTACTGACGCTGGTGCAACGCTTTTAAGTAATATATTACGGGCTTGGGAGGGATCGCAGGATGCAATTGGTGTGTTTTGTGATCTATCAAAGGCCTTTGACTGCGTTGACCATAGTACCCTCATTCTGAAATTAAAACATTACGGTGTTTGTGGAGTCTCTCTCGATCTTCTTGTCTCATATTTAAAAGACCGCTGTCATAAAGTTAGTATAGATGGGGCAACGTCTGCGGGATCCTTGACTCGAATTGGCGTTCCACAGGGTTCCATTTTAGGGCCGTTTTTGTTTCTTGTATATATAAATGATCTGCCGCTAGTGGTTGATAACTGTGCAGATGTAGTTCTTTTCGCAGATGACACTTCGCTTATATTTCAAGTAAAAAGAATAGATTCCGAGTTTACGTATCTAAGTAGTATTTTAAATAAAATTTCCGATTGGTTTGCATTAAATAATTTATTGCTAAACGCAGATAAAACAAAGTGCATAAGATTTACCTTACCTAATGTTCCACTAACTGATAGTAAAATCGAGATCCAAGGGAATCTAGTTGGCTTAGTTGACAATACTGTGTTCCTGGGTATCACACTTGATTCTAAATTACAATGGGGTCCTCATATAAAAAAATTGGCTGGAAGATTAAGTTCTGCTGCGTTCGCCATTCGAAAAATTCGCCAGCTAACAAATATTGCCACTGCTAGGTTGGTCTACTTCGCTTACTTCCATAGCTTAATGTCTTATGGCATTTTGTTGTGGGGGGCTGCAGCTGAGGTAGACCCCATATTCCTACTACAAAAACGGGCAGTTTGAGCAATCTATGATATGGGACCTCGTGAATCATTAAAGACTAAGTTTCAGGAATTCGGTATTTTAACTCTGCCCTCTCAATATATTCTTGAGAATTTGATGTACGTCCGGAAAACTTAGATAATCTGGATTTAGTAAAAGACCGACATAATGTAAATACCAGAAACCATAACAAACTGGTCACTCCATGTTTCAGGCTTACTAGGACCAGTAACAGTTTTTTAGGTAATAGTGTTAGATTTTATAACAAAGTCCCAAAACACAGTACCGATTTGCCGGATAGTAGGTTCAAATGTTATGTCAAGCGGGTCTTAATACATAAAGGTTATTACAGGGTGGATCAGTATGTGAACGATAGCGACGTCTGGAAGTGACGCCTCTCTCTGTGCAACCACTAAAAACGAATGTAGCTTTATGTGTCTATTATGTTGTAATAAAAAATATATGTTATGTATTATGAAAAGATAAACCAGATCGAGTTTCTTGTCGGTTCTTCTCGGTGACTGGGTTGTTTTCCGAACCGGTGGTAGCTTTGATGTTCATAAGTGCCTTCTCAGGGCCTAAATTGAATAAAGAGTATTTTGATTTGATTACATAGTATAAAATGAAGTCGCTTCCGCTCTCTGTTCCCTTAGATCTTTTAAACGGATTTCAACGGATTACAGTACAGTAATTCTTTATGATTAAAAAGTTACTCAACATTTCCCATTGTAATTTCCAAAATCCAATCAATCCATCCAAAATCCTATTTTGATATAGTATGCATTCAAAACTTTACAGTTTATGAATCTATTAAACAATTTGAGGATTTTATTGCAAACAATAATGCAGTCAAAGTATGTCTCGGTTGTAAAGAGTTTTTCATGTCTTTCAGAAAACATTAGTGAATTGTGACATAAATAAACTAATTAGTGTTATCTGTAATTGTATTCATTGTACAAGTTCGTGGTATTATATTACCTTTGAATGAGTTGTTAAAAAACATGATTCTAGGAAAGTACATGAGTGGTAGACTGTCGTCATTACTGTCAAGCTTCATGAGCTACATGTACCTACATTTTTGATTAATAATCGTGCAATGTGATGTACTGTGAATTTAAATTAATTTAGCAGCAATGGAAGGTTACGTATTGTTGATAACTTTCAGCCTACATTAATGTGCATTACCAGTAATTTTACCTTCGTAAGGAACAATTACTCAATATATAATAATTAATCGAACCCCCAAATACAATTGACTTTAAAAATACATAAATATGGGGATTATTTTTGATACTTTCATTTCTGTTTTTCTAAATATAATAAATACATTGGTACTACATTTTAGAATCAGTATATAAAACACGAATTTAATATCACAACGCAAATGTCGGCAACACGACTATTTAGTTTATACTATTATAAAATATTACAGTGACTATTATAATGTATAATCGCCAGCAATTAATAGTTCTTTAGCATTGTCACATAAGTGATTTTACACACAATATGATATTTCTTAGTTAAAACGTTAGGGGCTTTAACTGTCAATCTCATCTAATTCAGACAGAGTATAAACATCGTACGGAGATATCGACAGCGAAATTAAATTAGTTTAATAATCCTCAGAGTGGGAATTTTTAACGGGATCTTAATATGGTCATGTAGTGGTTTTATATTTTGTTCCTAATTTTGTGTTATGTGACTCAATCTATTCTAATATTGGTGGAATTTTACGTAATATAGGTTATTATGCATAAGTGAAGTGGACGGGAAATAATACCACGGAGCTTGAATTGTGAGATACCAGAAAAACTCCCCGGAAAATTCTAACAGGGGAGCCACCATCTTGTTAGAATATTGAAACGATCAAAAGATACTTGAAATAATATTACCTACTCGACAATGGCAGCAAGAATCTAGAATATTGGTTGCCAAAAATAAAATAAATAAGTCTCTGTAAATGTGTTTATATCAGAAATCGCGTTCATTATAATCAATAGATTTCGTGCGTTCACCGTGCTAGTGCCTGGTCAGAGTGTTACATCGCGAAGAGTCTGGGACAGTGCTTGTTACTTGCGACGTAAGTGTAAGTTTAAGAGGCCTAACATACCTATGCTGCTTTCAACTACTCGCACTCCTTATCATGGTAAACCGCTCTAGATATTTTCTCCAAAAACGAACTTTTGGTGACTCTGGAAACGTCGAAAATTTTTAGTATGTAACACAGCGACATTTCTCGTATACATCTCGTTTCCACTTCCATTGACTCTGGGTTATTTGTCAGATCGTATTTTTTTATAGCCCTTAAATTTTCAGTTTAAGCAAATGAATTGGTACACTAGTGTAGAGAAATAGAATGAAGTTAAGTATTGTTAACATCCATGAGACGCTCGAAATAATAGGTCTTGACCTATGAAATTGCCGTTCTGCAGTAATGACCATTTCAAATCAAAATAATTTTTCTTTGGCTAAGAATTCTAATTTCAAATTAATTTTATTTTAAAAACATGGAATTCTTTTTCCAAAAGTAGTCATTTGTTTATTGATTAGTGTTACATTTTCATCGCATTTCAATCTTTTTTGTCATCATGGATACGTTAAAAACTCGAGTAATTATGGAATATGAGTACCGTCGTGGCAGCAACGTGGCACAAGCGGCACGCAACATCAACGACGTTTACGGAGCTAACACTACACACCAACGCACCACCTGTTATTGGTTTGCTCGCTTCCGTTCTGGGAATTTCCACCTGAACAATGAACCTCGCGGTCTTCCGAAGACTTTGGACGACAATGACGAATTAAAGGCGATTGTGGAAGCTGATGATACACAATCTACGGCTGAATTAGCAGCAGCTTTCGACATTAGCGTCAAAACAGTATTGGTCCATTTGCGCCATATGTGCAAGGTAAAAAAGCTTGACAAATGGGTGCCCCACGAACTCAATGATCGCCAGCGCGAAGTACGCGTCGAGATGTGCCTTGCACTGCTCAACAGACACACAAATGAAGGAATTTTGAACCGCATTGTTACCTGCAATGAAAAATGGATTCTATTTCATAACCGCAAGCGCTCATCAAGTTGGTTAGATCCTGGTTCAGCACCTATACAATGCCCTAAACGAAAACTTACCCCTAGAAAAGTGATGGTCACTGTTTGGTGGTCTAGCACCGGTATGATTCATCACAGCTTCTTACCAAACGGGGTGAGCATTACTGCAGATGTATACTGTGAAGAACTGAATACAATGATTGGGAAGCTGGCACATCTCCAACCAGCATTGGCCAATCGCTCGTCTCCACTGCTTCTGCACGACAACGCGCGACCTCATACTGCACAGCAGACGGTCTCCAATTTGCAAGTACTGGGGTTGGAAGTTCTCCGTCATCCGCTCTACTCACCAGACCTTGCGCCTACAGGCTACTATTTTTTACAGAATTTGGATAACTCCTTGGCGGGAAAAAAATTAAATACCCGAGAGGCAGTACAAAATGCCTTTGAAGAATTTGTTGCCTCCCGTCCAGCTGATTTCTTTAAGAAGTGCATCAATAAACTGCCACTGCGTTGGTAAAGATACATTGATTGCATGGGTGATTACTTCGATTAAAACAAATAAAAAATACATGAAAAAAATTCGTTTACATTTTTTATTTACATAATTCGTTTAGTTAGGTAACAATATGTAGTATCTCATGTTCATTAGTCTTGTTAACAAGTAAGATAAGCTTTAATAATTTGGACCTGTACCTTGATTAAGTGATAACTCTTAGTAATGAATGGTGCGAGAGTCCACTTACATGCTGCGTACGAAATTTGTTCCCACTTTATAAATCTAAATACATATAATAACAATGTAAATTTAACGTATCTGTACTTTTTAGGTTTTTGTGATAAATATTGTTGCGGTTAAGAATAAATAATAAAATACATTTCTATCACTTTTACAAATGTCTGTCTGTCTGTTTGTTTGTACCTGTACATGTACATACTGTACATGCCTGCATCATATTAGATTTATAATTAAACATCAGCATATTGTCGAGTAATATTTAATCTTTGTTTCATTAAAATCGGTTCTCTCTATCAAAATTTATTGTAATTTTAATGACTGGATGGTGGATTCATCAATTTGTATTTAATTACTATTGCATCATTCGTACCCGAGTCAGTTACCCGTCATCATCCCAAAATTACAGATCATAATTGTCTGGTATTCTTCATACGTTGTTCATTGGATCGAAGTACGAAATAACGTAAAGTGTATGACTTGCCCACGGAGAAGTTCTTACAACGAGTCAGGACCGAGTATAAACCCAATACGACCGCAGAAACGTCACGGCGCAGCGCCCGAATGTTAGGATCATTCACAGCGGTGGATCGTCATCACAACCACAACATCTGGATGTTCGGGTGACTCAGTGTTCAGGGTCGGTTTATACGATACAATCACGAAGTACTGACTACCTAATGTGCGCTGGTGATTCATTATTGTTGTCGAAGTTTATGTGAAAGTGACTTCCCGTGAATACAGATTAGCAAGTACGAGCTTGAAATTTTTCCTTCATATTTGCGTTGTATTAGCACAAATTTTTCTATTGCCATTAAATTTAATGCTTTGGTACAAAATTATCTTGAAGCGTACGTTTGATAGTTAGTAGTACTTAGTAGAGAGTGAGCGTACTAAGGGTTTTAGTGTCGAAAGGCTACTATAGAATGGATCAAGACGTGAACGATGGTGACGTCTGGAATTGACTCCTCTCTGTGCATCCACTAAAAACTGCATTGTACGGTATAGTAACGTATAATGTATTTGAAATATATATATATATATATATATATATAAGTTAAAAAGATGTACCCGATCGAGTTTCTTGCCGGTTCTTCTCAGTGACTGGGTTGTTTTCCGAACCGCTGGTAATTTTGACGTTCATAAGCGCCTTATTAGGGCCTAAACTGAATAAAGTATTTTTCATTTGATTTGATTTAAGAATTTTAGTAAGATTCACTATTATATATTATAGAGCAAGTGAGACAGACATACTAAAGCGTATCCATACTTTTATATGTACATATTTGGTATGGAAATACGCAATAAATTAATTACTCATATTTTTATACGAGAATATAATTTCATACACTTCGATTTAATTACAATTTAGGTATAATTTATATTATGCTAACTAAGTAACAGATACACGTACGTTCAAACACATTTGACGTCCATACAGGATTGGTAATCGTTTTAACTACACAAACTTTCAGTACGTGTTGGGATTAAACCAGTGACATCTCGGCTTACTACCGGTGCACGACGAGACTTGGCTTTACAAGCACTCTTTTTTTTATTTGGTGATAGGTATCTATTATGAAGAACTCTCATTAGGAATAACAGTGTTATTAAAAAAACCCGTCAATCTGATTGTTTGATTAAATTTAACACAAAAACTTGGATGGAAAATCTTTGATTAAATTTTATACACGGGATGTGTATGTGTATGTGTACCCAAGTTCTAGGATATAATTGATCTGTCTGTGATAGTCGCGTGGAGGCGCTAAAGCGGGGGCAACGTCTTGCGCCTCGAGAAATGGAGACGTTGAGGTCCCAGCTCCAACAGATCCTAGTGGTGGAAGAGTGGTTTCGACGACTTGAGCAAACCAGCTAGGGCGTGGTAACAATCGAGGCTGTTCGACCAGTCATGGTCGAATGGCTCACCAGGCGGCATGGTTCCCTGAGCTTCCGGCTGACACAGGTGCTCTCAGAGCATGGCTGCTTCGGGCGCTACCTGTGTCGCATTGGCCGGGAGCCGACTCCAGGGTGCCAACGTTGAGTAAATGTACCGCCTGAGACGTGCCACGCCACGAGTTGGTCGCGGCCATTGTCCCGGAGTTCTCGCTCCCGATCGTCATTAGCAAGATAGTCGAGAGCTAGGCTGGGTGGCTCTCCGTCGCCTTCTGTTGCGAAACAGTCATGCTTGCAAAGGAGGCGGCGGAGAGGGAGAGGGAGCGTACCACTAGGCTCCCCTCCTGCGGTAGACGAACCACGATGAGTACGACGATGAGTAGGTGATGACCTCCGGCCGTCGTAGATGGGGCCTGGGGCGATGGACACGGGAATATCCACCGCCCCAGCAGTTTAAACTGCATAGGCCCATGTGATGGAGGCGCATTGTGCCAATGCAACATGCTTCACACCCGCTCCCCCTTTGAGGGGTTTACTATCTTTGACCCCTCAGACCACGGTCAGGGCTTCTAGAAGGTGTGTGAGGTTTAAAAAAAAGGGTATAATTGATCTTGACCTACATGCCTGTAATGTCATCTCTGACTTAATCCCCTAGAAAATGCTTTATGACTGCTGCGTTTGTATTTTTCTAAATATAGATAAGTCGTGGTGTTCTAATGCTTCAACCGGTGGAATATTAATCCGATTCGCTGGTTTGAACCCCGAATCAACGAATTATTCGAGATTCGCGTATATTGACTAATCTAAATTAGTAACACTATTGGCTGACGGCGAAGGAAAACGTTGTAAAGAAACCTGAACCAGAGAAATGTTCTTGTATGGTACTACATGTGGGACAAATATAGAATTGTGGATTTCTCGGAGGTTACGTAGTGGGCTGGCGTGGTGATTATGACCATACCTTCCTTCAGAAGAGGTCTATAGCCCTGCAGTGGGTCTCTTACAGGCTGATGATGATGATAACATTATATACGTGTAACTCTAACGAGGTGTTTTCAAACTTACTTAACACTTGTGGCTATGTTCTAACCAATTTAAATAATATCGTTATAAAATGTGGTCTATAAAGTTTCATTAAAGTAGTAGTTTTTGCATGAAAAAGTACTACAACAAACATCCATCCTCACAAACTTTCTCGGTTGTAATATGAATAGGGCTGACATTAATGTGTTCAGGTTATGTAGTGTTGGATAAAAATCTAGATAACAGTGTTGTTTTTTTATATCATAGGAGTCAAACGAACAAGAGGGTCACCTGATGTTAAGTGATCACCACCGTCCATAGACACTTGCAATACCAGGGGAGTCGCAAGTGCGTTGCCAGCCTGTGTTCGTGGGGAGGGGAAAGGGAGGAGAGAGGGGAAAGTTGGGGAGGTGGGTGGCACCAGAGGGTGCTCTCACTGACCGAATGAAACGCAACAATGCAAGCACTGTTACTTCAAGTAGGTTTTCTGTGAGAGGGTGGAACTACGCCAGACGAGCCTACCTATTCATGCCGAAACCAGTAATAGCTTTAGAGTGGCTCTACCAGCTACAAACAGTTGTATTCATTCTCATATATAAATTATGTTTTGACTTTTCGATCTCTATACCATCGATAATGGACGATTCACAATAGACGTGTTTAGTAAATACAGAGACATATTTTGAAATGTCGTCAAATATGAAACGTACGTTTTAAATAATCGATTAGGACCGACAAAAATGTTCTACCTTGTTCTTCTTGAATTTATCCCAATTGATTAGGGTCTGCTAAGATAGGTTTCTTTATATTATGGACTGGATTTTATTCTATTTTATTACTGGTTTTCTGTTCGGCAAGATGTAAAATCTTATTACAGTGTATTTATTATAACACATTTGAGACATTCAAATTAAAGTGTATGATTCTAAGGTCAAAATAACAACACTTAACTAAATGGAAATAAAAGTATATTTTGAAAGACTGATTAATGAAGAAAAGTACTGTACCGTAAAATTTAGTTGTTGAGGAAAAGATGATTAATCACGAATTAAACATATCTATGAAAGGTGTGAAATATAGAAAAGCAGTAGAGTTAGATAGTATACCTATTGAAGTATGGAAGTTTTTAGAAGTATGGCATTTATTTTTTAATAAGATATTACAAGAGGTGACGACCATAAACGAATGGTGCAATAGCACAATTGTGTCTATCTTTAAGAATAAGGGTGATGTACAGGACTGTAATAGCTATCGAGGGATAAAGCTCATATTACATAGTATTAAGGTTTGGAAAGGATGATAGCGAGACAAATAAGACATGAGACTAAAGTGAATAAGAATCAACACTGGTTTATGCTAGGACGTGCGATAACGAATGCCATTTTCGCACATCCTATACTGTGCGAGAAATACACACGTTTACATAATAACTTTCATATTATAGTGCTTATTGATCTGCAGAAGGCATATAATCAAGTACCCAGAGATCTTCTGTGGTGGGTTCTGAGAAAAAAGAGTAAGCAGTTATGGCTGCACTAACATCAGACATACAGGAGTCACCTTGATGTATGATGTTTGCCTATGGTATAGCTCATGTTGGTAAAAATACTGCCGAGACTTAGAGTAGGCTGAGGAAATGGCGAAAAAAACTGGGGAATGTTGGTTTGAAGATTACTATAACAGAAGCTGAACATTTATTCTCCGATTTCGGTGGTTCATCCAGTTTTTCTGATATAGCTTTTAATGGCCTTACCAGTCTACTCCAATTTTAGGTACCTCAGTTCATACATAAAAAGCCCCGATGGCATAGACAAGGACGTTAGAAATAGGATAAATGCATAGCAAAAGCTGTCTAAAGTTGCTTGTTACAGATTTACTCATCTCATAATTAACCTCAACCATCGATAGAAAGAAGAATACTCGCAGATTATAGCATCACCACGTGGAAATATTTTTTTGTTATTTGCATACATATAATATTGTTGAAAAGTTTCATTTGAAGTTGAAGACAAACTGATCGTCTAATACATGTTTTCGTACTACCTTTCTCATTATTAGTAATTTCCATGATCTGGTGTCATGCTGATTAAGCTATGGCTTTTTTAAATTCTTTGTCATAGTAGGTTGTTCCTTACCAAGTTATGGAGCACTAGTACGGCAGTATTAGTTCATTTGAAATATATATTTTATTGCAGGCTTAATTCGTTATGATGCTAAAAAGGGCATCATCGATTAAAGTTCAATTGTATTATACCCGTTAACTTAATTTAAAGGAAATAGCGTTATCCAAATTCGTCATCGCCGTGATTTGAATCATTCGCTGCAATCATGAACCAACGTAAGAGGAAACTTGTTTTACCTTTAAACCCTGGCATATTCAGCATCGAATAAACTTTGCTGTATATTTTAGCTAATTAAATTCTATGCGTTACTACGTTACGGCGAAACGCCGGTTTTTGCGGTTGGTATGGATTTATTTTTAATAAGAATAAGAATTTAATTGTTTAATATTAAATTGCACCTGCATTCATCTACACATATATTACGAATGTAAATTTAAGTGGCTGTACTTTTAGATTTTTATGAAAAAAAATGTAGCAGGTGTCTGTGAATAAGCAATAAAAATATTTCAATCATTTTTACAAATGTCTGTCTGTCTGTTTTTTTGTTTGTACAGGCAACACTGATAAAGTGCATTATCATCATTTTATAGACATTTCTAAAAATGATTGAAATGGGATTTATTACTTATTCTTCCAACAATTTTTTCCACATAAATGTAAAAAGTACAAACACGTTAGATTTGCATTCTTATTATATGTATTCGTAATTTTGTTACACCGTTATATTACACACAAATGGAAATGTTAAAAAATTACAATAAATGTAACAAGAACGTAATACGTTTTAGTGACACAACATAGGAAAGCCGGCATGCTAAGGATTCATAAGTGGTTTAGGTATAACGAACGTTACACGTGGCAAAACCTAATTACTAAGCAATTTCACTCATAAGTCCTTATGATTGTTGTTATTCTCCAGTCCTATTACGATTCCTCCTGTAACTTCCTCGACGTATGCGAAAGACTTGATGTCACCGTTTGATTACCTTCCCTGATCGTCACACATATGATTATTCATACTACTTGTACGTTATGACTTCTACGTTACGTTATGATATATATTTGCGTTTATGTAGATTTTGTTCAGTCCTGTATAAGGCTTAGTGTGGTGCAATCCGTAAAAATTTGTGAAAGTGTTTTGAAGAAATATCTGACTTAATTGTGAGTGTCTTTCTTTGGGCAAGCGAGTACTTCTTTATAGTACAGTTAAATAGAGTTCTTACCAGGGTGATAGGGTTGTGTTGTATCCAACTGTGTCACCACCAAATGTGACCAGCGCAATAGTGTCAGGTTTAGGCGTGCAGTATCCCCGAATCAGTCAGACGACTGACGATAAACTGTAGAATTCTCAATATTCACAGTTATTTTCGTATTGCTTACCGTCAAATACACAGTCACTGTCGTACTACAGTTAAAAAAAATATCTTTTTTAACTACCTGTCTAGTTACCATCGTTTGGTCTACTATAGTGACTAAAACTTATTAGCTTTTCTAAATTTAAAGTGTTTTAATTTAATCTAAAAAAAATCAGGTGAATTTTCAGTCTAATTCTGTATTGGCTGCTCTTAACGTATATCGTTGAAATTTTCTCATATTCTGCAATATATGGAAAATATATCGAGATTTTGAAGATATTGAAGGCTGTAGTTTGTACGTCGTACCTATAGATGGATGTTCGAACTTTACAATCCGTCGGAGCTTTCAGTAAAGGAAAATATCATGAGGAAACCATAGCATGTTGGTAGGGCTTGTTTTAATTCTTGCTTTGGTAGCTATCACCTTCAAAAATATATTGCCATACACCTATAGGTGTATTTCAACAGCTGCATTTGAAAGCCAGCCCCCTAAGTTTAGTGTATTACCACCAGCTTAGAACTCATTATATTCTACAATAAAGTGAGATTGTTGTGAAACGCTAAAACCTACGAAGTGTGAAGAAATCGTTTAACTGAGTTTACGTTCTTATATAATTAATTTTCAATAACCATAAATAATATAATGATATCGTTCTGCTGTGATTAAAAAATATGAGTATTGTTTCTCGCGTAGTAAAGTTCGTTGTGTTGTTTAATTCTTTAATAAATTAATTTGATGGATGTGAAATGCCATTATTACCATTATGTTGCATAATAATTTATTATACCAGGTGACTGTTTAGATACTCGCAATATTCTAGGATATGACACTTCATGGTCACATTTAATATATAAAATAATAATATTAAAACAAACACTAATAAGCAACCAAGAAAACCTAAACTTAAACTTTGTTCTAAGACTTTCAAAAGTATAGCTACAAACGTGTCAATAAAATAATAAACCTACGTGCAATGATTGGTGCCAAAAGCTACAATGTTTTGTTCATGATGTTGATATTTTTTTAATTGATTTAGAATGAGAATCGAGTGGAGAGTGTCCTACAGAAATATTGCTACTGTCTAAACAGTCACCTGGTATATATTAAATAATACGATTCTAACTCGATATTTCCATGTAATTAGACAATATGTAAACACTGCTCATATACCGTCTTATTTACACGTACATACAATATATAGTATTAGTTTTAAAACTTAATAAATCTGTAGTTTTGTCTGTACATATGATATTTTTCTCCAAATATTATGATAGTCATAAAGAATATTGATTATAAATATGTCATTAAAAACAATTTGCGTCTCTGTTTTTATTTCTGCATTTTGCTCAAAAATGGCTTCACTATTTTTTGTGATATATTGTATACGGGATGCCATTCTATTTCCTAATCGATAGACACAAGAGTTGAAAATAATAGTTTAGAAAAATTGGGAAAATATAATAAATTTAAATTTTTGTTTGTTCTCAACAGATTTCGATGAAATTTTGCATGCAACGTATCTCTTGGTAATTCATTGAGACGCGGACAATATTAATATCAAACTATAGTGTTTCTGAATTATAATTATACTTCCATAATAATAGTTGAAATGATTTCTTATAAAATTATATAATAAAATTATATTTGAATAATACTTTTATGTCGATCACTTGTGGAAAATTATTTTGTTGTAATTTACTTTTCTTCATAGATGATTGAGGTTGATATCTGAATGATATGAGTGTCTAAATGCATTTGCTCTCAAATATCTAAATCAATAAACATGTATAAATACAGGACCTTGGCAAATACGGGACCATATGGAAAATAATTAGTCTAAACCGCATAACACTTAAAACTTTTTAAATTTTCATAAATAACTAAGTATATGTTGAGATATTTATGCTGATTTTACAATTCTTGACAATGTGAGATGCATTTCGAACAATTTTTTTTTCCAGATATGGTGCTAGTTGGTGGACACAGTGTTATCTGAATATCATACCATGAGGACGAAATCAAAGGAAACGACGGTCAAGGTGAGAAAACAAGGATTATAAATGTATTTGCAAAAATAGTACAGCGAAGTTACTGTCCAGTATCTAATGTACATGTAATTCAAGGAGAACGGTGACCACTGGGAGATACATAATCCATCGCAGGACACCGCTGTCGTGCCATCCTGCAAGTTTCGGCTATGAAATATAGACTGTGTAATCTCGAAACACGGCAAAATAAAAGGTGCTCACTGTGGTGCTTTTATGATGATCTCGACCTAATTGGGCATATATACCTACCACTTCACATTCTCGGGCTGGTAAAACGTGAGACACCTAATCATGCGCTTATGGTGTATGTTACACCCGATATACTCGGCAAGAGTTAGAAAAATCATTATTTTACATCTAGTTATTTAGTTTATGAGAAATGATACATGCTTATATCAGCATGCTAAATTATGCGCCGAATGCTAAGACCTCCCTATATGGCTTTCTCGTACATTCGTTTATTTCCAAGTCACGTCGGCGTCTCCTCAAACTCGTAGAGAGTTTTACTCTTTATACGTATTAACACCATAAAACTCACTCACTTCTTTGTTTGAACGCACTAATCCAGGTACTATCAATTTGAAAAAAAAAGTATTACATTTTATAGATTAGTAGCGTGCCCGGCAGACGTTGTCTCGCCCTGATTATAAAAAATCCTGGAAAAATTATATACCAAAACGTTCCTAATGAATCACTTCATCCACTAGTGAAAACCGCATAGAAGTCCGTTCAACAATTTTTGAGTTTATCGTGAACAGACAGACAGACAGACGCAGTAGGGGACTTTGTTTTATACTATGTAATGATATAATCTATTAAGAAACATACTATTTACGATAGTACGATCTTTAGAAGTCACACAAATATGATACAAAATGTAGGTGAGAAAGTAAGTTGAGCAAAAACGAAATCCTAATAAAAAAGTAAAACACTAGTGAAACTGCAGAACATAGCCAGTACTCTATAATATAGCTATAGTTCGTATTTCTTTTAAAATACCTAAAAAGAGTTGCTGCAATACTTACTCCTCAATTTGCAAGTATTATTTATCAATTTTATAACTTATTTCTGGTAAATAAGTACAACATATTAATATTTTATTTCAGTCATTAAATTTCTTGTTATATTATAATTATATTTTGTTTCCTTAATTAGGTCTATATTTTATAAATATATTTGTCTATTTTATTTACGAGGTAAAAGAGCCGTTCTCCTATTCTTATTGCATCATGCACAATACGCATTGGGTATATTAAATATCTAAAAATACAATAATATTTTTATGAAATTTATTATGCCTATTATTGCTATAGTATGAAATAAAATAAATAAAAATCACTCGTAGATGGAGGAAGCAGGCTCTGAGGGACAGTTTAACATTGAAGGCATCCTGAGCGAGCTCGGCAGCTTCGGAAAGTACCAGCTATTGTTGTTGTTCCTGCTGGCATTCCGGGATTCATTCCTCAACATGTGCAATTTCAACTACGTATTCACGGCACTCGATGTTCCACACAGGTGAGATATATTTGATATTTCTTTATCAGTCTCAGAAATAACGTATTCAAATACCAAGATAAACTCATATGGGCAGTGAGTACGATATTTATATATTGCGATATATCTGTCTGGTTCATCATGAATATGCTTATAACTTGAAAACTACTGGCCCGATTTATATGACTCTTTTTTATATATAGTTCATTTCCCTAATTAGCTTTTGATATATATTTCTTTACATAAGCAATATATGCAGTAAGTTTGTATTAATATATTTGCTATTCATGTATATATAAATATTTCAAACGTATAGTAGGTTAAGTAGCAGCAACTGTGGAAGGTTCGTCTGCGGAATCAACATAAGCAAAGCTGTTATAATTAATACTCACGCTACTATATTCTATACCGAATTGTCTAGTCGTAGTAATCGACTAGTGAGTGAATTAAGATTGCAGTCACATTTGATAACAGCAGCATCAATACTTAGGCTAAGACTAGTACGTAAACTTCTTAGGCTTGAAACCTACATGACAACGTACTTTTTTGAGATTTTTCTTTTAAAATAAAAGTGATTATGCATTCGAGAGGAAAGTTCACATTATAAGAGCTCTGGAATAAGCGTTGAACTTCTTTATGAGAGCAGTTAATGACCTTATGTTTATACAGGTGGTCGACGATATGTCGTAACTAATTCTTTCGTTATGCAAATCGTAAAAACTGAACCGGACTACTATGAATGCATTTTGATAAAGAAAAAAGCAAAAGTCATTCGTAGGAACCGATAATACTTTTAAAAGTGGTTGAAATTTAGAAATCCTTTAACTTTTTAATCACCGCAAATCATTAAATATCAGGATTTAACTGGGAATTATCAGTGTTATTAAATCTTTACATAGCACTTTATACATTCTTCTATCAGCTGCCTTTTCAGTATATAGTACACAAATCATTTTTTACACAATTTATCCACATTTTCTTCGATCTTCCTCTGCTATATCCATGTTCTTTCATGCTTAAAATTCTTCTATTTATATAATTTTAATTTATCCACTAATAATAATAATCTTCACTTAATTCCATGCAAAATACATGTGAAACGATAACAATTGATAACTTATTAACCTATTCAGTTACATTTGTTACGCTTAGATGAATTTGATTTATAATTATTAATTCTATTTTGTAATTATTTTAATTTTCTTATTTATCAACTCCTAATTATTTAATGCATGGACCCCGTTCGGGTAAAAGCCTCCACCAAGGAATGATGCCATCCTTCTCTGTCATTAGCTCTGTCCAGCCAACTTCCATCCGGCTCGCTACAATTCGTTTGCCTATTTTTCTCCACTACTGATGCTATATTCATACTTCCTCCGATACTCCCCATTCTAGTTGCATTATACTTCTTAACAATCGCATATCTGTTATAGTAATCATTTTTTACTCCGTTTCTTCTGTAACATACTACTAAACCCGAACATTACAACAGACCGTATTATGGTTCTTTACACTCTTTTAAATTCTTGGGCCATTCGAGATCTATCAATAATTCATGCATAAAAAGAATTAAATTCTTGACCAACTGTTTTTTAAGTAGTTTAACCACAATATTATCTAATGTAGAGCAATGATATATTGCTAGATGTTAGATGACGGTGCTGACTAGATTAGCTTTCGATTGTAGTTGCCTCCTATAGCTCTATTTCCCAAGAATTTGTCAGCGCAAAGATAGTACATGTAGGTAGGTACATGAGCATTCAAAAAATTGCTACTAAATGGTATTATTTTAATAGAATATTTTTATTAAATGAAAATCCAAACTTATTGAATGCATTAATCACGACTTTTAAAAATTGAATGTAATACGTGTAGAATGAAATCTATATGTATTTTATTATTAAAATCTCGACGCTACTCGCAGCTGGTGTTGTGTGTAATCTCGAACATAAAATTTATGGTTATATGTAATAACGGTGTGGAATAGTTCACGTGTATTTCTTACACGAGTTCGTATTAACATGAATTGTATATGTTTATTGCTTTGTAATTAAAGCTAACTTTACTATCTTATGTACTACTCTATACACGTATTACAAACACATGTTGAACTATGGAACCACAACACTTCGATGTTATCAGACCACATACTATGAATCATTATAAATTATTCATTCACAAATTTTGTTTCTGTTAAACACCTCATGGTCTATAGTACTACTACTAGTTGTGAACTAAAATGTAGAAAAAACATTTAACAACTAATTGCGCGATGGCTTCAAGTAAAACCTGATTTAGATCACCAGTTGCAAGTCTGTTTACACCCATCATTTTTTATATTATATGGTTTTATGTAACCACGACGCAAGAGAACTATTTTCAGATCGTAGGTATTTTACTGAAAATTTTCGGAAAATTATTCGATTTACTTTTACCGATTATTCGATTCGGTGTAAGGGGTATCGAATAACATCTAAGAATTTAGACATCCAAGCCAACCTCACCTGCACGTGGTGCACCCTGCCGAATAATGAACAAGGCAATGGCGAAAGCGGGGTGGTAGGGTTTTACAGCCTGACTGGGTCGCAACCACCATGTATATGGCGAAAAAGCCCGCTATAGCGATTCGCTTTTGCGGGTCGCGTTTCGGGATCAGCCTGTGCATATCCAGCTTTTTGCAGGCCGGCATGACAGCGGCGACCGGCGATGGATAGTGTGTCACTCGGTGGTCGCCATTGTTTTTGGATTGTACTGTGCTTACCATCAGGCACAGTGCAGTCATTTTGTCGAGCTACAATAAAAAAAAAATTAGGATATTAAAATCACGTCTGGAATCTCAACTTAATAATTGAAAAATGGGAATGATAATGGGAATTCAATAGTAGTCAATGTGTTCATAGTAGTGCTATGAATTTTAATTTTAGTCTGCGTACGGAATACAGAATAAATACAATCATTCAGATGATAGACGCATGTTAAAAACTGAGCACAATATATATTTAAATCATTGAATCATTTTCTGCCGAGCGCCTTTCACTTTACTTCTACTCCACGGCCGGCTGTAATGCGACATGCGATGATAGATGGACAAAAATATTTGATACGATGGAGACAAGTTTTACTTCAAAAGCAATTGTAACGTTGGATTCTCTTTTATGACCCGTCCTCCTTTTAATATAACACGCATTCACAATTTCAGATGTTATGTACCTGAATGTGAGATCACTTCGGAACAATTTAATGCTTCATGGACGTCGTTTGCTCTCCGGAACAACACTAACACATGCTTCCGACCGGCGCCCTTCGATTTAAAGCTTTCGAATTCCAATTCGACATTCGTTAAGGGAAAAGTGTCATCTATCAGAAATGTATGGTCAAACGTCACGTGTACTCCTGGTAATTTCGACGCGAGCAGTACAGTGCCATGTGAGAAAATTATATATGAAAACTACAACAGCATCGTAGCGGAGGTTAGTTATTGAATATTCTCTTCTTTACCTTTTATTACCAGTTGCTAATTTATTTATTTTACGAAACACACAGACTTAGCACTTAACTAAAAGAAAAGGGTGTTTAAAGATGTTAAGCGGTTGTTTCATTCCTCAGCACTTACATAAAACTGTTAAAGGAGTTATTCATGTCATATAGTACATATCTCTACAATTGAATACTCGCAATTGTGAATCTATGATGTAATCATAGTTCACTTGAATATTGCATTTATTGACGGCGGATTCAATCTGAAAAAAAAAACATATTTCAATGAAGAACATTTTCTAGATCTCCTCTGGTCTCCTCCCACTTGCAAATTAGAAATCCATCGCAATCGTACTTAAACTCTATCCGTGTTATTACAAAAAAGTTAAATACGTATTAAATAGTTGGTTTAAAAAGGTCTCGTAATAAATGCACCGCGCTCGTCCGAAGCAAGTTCGCGTTATCTTTTTTCACAAGTCTAACCTAACGTGATCACAGCGAGATAAAAGAGCTAGATGGCGAACATTCAGCGACCGCGGTGCATTTAATGCGAGACCTTTTTAAAGCCAGGGTTCAATACGTATTTAACCTTTTTGTAATAACACCGTATAACTTTTCAGACTTTGATTGTATTTCGCTAATATTATAGACATTATGATCACACGCTGTAACAGTGTAAATTATGCATACAAGGGTAGTTTTAGTAAATTAATGAACTACCGATAAATGAAATAGTTTGTTATGCCAGATAATTTGATGTTTTGAAGTCATACGACTGCAGTAAACATAGAGAGTTCGATATAGCTTCTAAAACGCCCTCGGTTATATTAACATATGTTATAATAATTTAAAGTTAAGAGTTGTTAATGGCAAAAGGTGTAGCTCGTCCAGCTCGTTAATTTGCATTGCAGTGCACAAAATATTCAGTAACTGCTATAATAGTATATTTTAGTTGCCTACATTTACATTTCAAATGTAGCTTCGGCCTAAATCGACAAAATAATAAATCGTACGGACGCATTAATGCCTACTGTAATACAATATTACTTTAAGGGTTTAATCTAGGCAATTGTAGTCTATTTTATGTATCTGTTAGTGATAAGCAACAGACTTTAATATTCCATCGTGAAGTTAATTATGTAGTATGTTATGAGTACTATGACAATAATGTAATTGACGAGTAGTGCCATTGTTAAGGTTCATAAACAAAGCATACAAATTACGGCCATTGTCATGGCTCGAGAGTTCACTCGTCACGTATGTTACATTAGAGGAGGCTATGAATTCTCTAATGAACTGCTGATATATGGTATTTTACGGAAGGCTTTATGAGCTAGTTCCGTAACTGCATATATACGTTTAAAAACCTCTTATATCCTTAATTACTTTTATTTTAATATTTGTATACTACACGTGCACTTATTTACAGCTTATAATGGTTGCTAGCATCCCGTGCGAAATACGAAAATAATTATATACAGTATTCTACAGTACTAGTACATTCTGCAGCATGTAGAAAAAGTGAATCTTGATTTTTTTGTTGATGATGTGGACTAGTCTATTAATAAAACTATCATCACTTTAATTTATTGCTTTTAAGCTTTATGTCCATTAACTTTATAATCAAGATCCTATAAAGTACTCCGCCTACTTACTTGCCATATAATTGTTTCAGAGATATAGTTTACATTATACAGGTATTCATTTACAAATGTTAATACTTCTCACACATTATTTCTTCATTATTCGCATTTCATTAATTTAGCATTAAGTTCGTTATTGCTATCGCATTTAGGTTCTTTCAAAAGATCAGAATCAAAACAAAAATTTAAAAATTGAGTACATTGAAAATATTTCATAAATAATTTTAAATGTCAATGATTAATCGTTAAACAGATACAATTTTAAACGTGATAAATGATTTTAAGAAACAACATCTTTTCTTAATTTGTATTAAATATAAGCTATTTCTTAGTTATTTAAAAACAAATAGGACAGAAATGACTTAAATAGTATATTTAGGATAATGGGTTAATGGTTAATGGGTTCTTTATATAAGACAAATTAAAGTTTTCCCAGAGTATACTTATCCAGTTTTTCAGTGTATATATAATTTATGTTTCACATTTTCAGTTCGACTTGGGTTGCCATCCGTGGAAGTCATCGCTTATCGGAACAATCCATAATCTTGGACTCGTCTTCTCATTCATCATTTCAGGCATAATCTCAGACAGGTACTTACAACCTTACTCCTTTTATCTACACTTTGCTATTTCCTAAATGATTACTATAAGAACAAAGTATTACTTATTTAATTCTTATAAATGAACAAAATAAATAAAACCGTGTCCTGGAGCGAGGAAAACATTGTAGTCGAACCATCTCGTGGTATTAGAGTATTCGCCTGTGTACTTCACTATACTTACTTGTTGCCACTTAATACATATCGTCCCTTAATATCAATATATCGGTGTTGTTGTTGATTGAATCTGAAGCAATTTTATCTAAACATAGTCAGTTAGTTATTATCCAGAGATTAGATTTATCTACAGTTAAAAAGTTATGCACCTCTGTTATAAATATACTATTTATGGCTTTTGAGAACCCAAATACTACAATTTAACAAAGTGACATTGAAAAAGTTTCCTTTCCCCATAAACTAGTCTTATAGTCATGAATCCACAGCTGATTCTCGTACAGCTTCTACAATTATAAGAATTTAATAGGTTTTGCTTGTTATACGGCTGATGTAATATGCAACACGATTGCATATTTAATCAAGATCAAATCTCAGCTGCAAAGCATCGATATAGTTTATTCAAATTAATTAACATAAACAAAGAATCTACTGGTTCCTTGGGAAGTTGTTTTTATCCAATTGAGGAACATTAACATGAATATAGACCTATGTATTTTCAAGTTATAATTTGTTAATGAAATTCCTTTGAACAGGTACGGGAGGAAGGTGGTTATTGTGGTGACACCACTAGTAGTGGGTGTTATGGGACTTATCAAATCATTCTCAGTGAACTACTGGATGCTTCTTGTTTTCGAATTTATGGAAACGGCGCTCGGTTATGGGAATGCTTCTATGGTCTTGTGTAAGTAATATTTATAATATGTACCTACCTATTTGGATATTATAAATCCCAGTTTGTGTATGTATTTGCTTCGAAGTATATGTGGAAATTATTGTTTTGAAACGATTAAAACATAAATTTATACTATCTAATATTAATAAAGTTTGGCAGGAATAATAGAGAAATATCAATATTATTCAAGTCGTGGGATAGCATTGTAGTTAAAACCGTACTTGACAAAAATACTTTGCTCACATTTTCTTAAAAGTTAATTTATCAGTTCTTGTATTTGAACAATAAATATATTCAAGTAGTTTTATTACAATGGTAATGACATTTTTGCAGCTTTAGAAATGGTGAGCCAAAACCGACGCGTTATATTCTCCTGCATCTCGGATATTCTTGCCAGCTTCGGTGGAGCTTTCTTCGGCCTTATTGCCTGGAAGATACCTTATTGGCGTTACATGATGAGGGCGATTTATACGCCGCTTCTCATCGTGGTCTTTTACATATTCTTGGTGGATGAAGGAGTTAGATGGCTACTGGCACACAATAAAAAGGATGAAGCTGTTCGCGTGTTAAACAAAGTGGCTAAAGTTAATAACATCACACTTTCGGATAAGGCAAAGCGAATGCTGGTTAAGATATCAGGGGAAAGAGACAAAATTGGCCAGGTAAGTGACCTACGAGAAACAAATAAATTAACCACATTTAAAATAAAAACTATAAATCTGAGAGATTAACATGCGCTGGTAAAATGTTATAGATATCTGAATCATTCTACGTCTATAGAATATACGTCTATGCTTTCAACCTGCAGTTGTTGTTTCATAATTGCAAATCAATTGACATCTTGAGTTTACTTACAAAATGTCTGTTATAAACAAATTATAAACATTTTTTGGCTTATTATTAAATTTAATTCATACTGTTACGCCCGTGGCTAAATAAAGATGTTGTGTAATGCGATGTAAGAAAATATTCTTCAAATGCAAACAAAATAGCACTATACATATACCAATACAGTCCACTACTCTTATAAAATAATATATATACTAACAACACTCTACAAAGAACGCGCGATGTTGCAGTTACAGCACTTTCACAGTGCTGTCAGTAGTTACTTTGTATTCACTCCGATTAAAATTGACCTGAACTGTCGGTGACCAAGTACATCCCATTTATATGCCTAGTTTATGTGGTAGCATAAAAAAAATAACAAGTATTTAAAATTACCTTGTTTGTCCTACTTTAGTGATTTTAATATTTTATTTGTATACCTTCTTTTAATCACTTAACTGCATCCCTTGATCACCAGCCCATTGTTTCTTCTTCAAGAACCTTCATAAAATAATCAAACAACTTAGTGACGCGTGTAAAGGCTCAAATCTTCCGTATTTTTTCTCTATTTAAAGCAACAATGAGAACTCTTATTTTTTATCCTTTTATTTCAGGTTGTAAACAATTCTTTTGAAATTCCGATATTTCCCGTAATTTAACCTCGAAGTTACCATGTCTTGATTTCTTATTTATATTTATTATTTTGATTGGCCACGCGACATATATTTCTATCGTATCGTTTTCACGTTATCTGATTTGCTCTATAATTTGACCATAAAAACCATTTTGTAAATATCAGTGTAAAATCTACTTAATCGCATTCAACTAGCATATCGTGCCTTAGATTATGTATGTCTAGAGACTTTTTTATTGATTCTATCTTTGTATAAATTATGTTTTTTGTTTATCTGTATTTATAGATGTCTTTTTCTTTATATATTTATATATAAAAACTTGTCTTTCAGTATAGTATTGTTTTATTATATCATTAATGTTAGCTGTAAGTTGTCTAAATAATTAATAAAATAAAATATTAAAATCCATTCAATCCATAATTTTCAGACTGATCAAAGTGAAACGCCAGCAACAAGACAAAGACTGCACCTCCTCTCCGTGTTACGTTCAAAGAAAATGCTTCTACGTATGGCTCTCATCGCAGCCTGTTTCATTTGCTGCACGTTCGTCTATACTGGAATAATTATTAAATCAGCCAGCGTGACCGGAAATAAGTACCTTAACTTCTCTGCGATGTTCCTCCTGTTCATACCGAGCAGGATAATTACTGCCTTCACGTTGACGAGGTTCGGGAGAAAGGTTCCTATCTGCGTTGCGTATACTCTATGCTCCGTGTTCTTTATCGCTTCTTCATTTGTACCAACATGTAAGTACCATGCCGGTGATATTGAAAATTATTATTTAGTCAAATAAATAATATTCATGTATATAATTCTTCTATCCGTGTGTTACTAATCTCCTTCTAAGCGGCTGGGCAGATATTGATGAATTTTAAATATGTAAAATAGTTTAATATTTTGTTTTATTAATATTTTATTTATAGTTGGAGCAAGCCGTGGTGGTCTTTAAATATGAGGACATTTATAATGTATCACAATAGTCCTACTTTTTATATACTTACTAGTGTATTGTCATATTGACGATCCTAAAATAAATAGAATTTAATAATGGTTTAGATTCACAATTGGACCCGGTAGGTAGCGCTGTGACTTTTATTATCTTACTTACATTTTTTTATTATCAAGGCAGGACAACGTCCTACGGGCCATTACTATAATATAATTACCGATTGCTATCTCGTAAAATTCATTGCTTATGAATACATTCGTGGTGATAAGTAGATATATAGGTATACTAAGTAAAAATTAGATACTAATCAAAGTATGCTCAAGTTGAATTAAAAAAAACTGTACCCTAACTATTGAATAATTCTTTCTCGATGTGCTTAAGTATAATGTAAATTAGTACTCAGCGTATTACTTTGGAAATTCAAATAGAAGTTCCTGGACAATTTAAACAGTTAAACATCATTTATAGAGGCATAGAAGAGAGGAGGAGAGGGGGCATATCTGTACTTTTATAATTTAAAGGGGAATTGTATATTGGATAACGTGATGCATATTGAAATATATCAGTAGGAATTAAATGATATTTAAAAAAAAGTCGAGGCAGTCAGAAGGACTACCGACAGAAGTTAAAACTCAAAACAATAAAGTACATATGTCCTCTTTTGAATTTCCATACTAATTATAGTGTGAATGATAATATTTAAATTTCAGAACTTGTTTATTGAGTGAACATTAATGTGGTTTTCATATCTATTGGCACTCAGAGCAATATCTAATGCTATACATTTGTGTAAAGTTTATTAATCAATCAAACTTATGATGAGCTGCAAAATATCAATATTACATATACACAGGTCCCTATACTACGCGTCGCTAGTATGACGCAAACGCAATACGGCCGGTCATGCTTACATACTATGTCATGACGCGAAATAATAAAACTACCGCTCAACGCACCTAAATAAGTTTTCACTCTAATAACCGGAAGAAGGCGGGTTTCTAAATTATTTTAATGTTTGACTCGCAGCGGTATCATGGGCATCCACCGTTTTGTACCTTCTGGGGAACATGTGCAGCAGCTACGGAATGTTCAGTATGTTCGTATTAGCTATGGAAGTATTCCCTACTACCACCAGGAATTCGTTGACTAACATCGCACAGACTGTCGGCAGGATCGGCTCTGTCGTTGCTCCTCAAGTACCTTTGTTGGTATGTATTCTATATGTTTCATATTGATATTTCTCCTTAGTTGCACCTACATTACCTCCCAGCTTAGCATTTGATGATTACAGATTTATTGCAAGCGTTTTATAATCCTGCTACATCATATTGCGAATCAAAGTATTCGATGTCTAAATATATAAAAATCCAGTGTCATGATTTTTGTCCACCATGAACTCCGAAATTACTCAACCGATCTTCATGAAACTTGGTATTTATGTATAATTTGGTCCAAATTCAGAGACAGGCTAATTTATATTTCGATTAAGGGCCTCAATATTTTTTAATTATAAATTAAATAATTGACAACGTTGGTTATTGTTATTCATTGTAAGTTTCATCAATCTCGAACAGATGGCGCTTTAAATAAGTTTATTGACAAAAAATTGTGGGATCGACTATTATAGATAGTTGGTAGATGGCGAAACGTTTTGATTTTGAATTTCTTTCTCAACTCCAGTTTATTTCATGGTGCACATATTATGTCAATATATTTTTAATTCAACATGTAATAATTGAGTCACAGTAACGCGTGACCGGGTCACCTAGTAACTAATAAATATAGAAATATTTTGCAGGATCATCATATGAGCGGTCTATCTGTCATAGTCTTTGGCCTAGTGTCCCTGGGTCCTGCAATACTGGCGTTATTTCTGCCAGAAACTGGAAAAGCAGCACTTCCAGAACAGGTGGCAGATGCAGAAAAACTCGACAACGTAGAAGATGATGTTAGTGATGAAGAGCAGCCCACGCAAACTGTTATCAGTTATCAACAAAAAGAAAGCTTATAGTAATAGTGACGTGCGGGAAATATCAAATGATGCCAATAATAACTATAAAAGTAATAAAAGAATTTTTGTGTCAGTAATAATTATAAACAAATATGTGAGTGTAGATTAAATAAGAACTGGACAGAAGTCTGGAAATAAGTGAAGTTTGGAAAATGTGTAATTAAAACCTTAGATAATGGAATTGTAAATTAGAAATCGAATGGATCGTATTATGGATATCACTGAATGTGTTACTCCTTTATCTATCTCTAGGCTACTTCCCTACAGAGATGAAAAGAACTTTGCTGTCGTCTATCCATGCAAAATTCTTTGATTCTCTCTGATATATTAAGCCCTTTATGTATCCACGCCGCACATATTCTATCTCTTCTTGTGACCTGTAATGGTTCTATATCGTATTTATTTAATCCGCGTCCATTTAGACATGGGGTTTCTATTAAGATTTGGTCTATATGTTATATGGTTGAAAGTAAACTAAGTTAATCATTCGTAAGGTCTCGTTTATCGTACGATCTTTAAAATAATATATCGCAGCAAGAGTTTTGTTATAGATTGCAATGAGGCATTTGCTCTCATCCCCTTAGCTACACTGTTTACCACTTTAGAGTTTGACTATTTGCCACTCGTAATTAGTGGCAATATAAATATCAGCAGTTATAGCTGAATCGTCGTGGAAAACAACACACGCGTAATCAAATACTGGCGCGATTGTGTGAGATGTATCATATGAATATTGCTTTGTTAATTTAATTTTAATAATTACTGTATTACCAACAGTTCTCGCCAACTTTTCGACTGTTCTGAATATAGCTGCGCAGAACACAAATTTAGGTATCGTATTATATTATATGAATAACATTCAGACAACTAGTGATTAATAATTGCTAATTTTAGATTCCAAATATAATATTTTAACTTTGGTTTTGTATTAAACTCTTGACTATATTAAGCACAAATCCAAACTTATGGTTATATTCAGAGCAGTCGAAAAGTTGGCGAGGACTATAATTAAGTGTTTTTTATTTTATTTAATGAACTTTGCATATACTTTCTGTAACTTTGAATACGTTTTAGATATAATTAAAACTTGACTGAAAATGTATAGTATCTTACTATTAAGAGATAGCAGATAGGATATCAATGTGATATGTACTACACTATGTGGTGGTGCATTATTGCTTCATTATGTAAAAAATCCAGGACCAATCTTTAAAGTAATTTTAATAAAATGTATCATATTCCTGTAGTTTAGTTATATTTTTTATAAGTGCATTAATAACGTCAATTCCAATTGGATTACAAGCCACTCATTTTCATAAAGTTCCAAACTATAGGGGTTCTGTGGCAATACTATATATACTCTATAATATACTAGCTTCTGCTCGCGACTTCGTCCGCGTGGAATAGTTACTTTGGGGTAACGCTAACACGCAGCGGAAGCTCTCAAGAGGAACTAAATCCAGATTTTGAAATATTCTTCATTGGCGCCCTGCTCCTATTAGTCTTAGCATAATTATATATAGCCTATATTGTCTTCTTCGATATACGAGCTATCTAACACTGAAAGAATGTTTAAATCGGACTAGTAGTTTCTGAGATTAGTTCGTTGAAGTAAATGAACTCTTCCGGTTTATAGTATTAAGTATAGATTTAAAATGATACGACATAAATGTAGTAAATCATTTGTAGAGCTTATAAATTTTGACATCCTGCATCTACTTTATTCTATACAGGTGTAACTTCAAGTACTTAAGTACTTTAAAACTATATAGTATAAGTAAATAACTTACATAATTATTTAAGTTTATGAAATATAACTTGTGATATTAATGTTATGTTAGAGTTATTTGATAAGAGCTGGCTCCATAATAAAAGTTTTTTTATCACTATATAGTTGATTTTTATTAAAAAAATACTTTGAGTAACCCGTGGTTAAAGTGATGTATTTGGTGTTTGGTTAAAGAGTTCAAAGTTTTATATAAATTAAGCATTTTGTACGATACACGGATTATAATTATGAAAATTACTTTTATTTAATTTTATGGAAAAAGATAAATTGTTGACCTAAAGTTTACTAGTATTAAAAATGCGGTAAACCGCGCGACTATCGTAACTAATTTGAAATATATTACGTTATATGCAAAATGGAATGCAAAAAATGTAGAATGGCTGTGTCATGTCACGGCCGTTTGTTGTACGTGAATACGTCTCGTAACGGACGATATTTTCTATATAAATTATTATTATTTATGTATGTCATAATTATAAGAAGTCCTCCGGGTTTCCATGTTTTGTTTACTGGCAACTGTTCCATTTAACGGGTTTGGGAAATAAATCAACCTAACTAATAATTACTATGTTATAACTTTATTAATTATAGGTCTGTGTGATCCGCTCGGCCACATTCATTTTTTACGTTGCCTCCACTGCTTGACTCGGTCATATGGTATTTTATTGGTACCATTCGATTGATTTTGAGATGTTATCTCCAAACCTATACGATTTCTGTATTTAGATTTGGCTTTTCAACGCGTATAGGCTGACATTATATATTTCTTGATATATTTTTTTCGTTTTAACACACATATAGTCACGATTTTACACTTTATATATAATCGATAGACTTTGGCAAGAGCTGTCGACTGAAACTTCAAAAAACGTGGTAGCTTCACAAAGTCGAAAGTTATACTAAATGGAAATCTGAAACCGCAGCAGAATTACTCCAAAATGGCGCGAGTGCCGCGTGCTATGTGTTACAGTCCTGACTTAGCGTAATGAATTCTTTGATCCTTTAGCTATTCAATGGTATAATTTAATTTTAGATGCAGAGAATAAATTCGATACTACATTGCCAAACTGTATCCCCCGATTTTGTTATCATTCGTTTTTTGGATTTCCCCGTGTGGTAGCTAATTTAAAGACTTATTCACTTAAAAAATCCTAACTAAAAGCACGACAAATGGTTATAAAGACGACGCTATTGCTTGAGCGCTTGTAATGAACGATTATTCCTTGAAAAATTCTGTAGTATTACATGTGAGGTTAGTAACATACGAATAAATCTATTACTATAATAAAACTGGAACAAGGCCAAATCTGTACATAATATTTTTTTTTTAATTATAATCGGGGTAGTCTTTGTCAATATAGAAGCCAAAAATAATCTGTTTACAATTTTTGTCTGTCTGTCAGTCCATCTAAACACGTATCACTTTGAAGTACTGAACCAATTTCTAGGAAACTTGACACAGTGATAACTAATATTACAAGATAACATTTAGGATACTTTTTATCCCATAAAACGCAAGGGGTTCTCCAAAATAATGGACGAAAGTCAAAAATTTGTAGTTAGTGAAATTCTTGTCGGATTTTGGTAAATTTTCTTTGGCTGCCGGTAAGCGTTGTGTTTATTAATGCGCATCACACCTTTACAGGTAAAAAAATCAGTAAAACTTTATTTTTAAAGATTATTTAAAACACTAATTTATCACTGCCAGACAATTTTCTTATTGACAATAATGTGCCCGATGATATCCTTTATAAATAAAAATAATTCATTTCAAAACATTTTATTTTTTCCATTGCAAAGAACATATTTCATTTTATTAACCATTATGTTATTAACGTTTCACCGTTAACAATGAATAACAACGATAAACTTAAACATATGACCTAGGACTGACGCCATCTGTAATACATGCGTCTATAACAGGCGCTGCCACAATTATCGCTATCTTTGTCATACAGACAGTATTGCACTAAACTATAGTAATAGCTAAGTTATTCTATACATATTATTTTTAATTTACCCTCTTTTGTCTAAATAAAATAATATTAAAATTACAGCTATCTTAACATGGTTTGAACATACTTTTTTATTTACAAAAAATAGCATCGGGCAATAATGTTATTGTTAATAACAAAAATATCTGGCAATAATAATATTGCTATAGTAGCGTTTAAAGTTAGTGGAAAACGAACATTCTAAAATCATTAAAAATCAACACTTTTGCCTGTAAAGGTGTGATATGCACTAATAAACGCAACGTTTACCGGCAGCCAGGTAGCCCGCACGCTGTTCGGAAGAACATAAAGATATATAAAAAACTGGCTTATTAAAAGTCTTCCTCAAAAGTGTTGCTAGCTCTTAGACGAATAGTTACAGACAAGTAACAGTTGACGCGTCGACGCGATGGTCATATCTTTTTAATATATTTTTTTTCAATACAATGGAGTGTGAAAAAGTGTTAATACAAGTTGAGGATAGTTAGGATAAAGTGGTAGAGATAATTATTAAATTAAATGTTGTAACAGAGATAACGAGAGAGAGATAGCGTACATAATATATACATGCATAACATTTTCATTTCAATAGCAAACCAACTCAAGGGTTATCTATTGATGTATTAACTTTTATTAACTCGACTATCCCAGATCATTCAGTGTTTAATTTATCATTATTTATTTTATGAATATATTTTATCGTTTCATTTACAATTTAACTCTATCAACTTGATATTTTATAATGTAAACTAAGTTCGTTCCAGCTGAGAGTCTATAGACGCCTCAAGCTTTGTTACATTACCGCCAATATATGTTGGTTAGTTTTTATCTTAATTGAACCCAGTAGATGATGCTACGAACAAGTACTAGGCTTATTTTAAAAGATTTCTCACATACTATCTGGGTATATGTTTGCGTTAGTCCCTTTATAGCTTGGATTCACAATTGGAGTAGGTGTTGCTGCAATCGGGTTTTAGGTTTATTAAATTTTTTTCGCTTAATCGATTTGGTGCAGAAGTTGCACGGGTCAGCTAGTATATAATACAATTTTACTTATATTATTAATATCGGGTTAATAAATGAACTCTCTATTATTGATCTCATCCTCAAAGCTACGTATGATTTGAAAAATCACGACAATAACAAAGAGCAAATAAAATATTTTGATATTAATAAAATTGTTTATTTTTAAGATATTTCATCCGTTTTTACGTATATTTTATTAATATAATAAAAATACACATATAATATTGAGCTCGAGCTGATATTCTACAACTGGAAGTCTTAACTAGTAGGCTGAATTTTGGATTCAGGCTTTCCAAGTGCTTCAGCCTCAGCAAGCGTGTCGGGCATCTTAGTACCGAGTGTCTCGGGTTGTGTGAGAACTAAAATGCCCGAGAGGAATCCCATGGCTCCGAACATTATTGAGGGTATACCTGACCAGTACACCATCTGTAAACAAGCAACTAGCAATTATGGAGACACGTGATTTTATCACTAATAAAACCATAAATAGAATGGCATAAAGATGATTATATTAAACAATTAATTTAAATAGAGATAAACCCAAAGATTTTTTGCTTCAATTGTTAGAACGTATGATTTGCAATTAATGTTTAATGTAATATAATACCGCAGTTTTTGATTAATAGACTAGAGAAAGATCAAATTTATTCGAATGTTCGAGAAACCCACAAAATAATACAGGTATAAAGCCAACACTACAGATACGAGAAAATTTTTGTTTATATCACGGTCATTGTTGCCTATCCATTTTTATACAAACCTTATAACAAGTATTCACTGCTCTTATAAAGGCTTTTCTAGGCCATCGCTGACTTAGCATAAGTAATAAAAATTACTCCTTGGGTGGTAGTTTGTAACAAATTTTTGTCCACTGCACCGTTTCAAATGGAAGCTCGCAGCGACTTATAGGGTAATCAATCAATCGATGATAAGAAAAGATGGATACTCTATTTAGCCACACGATTAAATAAATTTAACTCGGATCTCTAATCCAAAATTCTTATATTTTATACATTTGTTAGTTAGTTCATTTTGAACATTATTGCCTCTTAACGTAATAACATGAGATAAAGGATTTATAGCTACAAATTTGAAAGAGCAAGATTACCAAAACATTTCACTCACCAGTACCGGCGTCAATGGTGCTGTAACGGATCCAATGCGCCCAATCATAGAAGAGAAAGCTAGAAGGCTGTGTCGGTACTCCGTCGGGTAAAGTTCCGACGTGAAGAGATATAATGAGGTAAACACGGTAGAGATACCGAACTTGCCCAATAGAAATACGATGAGACGCAGTACTGTCATATCTGTATACATAAGAATTTATATAGCGTAGATGCAGACGGTGGGGGTTCACAGCTTTTCAATTATAATATCTTTGGGGTCAACTTAGCGTAAACTTACCTTTTTCTCTCATACCTATTTTTATAAAATAAGCCAGGTATCGTAACGTTAACAAATGTATTAAATATCAAACGTATTGGTCTAGGTTACCCAGAGCTTGTATTGACTGGGTAAATTTAATTTTATTAAAATACAATATGTTCACAAATTAATTCCTGTTAATTGTGGCTTTTCATGACACTATTTCTTTACGTGCAATTTACTCGTATTGAAAATTTTAGAAATTGACGTCGAATATACACTTCTGGATAAGGGATAAGGCCGCCTAACTGTACACATATTGTAAACTGATGACTAATTTTCTATATTTTCAACGTGTGTGCAATAAAGAGTTTTATTATTATTATTCTTTTTACTTTGTAAATGTTATAAAAGTATTCAAAATTTATCACCTCAATAATATGCATATACTGTTACATAATGACAAAGCCATATGATATAACCAATTTACGATAACTAATCCCTAATATATGATGAAACTATATAAAAATTAGATGGCTAAATGCTTGTAGGTACTGATAAACCCGTGCAGCTATCAGGATTATAGTATAATTACAATCATATAGCTGTTAATATCTCATTAACCCGTGATCATAACATTCACCTTGGCTTAATATATTTTAATAGTTTAAATATACATTACAGGCATTTGAGGTTTTCATCGCTAAAGCTAAACCTTTAGTAACTTTCGTATGATACTCAAAACCTCATAAGAGTGATAAGGAGTGCATAAGGTACTTTGAAAAAATTAAACTTACCGTCAGGAATGAAAATAAAAGCAATATTGCAACAAGCGCTAAATATAAATCCACCAGACAATGTCGCCTTCCTGCCAATCCTATCCAAGATCAGGACGGCTGTGTAGAAACCAGGAATCTCGATGCCACAAGTCAGTATGTAGTTTAGGTACATGGTATCAGACAGACTCGTAGAGTTGATCGACAGTCCATAGTAGACGAACGTTGTAGTTATCCACCAAATAGGAGTAGTGCATACACGTCGAAGAAGCACCGGGGATTTAAATATGGCGCTTATCAGTCCAGGTTTAGCTGTTTCGACCTATATAAAGGAAGAACATATTTATTCATTAATTTTAATTTAATACCGCTGGTTGTCTGAAAGAAAATGTCTTATGGCATTAAACTCGTAAGTATACAGATTAAAAAGTACTATAAAGTATTTATTCATTCTGAATATTTCTATCACCATAATCGTGTGAAATTATTTTTGTTGCAACTAATTTAAGTGATTACAAGTGACTAATTTTATCAGAGCTTAGACAGAATTTAATTTATTTGTAGTTTAAATACAGACTTGTACTACATGAAAGCTAACAACTTATTTACATTCGGTTATTGCACATCATCTTCATTATTCTAATAGGACGTAATTCAATTCCGATCATTAAGAACAGAATTTTTATTTCTAATTTCTAATAGAACTTTACATCATATTATATATTTATCTCACCATATCAGTTTTTACGGTCGGTTTCGGTGGAGTCATTAGACCCTGCATTGACTTCTCACTGATTTTTTTCTTATTTATTCTTGCAGCTTTCTCCAGTGCCAATCTAGCTTCATCGTACCTCTGTTGCGACAATAGCCACCTCACGCTCTCCGACAAGATCCAGTAGTAAGTGACAATCAGGAAGCATGGGATACTGAGAACCATTATGAGATGTCGCCATGGTTGAATCGCCCAGGCTAAGCTGCCTAGCATAACTTGACCGACAGCGAACATCGATGTACACGTTGCGCTGGTGAATACTCGATATTTAGGTCCGACAAATTCAGCAGCTGTAAGAGATAAAAATTTTGATTATACGTCACATCCAATATGTGTTTTCAGAGGTGGTAGAGCCACGCTGAATCTATTACTAGTTTCAGCATGAATGGGTCGGCTATCCAGGTATAGTACCACTCTCTCGCAGAAAACCGACGAGAAGTAACAGTACTTGCACTGTTGCGTTTCGTTCGGTCAGCGAGAGCACCGGATAACCCACCTTCCCTCCCCCTCCCACCTTCTCCAAACACGGTAGCAGCGCACTTGCAACTCTTCTGCTTCTGCTTACTCTTCTGTGCACTTGCAACAGCAAGTGTCTATGGTGGTGGTGGTGGTGATCACTTAACATCAGGCGACCCACCTGTCCGTTTAGTTACTATGACATAAAAAAAAAGTAATTGGACTTTCGGGAGAAATTTGGTACTATGACAATAATAAAAGAAGGAATTTTTAGGTTATAGAAGCAGTGTTTTCGTCACTACATTGATCGACGTGGGTAATAGTGATGAAATCATAGCATTGTGATAGAGTTTTTTCTAATAGCCGTCTAATCTGCTACCACCCTGTAATTTTAAATTATTCAATAAGCACTTTTAGGTAACTTCCGGCAGCTGTAAGCTATCTCAGGGCAAATCGTCGTATAAGAAGACAGATTATTATCAAACTCAAAATTCTGTGAAGGTTACAAAATACAAAATATGATCAAGCATTCTGCTATATATAATACCTACCTAGTTTTGAAATCGAAACAAGAAATCTCAAATGATACTGTTACATAAATATATTGTTCAAAATTTATTTCAAAACGGCATCCACTAAAGTAAGACAGTACATTTTATACATACTGTTAATTCAATGAGAAAAAATTAAATATAAAGTTACCGAATATGTAAGCAGAACTAAATGTTCCTGCTCCTAGCGTTGTCTGGAGCAATTGGAAGGCAAGGTACATCGGATAGTTGACAGAGAAAGCCCTGATAAGTCCAAATAGTGCCATGTTGAACACACTCACGACGAGAGCAATGCGTCTTCCGAAGCGATCAGAAACGTAACCGGTGATGGGCAGGACCAGCAGTGTACCGACACTGTTAAGAGTACCGGCTAATGCTCGGAGCCATTCTTGGCAACCTAGATCGAACTATTAAAATAACATTTTAGTTAGTAATGGTCAAAATAAACATGAATATCTAGCAGAAGCCAAACAAGTACACTATTTTCCGCTGAACATGATTGCGTATACTGTATATTAGATATTGTATCTTAAGATTTATATATTATATATATTTTGATTTTAAGTGAGACGACATTATTGGAGCATTGAAAGAGTCATGGAGCCTTAACAAAAGAGATTTATGGAATAACGCAGTGCCGAAATACGTATTGGCTCGACCCATATGGATTGACTCTGTACATAAAGTCAAATCTGATAACCAATTAAAAATATTTTATTGCATCAGAAATTTTTAAATAAATTACTCAAATCCGATAATTTACACATTTTATGTATCATTTAATTACAAGAATTGATAACTAAAACAGTTGAATATTATTAAATTTTATCTTGTAATATGCTATTATATATTTCGAATGACTTGGTGTACTCGTCAAACTGCTTTTGATTTTATATTTTGATGGTATTCTATTACAGATAGCAAATAGCAAAATAAATAAGGTTATTGGGGTTATCGAGTTATGTGAAAATTGATAAGCATTCATTTTATAAGGATCTACCTATAGTGCAAGGTAAATGACACTTCTAAGCCAAAGATGATTTATAAAGAAAACATTTCAAAAGTTAACCAAAAGTTTCTCACATCATACACGACCGAGTTGTCTCTGGCGTAGACGAAACCATCACAATCGATAGTGGTACTCTGGAACAGTGCAGCAGGGCAGTAGTTCAAAGTTCCGTTTGCGCCATCGAAGGGTTGGAAACGTTGACAACTCTCAAAACCTGACGATGTTTGTGGGATCGCGTTTGATAACCATTCAGGCTCGAATTCTGATCTCTTGCTGGTCTCCCCGCATTCTGGAACTCGACATCTGTGATAATGGAAATAAATTTAATACACCAATCAAAGACTTCAATATATTCGTGATGGTTCGCTTACAAAAAGACAGCAGTAACGTGAATCAAATTTCTTACTGTATTTACACAAAAAAAAACACCTATTTCATGCATGTGATTTGACAAAACAAAAATTTTTATTTTACCGAGAAGTCATTTAAATTCACATTTATATAATGAAAAGGTAGTTAATAATAACATAATAAAAACATACAATTTAGTTTTGAATATCCTATAAAAGTATAAATATGAAACAATAAGTCCTGAAAATGTTATCAAGATGTTTCTAAAGGTTTGGTTGAAATAAGTTTTTAAATTAAACATTCTTAAAACGATTAATGTAAATATATTAATGTAAAAATGACAATATTTAGAAACTGTTTCAGGCTTTCATTATTTGAAGTGACGACTTCATATTTAAATTACATGAACAAGTATGAAATGAGGAGTCCACCTTTTTTTTTTTTGTAACGGGGGGAAAATCCTACATGGATACCGTCACGCCGTCGGGGGCAGCGTGAGGGTATGTCAGAATCCTACTGACTAAAAACCCCCCGGTGTACGTCTGCCGCTATAGTCGGGGCGACACGAGATCTCTAAAGACTTCATCGTGCCGCCCCAGCGGTTGGCCCAGCAGCGAAAGCGCCGCCGCCGGGCCCCGTCCTGTTAGGAGACGGCCGGGTACACACCGGCCGTCTCCTCCGTCCGCCGAACCTGTGCAATGGGAAGATGGGCCCCCCGACCCACCTTCCCTAGGTCCGGCTACGTTGGCGGGAGGAGGCGGTCGAACTGCCGCCTCCTCCTTCCTGTCCTCCGTTGGCGGAGAGGGCCACTTAGAGGATCGTCCTCGCGGGCCCTCTCCGCCGCCTCCTTCTGCGAGACGACTTCCTCGCAGAAGGAGGCCATTGCTCTCCACACCTCCTCGCTGCCGAGCATGGCCGTAATCACGCCCGGCAGCGAGAGGTCCTCTCCTACCGCCGCAGCCAGGGTGCGGCGTTGCTCCTCCCACGCAGCACACTCAGAAAGTGTGTGCTGCGCGGTGTCCGGGTCAACGCCGCACTGGTGGCATACGGCGGTCGGCTCCCTGCGAGCTATCCGGTGCAGGTACCAACCAAAGCACCCGTGCCCGGTCAGCACCTGCACCAGACGGAACGTCAGGGAGCCCCATCTTCGACTACACCATTCCAGCAGGACCGGGCGGACGGCGTCGATAGTATATCTACCGTACTGCGCGTCCGCCAGGTCCTGCCTCCACCTCTCCATCCTTCCTTCCCTCTCTTCCATTCTTTTAACCTCTACTTCCCTGGGAGCCAGAGGCTCTCCTGTCCGTTTCTTAGCCGCCGTAAACTCGTATACGGCGGCTAATACCTCCATGAGGAGTCCACCTAACTTGACCTTGATCTTAGCCATTATAAAATAAATTATAAATTTGAGTGTTTGAGAAAAATAGTGTACTGCGACAGTAATACTTCTCTGCCGACGAGTAAAAAATACTGTTTTCTTTGTCAATTTTTTTTATTTACTTCTACAGACAATTTTTGCGTTTGCCGGCTAATTATCACGCAATTGGGATTTAATACTATTTATTAATTAGTACAGACACGTTAGATTTACATTCTTATCATATTGTAATGGTTTCTATTTTTGTAATTAATGATTTAATATGGCCTTTATAATATTTTTATAAAGTAAAATGATATTCAAATGATTTAAACATCTTATTCCGGTACCGCTCTAATACATCCGATACGCAACCGGAACATTGACACTAGCGCCACCTTATTAGAGAGTTCGGCCTATAAAAGGCAAGATCTCGTTAATCGGATTTCATTGATAAGTAGAAGTTATCAGGCGAAGCTCTGTTCGGATAAACAGTCTCAGTGCTTACAGAGTATTCATTTGATGGATTATACTTTTGTTCATTACAACGTGTATATAATTATGAATAGCAATTTTTAAGTTGTTACAGGTGAAGGTGAGGTGTTTTTTCAGTGAATGTACCTATATTACAGTTCCAATGTCATTTGAAATCATCTACTATGTCTTTATTATGCATTTTTTAAATGAATTACCCTAACAACAGTCTTTGAGAATTATAACAATGAATTCAAAACATTGGGAATATTTTTAATGGTTTTCATTTCTAGTTACAAAGGCTTCTGTAAGAGCTTCAATCATTAGATAAACTAATTTATGGACGGAAAACTTGATTTTTAGGCCTTTAAAAGTGTTTACGATAGCTTAAAAAGACAACATCGTAGTTTTGTTATTTGAATATCGCATTCTTACTTAAAGGTAAATGTTGTATGTAGAAATTAAGCTAATGGAATAAATATGCTATAATCCTGCTTGTTTTTCGGGTATATATTGTACGACGACGTAGATTTTTTTTCTTGCTTTAGTTTATGATGTTTTGTAATAAATACATAGGTCTCTACTAATGGCTTAAATCGTATTTATGTACACGATCCAGCAATTACAATAAGTAAACGTTCTTGAGAATATTTTAAACGTAATAAAAATAAGATTCAGCATTTGAAACGGACAATTACTTCTTTTTAAATAATCTATTTATTAATACACTTAGATGTATGTTTCAATTACTCTTCGCACTCACTCCAATTCTTAACACAAAGCACTGTTAATGTAGCAAACAAACCCTTCCAATCATCTGCGAATGAGTCAACCAAAAGAAGCTAACTGCATTAAGGTTTCTGCTGCTTTGACTGCGTTGCTTTAAATAATTCATGCCCATATGCAGCTATATATCTATTTGTTAAATGTTGACAAGTTAGAAAGGAATATTAATACAGTATACAAAATCGGAAACATCGGAACGACACAATTTACCAGCGTAACTTCAAAAACAACGAAGTTATAATATAACTGACTTACCTATGAGGTATCGCTGCAGCGGAGAATATATACTCATTCATGAAAGCTGACATGATGAGCGGCACAGCAACCAGGAGGATGCTCATCAGCTGGAACCTGCCAAACTGCCCGAGCTCATGAACCAGCACGTAGTCCAGGTCAATAGGCTTTGCGGCGACGCTGACCTTCCTTCCAATATCATCGGTTGCTTCGACATCCTTTTTATTGATTGTCATTTTTTTAAATTATTATTTAAGTCTGTGAACTGGCAGGTTGGGTTTCCAGCACTGATGTAATGAAGAGTTTGTTTAACTAAAGCTTCATTACTTTGTTATCAGATATTTGGGTAAACGCTGAAGATAATTATTAACTGAATTATGGATAAGAACTGAAATTATCGAAGTACGTTTTGCCTTTAATAAATAAAATTACCTTCGATAATTTAATCTCGTTTGTATATATTGTGTTCTGAAGATAATAATATAGTATGTCTGTCAAAACAACTTGTTTACTAATAGATTTGTAACAGGCTTCCGTGTACTATCTTAATCGATTTAAATAAATGTAATGTAGAATATAGAATCTGTAAATTATATAAAAATTAACTAGCTGATACACGCGACTTCGTGTATGTCGTTTATTATCTTAATTGTTTTATCTCAAAGGAATTAGGCAGCGTTTTCGACGACAGCTCCCAGCCGGCTTAACTTCTTCCGACGTTTCCAACAATTACCGTTATATTTCATACAATTTATAAAAAATCTTGACATATAATATACGTAAACCTCCCTTGTATATCACTCTATCTATTAATGAAAACCGCATGAAAATCCATTCAATATTTTGAGTTTATTGCGAACAGACAGACACACGCGGCGGAGGACATTGTATTATAATATTTAGTGATAATATATAAATGTATATTGGTATATAATGTATATATATCTGAGATTGACAAACTCCAACCTCGAACATCGTTTAACATGAAAGTTCTTTTACATGGGGAAGGTTCTTACGATAACCATTTTAGTAAAATTTGCCACTAATTGCACTCGGTTATATTCTATTGTTATAAAGTTTTTGAACTGAAAACCTCTTTAGGCATATTGAGCGGTATTTTTGGCAGAAGATAAATTTATAATTTCGCGTCATGACATGCTATGTAAGCATGACCGGCCGTATTGCGCTTGCGCGGCTTGTGGCAGACTAGCAAGGCGTAGTATAGGGGCCTGTGTACATGTAATTTTGATATATTGCAGCTCATCATATGTTTCATTGATTAATAGACTTTATAAAAATGTATATAATTATTACTCCAACAGATATGAAAACCAATAATGTTAATAATTTCAATAAACAAATTCTAAAATTTCAATATTTTCATTCACACCATAATTAATATGAAAGTTTAAAAGAGAATATATTTATTTCAACGACGCGCTCTCAAAAAAGGTCTATTTTCACAGTTTTCGCTAAGAATTACAACAAAACTATTGAATTTTGGTAAACATAATGACTAACTACAGATACATTGAACCTTTACCAATGATGTACAGATGATTGTTTTTTTTTAAATTAATAATTTTCCATTTATAAAAATAAATTCTCTTTAGACCTCTCGTGCAAAGCAGCCTGCTTTTCGGTATGAAAATCTCGGTAAATTTACATTTTTCTATATAAAAAGAAACCTTCTTATGCTACATATAATCAAGTTTAAATAACATAACATAACATCCAAGTTATCTATACTACATCGGAGAAAAATATTATTTAGTTGCAGACACAATTTCTCCATTTATGTCAGTTACGTCGACCTTAACTCCTATAAAATAAGGTCCAATCTATTTCTTTACTTAGATTCGATGTAAACAAAAATATGGAAGAAGGATTAACGACGCGCCAGACCGCGCTCAGGCGCCGTAGCAAGTATGTATACGTAGTTTTGCACTCGATTAGAAAAAAAAACATCGCTGTAGAAATATGTATACACTTCACAAAACGTTTTGATCATTTTGAAAAACTAATCAATTTTTTATTTTTAGTGGTAAGAGAAACAAAAGTTCTAAGTTTGGTTTTTATTACGTTAGTTTTTTTTACGTTTTGACTGTAGATGGATTCGAGGTATTATTCATTATGGAACTTCTTGACGGGTAGTAATACATATGTAGTCTTTGTAGACCTTTTGTTCGTAGTGATGAGAGCTTACCACAGGACTTAACAAAGTGAGCTGATGGTGGTCTCCAGAGGTTGTTACCGATCTCCTTAACGGGTAGAAATAGATATGTCGTCCTTGTAGTTCTTTTGTTAGTAATGACGAGACCTTACCACAGGACTGAACAGGATCATCTGATGACGACCCACTTCAAATACTGTTATGGAACTCGTTGATGGGTAGAGACAGATATGTCTTGTTTGTACTCCTTTCGTCAAGTAATAACAAAATGACCTAATTATGGACTCTTTGAAACGGCTAGGGAGCTCCTTCATGGTTAGAAATAGATATGTTGTATTCGAATTCTTTTTATTATATTTTATTATCTATTGTTATCATCCACCTCCGGTGCCCATAGTATGGCGTCCGGGAAGCAAGACTACATCGCGACAGGACCGCTGACGCTAGAGCCGCCATGTTGAAAATACATATATAACATTAATTATATAGACTTCATATATATTACTATAGTAACATTAATTTTATAAATTTTGTGTTACATAAATTACTTTTGCGGAATTACGAGTAAATAGTAATTGCTTTGATATTTCTAGTTCAGCCCATAAAAGGCAATATATCGTTGATCTACACACGTATATCGAAACATATTAAAAATACATAAATAAGAATAGTTGTACAAAATTATTGAATTGGTTAAATAACATTATTTTGTTCGGTATTTATTATTTTTGTGTGGAATTAAGTGTAAATAATAATTTCTTTGACTTGCATAGATCGGCCTATAAAAGGCAAGATGTCGCTGATCTACATTTCGAAATATATTAGAGATACGTAAGTACGAATAATTGTATAAAATGATTCCATTGCTTAAATAACATTAATTTGTTCATTATTTATTATTTTTGGGTTAGTTTGATTATTTTGTGGAATTATATGTAAATAATCATTGCTTTGACTTACATAAATTCGGCCTATAAAAGGCAAGATGTCGGTGCTATCTACACACTTCTTACAAACAAAGTATTGTAAGGCTAAGCTCTGCCCGATTAAATAGTGACAAGTACCTATGAAGTGTTGATTTTCCGTGACCCAGCTATATTCAGAATATATACAATAATATCATAAATACGCTGCAGCATTTACGAACAAATATAATCTTTCAAAAGAATCGAGTATGCTTATTGTTTATTAGAACATCAGGTCTCTCAAGTCTTATTTAAAGTGAGACGAATTATTTGGTGAAAAGTTTATCAAAGCTAGAAATGCAAAGTTTGTCGGTGGAGTTAGGGTTCGTTTTACACAAAGACCATCATATGCTGCCCTTTGTGCTACAGCTATTACAACTTACAATTCAGGTGTTTTATAGTATATTGTTCACAGAATTATTTTTGATTTAGAAGCAAAAGTTAATTTAAAAAATCTCATATCTAAATTTCTGATCGATGTTTGTAGCTGTATGTGCTGAAATTTAGTTATCACGATATAGTTACTTACCTAGCCCATGAGGAATTAAACATTAACCAGACACTATGACACTTTTCAGCGTAAACTCTATATTTCTAGCTACTCTGTACTATACAAAAATTTTGTTATCACGACAAAGATACGCATCTAGCTCAAAGAGAAATTAAACTTTCATCCGATACTGTGAGATTAAACATCCAAACCTGATGTTTGTAGCTATTATGAATACTAAAACTCTGTTATCATGATACAGCTACTCACTTGGTCTATGAGAAATGATACTCTCATCTGATACGACAAGACTCAACCTAAGAGCGCAAACTTTGTTTCTAGCTATTATCAATATTAAAATTATTTTATCACGAAATAGCTCTCACCTGGTTCTTAAGATATAAAACTCTCAGCTGACACTATGACACTAAGCCTTTGAGTGTAAACTCGATGTTTCTAACTATTATCTATACTAAGATTCAGTTATCATAAATACTGTCTTCACCAAACTTTATAAAATTGAAACCTTGCTCCTACACTGGGAGACTAAACATCTAAGCACAAACTTGATGTTTCTAGCTATTATCTAGACTATGAGCCAGTTACCACAATACTACTTCTCATGAAAATATTGAAAAATGATACCTTGATCTCTTACCTGACCTTATTGCCCAATAAGGGGCTAATATTTGAGCACAAATTCGATGTTTCTGTTATACTGTTTTTAACATAGTATAAACTTGAGAAACTATAATTCATTTTGATACTATAGCATCAAATATAACAAAAAAGATATTTTTTATAAAAGTATCAAAGTCGTTTCAAGTGCGCTATAATTCCCCGGATTATCAGTTGTCGTATCTGTGTGCGTAAGCTATGCGCATCTTGTAGGACTCGATGCCAAAATTGAACCGCGAAAAATTGAGAGTGCGTCCTTAAGACTGCCTTGACTTTTTTTTATTATATAGAAATTGAATCTAGGAGTATACCTACCTGCTTATCTTGAAACAGCGTAACATGTACGACTTTATTTGTTTACAAATTAATAAAAAACAAGGTTATCAAAATGAGATTAAATTTAGCCTAGCCCTAGATAATCCGATTGAAGTACAATGTTAATTCAATGTTGCGTCTTTTATTATTACAATTATATATTAAACTCAAACGAGTACAAGCAATCCCTATAACTTTATGGTTTCTTGCACTATTAAAAGTGTATGCAAGTACGAAAACAAGAAACAAACCAGTATGTAAAAGACAAATTTTATGTTACTAGCTTTAAGACCTTCGCTTGCATTTCTGTTTTCTTTTTTAAGTAATGGGTAACATGATGGGCCTTTAAAGCTTTAGTGGACTAAATAATAAGCCTTAATGTAGTTTGGTCCTATATCTCAAGAACAGTATATATTTCTCAGTTATAACTTCTTCTGGACTCCTAACAGTGCGTACGTGAACGTCATGATAATCGATTGAGTGGTTAAAACGTGAAAGAATAACAAAAAAACTCATTTTGGCATTTATAATATTGTTGGGTATAATATGGATTGATTAAACATGCCATTTCTGTCATGTGTACTTTTTTTTACTTATATGGTGTTTGAACGCAATTGTCCTGTCGCGCACTTTTGCTATTACATTATTTGGTCACAAGTATCAGCTCTGTATCTCAGAGGTATATATCCAATCCTGGAGCCAACTTACCGGAAATCCATAATGAGAGAGAGGCCATGATCGAACGGTTGAATAAGAACCTTAGGTTTGTTGCCAATTGGGGTGATTCAACCCTGGTTAAGTTTAACGCAACGGAGTCCGTTCAACTTGACTCCTACTTTCCAAGGCGTTTCCTTACAAGTTACGGACAACGTCGAGCTTCTTGGGATCCAGATAACATCAGATCTCAACTTCGGACGTTCAATTGAACGAAAAGCAAGAATAGCTGCAAGGAAACTTGGGATCCTCTTTAAGGTTAAGCAATATTTCACACCGGAACAGCTTCTCAGCTTGTAGCAAGCTCAAGCATCTGTGGAATGTTGCTGTCACCTATGGAATCAGCCAAATATCAGCTGGCCGCTCTTGACTCAATCGAGTGTCGTGGTCGTCGGCTTGTAGGTGATGAAGCGCTGTGGGAGACAAAATGCTCAATTTAGAGCATCGACGGCAAGTGGCTTGTCTCTCACTGTTTTATAGGTTACACTTTGGAGAGTGTGTGTAGGAATTGCATGATATAATTCCACCGTCCCCATTCCATCAGAGGACGACTAGACGCCGTGAGGGTTTCCACCCTTATGTGGTTGTTATTCCCGAGATTCGTACGAAGCGATTTGCTTCCACATTTATTATACGTACAGCTAAGGTGTGGTATTCACTCCCAGTGTCTGTCTTCCGTCATTATACAACTTGGGAGTGTTCAAGAGTAGAGTGAATAGGCATCTAGCAGATAAGCGCGATCCATCGTGGGCTTCATCGTCACTTACCATCAGGTGAGAATGGAGTTAAGCGCGTGCCTGTAAAACATTAAAAAAAAAAAAGTGTTCATCAGTGTTGTTGTAGGTAGCTTAAATAGCGAATGTGGCGCTGCGGAGGATACCGCGCAATACACTCTATCTGAGTGTGCTGCGGGGGAGGGATAGCGCCGCATTCTGACTGCGACGGTAGGGTTAGATTTGTCGCTGCCGAGCGTGGTTTCGGCCATGCTCGGTAGCGAAGAGGCTTGGAATGCAGTGGCCTCCTTCTGCGAGGACGTCATCTCGCAGAATGAGGCGGCGGAGAGGATACGCGAGGATAACCCTCTGAGTGGCCCTCTCCGACAATGGAGGACCGAAGGGAGGAGGCGACGATTTGCCCTTCTCCTCCCTCCACCGTAGCCGGACCTGAGGGGATGGGCCGGGAGGCCCATCTCCTCATTGCACAGGTCCGGTAGACGAGGGGAGGCGGCTGGTGTGTGCCCGGTCTGTCTCCCTATTAGGATGGAGCCCGGCGGCCACCTTCCGCAGGGCGGACCGTTGGGGCGGCTATCCAAGGGGAAAAGCGTAGATCGATCCCTTGCCGCCCCAACAGTACGGTCGGATGGTACACCGTGGGGTTTTAGTCCGTGCAAATCGGACATAGCCCATCCTCTCCCCCGAGAGGGTGGCGTATCCATAAGGGATTTCCCCACGTTAATAAAAAAAAAGGTAGCTTAAATAGCGGTCATTCCTACACTTTTATATAGAAAGGCTAAGAGAAACTAATATTGAAATGTAAGAAGTGCATATGAGATTGAGTTGATGATCCCAAAATAAATAAATTATTGCAGGAAATTGTAATGTTAAATTTTATTCAGAAGTAACATAGAAAATACTTCAAATAAGGATATATATTAATTTGTAAATAGATCCGCTACTAACTTGGATTCCTAATTCATAAGCTACTCTCAGCGTTATATCTTTTTTAATTCAATATTAAAACATTAAAAAAATACATATCTGTGCTAAACATGACGTTATATAAAAAAGGAAAATCAATAAAATAAATAATGTAATCAAAGAAATTTCAAATTTCAATCTTGTTATGTATGCGAACGTCTCATCAGACTGTTATTTATTATAGATTATTCAATGAAAAGTATTATCTTACATGTATTTTAGTAACGGAGCTGTACGCTGTATATCAGAATAGAATGTTATAGCATGTGGACGGAGTTACCTCACAGACTTCGTTTCAAGAGGTATATTTAATTTAAAAATGTATATTCAAAGATATGTTAACTAATAAAAAATTATATTTTAGTTAATAAAATACGATATATAATAATTTAAACGTTTTATAGTTACATATTTAATTTCAACTAGTGGGCGCCCAGTGGTCGACATTCGACCATAGTTCATTGATTTTTTAAAGTTTGAACTTTATTAGGGTTCTTTTGTCAACTTTCTTCTCTAATCAAAGGTTTTTATCATGGCTACTCAGTTATTTGCCACTTTTTTAAAAATTATATAAACATGAAATCTATGTCTAAATGAAATAATAATTATAAATTTGAGACAAAAAAACAGGCGGTTACATAAGGTGGTAAAACTCTCAAATTTTAAGTAAATATAACTTTACGAAAATAACTCACTGAACTCATGATACAATTCTCAATTAATTTTACACGACACCATGAGTGGTGGCAGTTTTAAATGTAGTCTGTACATTATGAGGAATAGTTATATGCCCAGTAACATCACTTGGAAAAGTAATGGATAGACAATAGAATCAAATGATAAATCTAAAACAAAGATATTTTTAATAATACCAATAATTTTTGAAAAGAATTCATTTTTGTTCAAAATTCATCATCAGCTGTATCAAATATAATTGCTACATCAGGTTGAACTGCATCATTGTAACCGCGGATATCTAAGCCATGGATTACTTTCATGGACTAACAAATTTTGTTATTTTGAATTTACAAAGTATTTTTTGGCTCTTTTTATTGAATCATCGTTTAAAGTGAGTTCTCTATAAAAATACTAAATATTAAAATATTGACATTGACTTTGGTAATATTGCTATACTCTTATGATAACATGAAGCAAAATGGAAACAGTCCTGTCACCTAAAAAATTTAACATTCAATAACACCAAAGAGAATAATAATTATTCATTATGTATCAATTAATTATTCATGTATGTTATAAATTTACATATCTATATTATTATACAATTAATCTACAATTACAGTACAACCGGTTGATTTCAAAGGGCATGCAACGTCAGTCATGTTAAAAATATTGAAAAAGGTAATTGGAACGTAAGAGTAAAATAACGGACGACTTTGTCAAAATTTACATGTGTGTATATGTTGTTTAAAATTCAAAAACTTTAAACTAAAAATAATACTTTAATTAATTTAATATACTTAAGTTTTAGCTTCACGTATTAATATTTTCAATAATCCCTTCTACATAAAAGAAAAAGGGTGGCATACCATGCGCGGCTCAGGGCGACATCAAACATAAGTCCGCCCCTAGTATATACCATCAAGTTACTTAAAATAATATTATAGGTTTACTAAAAATATGAATGCGTTCTTTTCAATTGTTTTTATTTTTAAAAAACTATATATAAGTATGTACAATACAATTCACATTATTCCATAAGTATTAGAATTCAAGAATAAATCTTTAAGAATTATTTAATTTGCCTTATATTACATTAATATCATAATATACAATAAATATTAAATAAGAGTTAAATTAAATTTTAGTGAAGTTGTCTAATATGTAAATGATGAAAGTGACATAGCAGATGAATGGACTCAAAATATGTCTACAGATCAACTGGCACGCTGAACTTTGGATTCAGGCTTTCCGAGAGCTTCCGCCTCGGCGAGTGTATCCGGCATCTTAGTGCCGAGTGTTTCCGGTTGTGTGAGAACTAAAGCTCCTGAGATGAAGCCCATTGCTCCGAACATCACTGTTGGCGTACCGGCCCAATATTCCATCTGTTCATTTTAAAATACATGATTGAAGTTATTGTAATATAGTGTTTTCACCGGTGGAATATCATTTCGATGTCCAAAGGTCGGTACTACTTCAGTTGGTAACAATATTGGCTGACGGCGAAAGAACACATCGTGAGTAAACCTGAACCTGAGAAATGTTTGTGCAGTAGGTACTACTGTATGTGTGAAAACATAGATTCTCAGAGTTTGAAATCGCCAATACGTCGAGGGCTGACATGCTGTTTATGCTTTATACCTTCCTTCGGGAAGCGACCTATGGCTCTGCAGTGGGTCTCTTACATGCTAATGATTATAATGATTAGCACATACAATAATAATATTTTCCTTTTGTTTCAATCAGTGCAGTAATTCCTTTAAGACCTATTTATATTTCGTATAAGTAAACCAGAAGCCTGTCAATGTTTCGTTATTGGGTAAAGGTGGGAATGTGTAAACTTAATCACCACTGCTCAACTCTTGACAAGTTGACCATTGTAAATATTAAGCAGTTTAGGATTGTATGCATTATAGGTAAACGCTTCAAGAACAGAATATTTCGTTACGACATTAATTATGTTATCAGTTACACAAAAACCGAAAAAAAATAATCAAAAAGTTTCTTTTTTCGATTTTATTTTTTACCCACAAATATATTTAGAATTAGCAATATAAGGAGAGAGAGAGAAAAAGTGGTGATTGGGGGCACTCAACGGCTCCACGCCGAGGGAACGGACGGCGACGAGTCAAATCCCTTTCCCCTGATGCTTTGGATGAGCATTATATAATAGAGGCGCAAAGATTCGTTAGTCGTAATTTAAATGCAATTCAGAGAGTTGCGGTAATTTCAAAGTCTGTTAAATGCCTTGAGATTATTAATGACAAGCTTTACAAAATTGTCAAACGATTTAATAGCAGACTCCTTCTCTATCAACCATCTATGAAGATTATTACAAAACGTTATAATATGCCCTTGTCTCAACGTGCTAATTCTGAAGTGCTAGATTTTACTATTTAAAAGGATCGAATAATGTACTCGTATATCTGTTATGCTTATGAGAGTAGAGCTACATTTACTACTAAATTAAATATCACTGGTAGATATTATTCTATTGATATAACTAGTATTTATACGGATACCAACCAAAACAGGTGTCAGAGGTGCTGTGATGGAGCCAATGCGTCCGATCATGGAGGAGAAAGCCAAAAGGCTGTGTCGGTACTCCGTTGGATATAGTTCCGATGTGAAGAGGTACAAAGAAGTGAATACTACCGAGATACCGAACTTGCCCAGCAAGAAAATAATGAGTCGCAGGACAGTTAAGTCTGTAAATCAAGAATTATTAGTTATAGACTGGAAATAAATTACAGGGCTACGAAAGAAACGGATAATAAAAAAATTAGATGTGGCAGAGATGCGAATGGTAAGATGGATGTGTGGTGTAACTAGAATACATAAGATTAAGAATGAAGTATGCCAGAGGAAGTTTGAAATTAGCACCAGTGATAGAGAAGTTTAGGAGTAATTAATGGTATGGTATTATGAGAAGAGATGAAAGCCTATGTAACTAGAACAGTTTTGAGTATGAAGGTGGACGGATATGGGAGTAAAGAAAGACCGAAAGAGGTATGGATGGATTTTGTGAAAAATTATATGTGTATAATAAGAGGTGTGAATACTGAGATGACATCTGACAGGGGAGAGTGGAAAAGGAAAACATGTTGTGCCGACCCTACTTAGGTGAGATAAGTGTAAGAAAGAAGAAGAAAACTGGAAGTAGTCGTATTAATTCTCAGTTATTAGTCGTATTAACTCCTTACTGATCCCCTCTCATGTTGAACTGTAACCATAATTACTTAAACCGCAATAATTTTATGAATAAACTTAAAGATACAATAATATGTCTACAATGCCATTGCTGTTATTTAATTTTATCCCAACATATAAAATACTATATAATCTATCAGAATTATAAAAGGCACAGTATCTTCAAAGTATTTTTTTATGTCTCCTAAATTTTGATAAAAAGTATTAAGAAACACTGATTCTAATATTTTACTCATTAGCATTCGTTACTCATTGATGTATGTTATCTTATAGAGTGATTAGATTATCTAAGAAAACAAAAATATATCAGAAGCTGTTTTGCAAACTTCCATAGTTAGACAGGAGCCATAAAATAAAAACTCTTAAACTTTGAATTTTGGCACAATTAATTTGAGATTATCAATAATTTTCATATATTTCTCAATCTTTCAAGGTGGTATTTTTCATTATCGACAGAACTATAAATAATATGTCAATCTTACCGGAAGGAATGAAGGCAAAAGCGATATTACAGGCGGCGCTAAAGAAAAATCCCCCAGATAAAGTTGCCTTTCTTCCAATCCTATCTAAGATGAGAACAGCTGTATAGAATCCGGGAATCTCAATGGCGCAAGTAAGGATGAAGTTCAGATACATGGTATCAGAAAGACTCGTTGAGTTAATAGACAGCCCATAGTAGACAAAGGTTGTGGTTATCCACCAGATGGGAGTAGTGCAGACGCGACGAAGTAGTACCCTGGATTTGACGATGGTGGCTATTACTCCAGGTTTGGCTGGATCAATCTGTTTAATATCAATAAATTAAATTATTAGAAATATCCATAACATATATAAAAAATGAGATATATTAATAATTTAGTACATAAAATAGCCCACCCTCAGCAGTCCGTTCCAATCTCAAGTAATGAATCACTGGGCGAACTTATTATAACTTCATTACACTGGTTAACAAACATTTTTTTTTGGGTTTCTGTTCTCTTGCTTAAATTCTGATTCTAGACATTGAAAAACACTTAACTATTCATATTTAGCTCATAAAGTTTGCTTTGGTCTGATTTAATTTATTTCATAAACAAAAGATTACTACTAGATCTGAACGAATTTAAAGACAACATGGGGGCCTACTCCGAGGAACAAGGAGAACGTTTTCACCAAGATGTGATGGACTTTGAACGGCGATATCAAGGGCAGTACAACGAGAATATGATGGGAGATTACATTTGGGGTTTAATACGAGAGAGCTCATACGAGCATAAAAGAAATACGAAAAATATCCACTTTTAGACATTAGTTTCTTGTTATTTTACATCTGTATGTTATTGTTTATGACAAATCTTGAATAAAAAAGACTCCTGTATCTAAAAAAATGTTTTCTAATTATAATTTACAGTGGAAGTGTAGAAAAAATATAAAAATCAATAATTTTTGCCGAAAAATTGAAAAATTGTTCTAGTTTCTACAAAAGCAAACTTTAAATTTAAAATTTTTCCTTATTTTTGTCGTAGGAGAAACCAAAATTTAACATGTAGAACTTAGACCCAAAAATCGTGTTGACCGGTGTTATTTGTCCAAAATCTGCACCTTTATCGTTATCTATTTTTTATTTTTTTTACTTTTATTTTAATTTAAAAATATTTTTTTTTTTTAAATTCTCTATTTATTGCATAAGAATACTAAACTAATTTAATTTCAATTTAAATTGTGAATAAATATGCGCTCAGTTTATATATTTTAGTAGTAATTAAGTAAGTTTCATATATTTCGGTATATAAATGAAATAGTGTGTTTCTCACTTTTTCCGTCTGTAGGGATGAGATAGGTGGAGTCAAAAGGGCTTGCATCGATTTCTCACTAATCTCTTTCTTGTTAACCCTCGCCGCCTTCTCCAGTACCACTTTAGCCTCATCGAACTTTTGCTTTGACAATAGCCACCTTACACTCTCAGAGAGGATCCAGTAGTAAATGATAACGAGGAAGCAAGGGATATGAAGAGTCATTATCATATACCGCCACGGTTGAACGACCCAAGCTACAGCTCCAACAACCACTTGACCGACAGCAAACATGGATGAGCAGGTCGCGCTCGTCAACACTCTATATCTAGGTCCAACGAATTCAGTTGCTAAAAAATAAAATATTTTCAAATATAGACCATTTAAAAAAAACTAAATACGAAGAAAATTCATAGCGTTTATAGAATATTTCTTAAGTTCCTGGTAATGCAAGGCAAGACTTTCTGGTGATTACATTTCACGATCTAGACCTAGTATAAAGATGCAGAAGAAGCAAAGCTATACCCTATAATTTGTTAAATTAGGAAAGCAGTGAAAGAATAGGTAAATAAACTATATTATTTAACTTTAATCTCTAGTTCTATGATTTAGATATTTGGACGAATATGTTAATATAATAACGCATTGATCAATATGAGATATACATTTATTCGAAATAGTAGTGAATCACAAATATATGCCCATAGAAATATATTGAATATTTTTCTGTTATTATGAAAGGTACACCAGTATATGGCATAATTTTTCATATCTTTAAAACTAGAAGTGTATAAATTATTCTTATTTGTACGGAAATAGTAAGGAGAATTAGTGACATAGTGTAACAGTGAAAAAGGAAATTTTCACTTTTTCACTATTTTCTATTTTAGACTAGCTGTTACCCGCGAGTTTGTCTGCATGAAATTTAGCAAGATTTCAACTCATTCTTTATTTTTAATAAGAGAAATAATTATCAGCTTATTGTTTACAATTCGACATTATAATTATTAATAACTTTAATGATATAGAGGTCTTCCTAATAGGATCTTAGATTATAAACGTATTACGTAAAGAGTTCCATAATTCAATTTCTTGCGGAACAGACAAGCGTTTATTTTTTGTATAGTCGCAAAATCTTATTTATAATGGTAAATGTAATGTAAATGTAAATAATTACAATACAATTTAAGTTATTGTTTCATTAGTGCCTTATACAGTGTAAGTGAGCACTGAGGTAGATATATTGTGGGTTAAGGTTCCAAATATGTTGCTGATGACAAACCTCATTTGACATGCTATTAGTATTTACATATCTAGTGTACACGTTACGTGTTACTGTAAGTGGGGTGCGTGTCGTACTTACAATTGCCTTTAAAGAGCATTTCTATAATTATACGTAGTCTCACAATTTTATAATTCATTAATACGATTTTAAAAAAACATCAGCGGAGCTGCGGGTACAGCTAATCTAATATATAAATTTAAAAGCTTTTGCAGGAATATAAGCAGTTTGGAAGGGCGATATCGACCGGGCATTGTTTTTTGGTCGGAGCTTTTGTTCTAGGGTTATAATTAATTTCACCAATTGATGTAACATAGTCGCTTTATCAAATAAGAATAAATACAAAGAAGCGAAAATTTTACCGAATATGTAAGCAGAACTAAACGTTCCCGCTCCTAACGTAGTTTGTAGTAACTGGAAGGCGAGATACATCGGATAGTTGACGGAGAAGGCTTTGATGAGTCCGAACAAAGCAACATTGAACACACTAACGACGAGAGCGACGCGTCTCCCGAAGCGGTCAGAAACGTAACCAGTGATTGGCAGGACGAGCAATGTACCGACACTACTTAGAGTTCCGGCCAGGGCTCGATACCATTCTTGACAACCTAGGTCGAACTGAAACAATCAATAGTGTACATTGAAACATACATAATACAAACAAACGTTTAATTTAAAATACGATAAAGTGTCTCATTCGATTGTTAATGTTTAATTTTCGTTACCGATCTAATGTTTATGAGGAGTTGGAAGATTGTAATCCAGAAAGCACTAATAAAAGTGTATATTTATTTCTGATACGTGTTTTTCTTTATCGCACAAAATATTTGTATTTTTTTTTATTGTAGCACGACAAAGTGACTGCACTATGCCTGATGGTAAGCACAGTACAATTCAAAAACAATGGTGACCACCGAGAGACACACTATCCATAGCCGGTCGCCGCTGTCATGCCGGCCTGCGAAAGGCTGGATATGCACAGGCTGATCCCGAAACGCGACCCGAAGAAGCGAATCATTATGACGGGCTTTTTCGCCATATACATGGTGGTTGCGACCCAGTCAGGCTGTAGAACCCTACCACCCCGCTATCGCCATTGACTCGTTCGTTACTCAGCAGGGTGCACCACGTGCAGGTGAGGTTGGCTTGGATGTCTCAAGCGATCAATACAAATGGTCCAAAGCATAATAAAAGTTTCTCTCAGTTTTGATTCTTTTGTTATTTTACTTTATACTTTGGAACTTTTGGGTATTAAAAAATAAATATATTGACGATTTATATGTTAAGCGGCACGCGATCACAAGTTTTTTATTTTTAGTTTATTCTTAATATACTAGCGTACACGTGTTCCATAAAAAGAAAAACAAATCTTGTGTGAAATCGCCTCTTCTAGTGTATCGCACTATTATTTTCATGTACTTGGAGTTTTTGGACTTGCAGCTACCAAGTTCGATCACAACAACCATTCGAATGAAATTTTGAGACTAATTGTTAATTCCTTCATCGCCAAAATAAATATAATATTTATTTATATTTTATATATTTCTCACATCGTATACAACTGAGTTGTCTCTGGAATATACGAAGCCATCACAGTCGATCGTGTTGCTCTGGAACAGATTAGCGGGACAGTAGTCTAAGGTTCCATTAGCAGTTCCAGTTGGTGCGAAACGCTCGCAACTAGCAAAATCGGAGTCAGTTTGTGGTATCGCATTGGGTAACCATTCCGGTTCAAAAACCGAGTCTTTACTGGATTCACCACACTCAGGAACTTGACATCTGAAATTTAATCCAACTTGTATCAATTATAACGCAATGACAGAATAGAACACATATGATACGCTGCAATGAAGTAGAATTAGTAGACCTAATATTACTACTACACTACACTATACTATGTAGTACACTCTACGTCTCAAAACCCATAACTTCTCAAAGTTCTAATAGTGAAACACAGCGGAAAAACTTCTGAGACAATACAGGTGAAGGAATATATAAATATCATCTAAAATATTTACTCCACAACATTTATGCCGCATTGCACTGCTTTCAGTATTTTTTCGCTACAAATTACAAAATATTTGTATGCGTACATTATTTATTTATACCAACATTACTATTTTACCACAAGTCGACGTGACGAAGTGGCACTGTATGGGGAAGCTCGTACAGTCCACGCCAAAAATTGTAACCGCTTTGAATATAATTACGCAGAGTACGTATTTAGTTATATATACGTACTATATTACATGTATATAACATCGAAACAACTTAAAGATAAATAAATGCCAAATTTAGATTCAGATAGTAATATTTTAACTCGGTTTTGTCTTAAATTCTAAAGGATATTATGCGCGAGCTCAAACTTATGGCTATTTTAGAGCAGTCAAAAAGATTGGGCTAACTAACCAGATTGTAACTACTTGACAGAAGAAACGAAGTGATACGTGATGGGCTATCTATGGCAATAGCAACATTATTCAATCGAATTGAGTTGAAAAGGAAAATTAACTGACAGTTAAGGTTAGATATAAAAGAATTTCAAAAAAATTACGTTTCCTTTTCGAATATAGAAAATAATATTTCTAACATATTGCCAACGACGCACATTAAGAATGTTGTTCAAATACAAAACAATCATGTCTTAAGATAATGAATATGGTATTTAGTGTAATCTATCAGTTCCTTAATCAATAATTACGTATTTATATTAAAAATAACGATAAATATGTTGAATATTTTAAAGGTATCACAAGGCTGTTCTATAATTTGTAATTACTACTTCTGTGAGCCCAGAATAGATACTAAGGATTTATTTGCCAATCCGCTCCCTGTGCTGGGGGGACTGAATGAATGTTTGTTTATTTATGTTGACAGATATTGTTTTCATTTGTTGTAGGCATTCTTTTTAATTGTACATTTTAATTATTGATTCTCGATAAGAGAATAACTTACAGTAAATCGATATCTAATTTCTGTTGCTTACTTAACGCATAACTCTTGTTAATAGTTATCTCAGTTTGTTAGCCTTTATTTAGGTTTTGATATAGATTATGAAGTATTGTAAACGGAAGTGGTTACTCTGACAATATCATCATCTTCTTACCCTTATCCCACCTAAGTAGGGTCGGCACAACATGTTTTCCTTTTCCACGCTCGCCTATCAGATGTCATCTCAGTCATCACACCTTTTACACACATATCATTTTTCACACAATCCATCCATCCTTTTTTCGGTCTTCCTCTACTCTTATATCCATCGACCGTCATACTCAAAGCTTTTCTAGTTACATGGTCTTCATCTCTCCTCATAACATGCCCATACCATGCTAACCTATTACTCCTTAACTTATCTGTTACTGGTGCTATTTTCAAACTTCCTCTGATATATTCATTCCTAATCTTATCCATTCTAGTTACACCACACATCCGCCTTAGCATTCGCATCTCTGCCACTTTATTTTATTTTATTTTATTTTATTTTATTTTATTTTATTTTAGTTCTTAAATTTTATTCCGTATATAGTAAATAAATATATATTTATTTCAATATTTATCCTACTAGTATTATGATTTATTGTATTTAGGGCGTTACGTCTTAATCCCAAGGAGGGTTGATGTCAGGCAGGCGGCCGATCGTAAAAATTAAGTCAAATCGTACTTCACAACATGTTAAGTATGAAAACTAGATTAGGGTTTACTCAGGGTAGGACTCAAAGTAAGAAAGGAATTCGGGATGTACGGTTGAGATTTGCGAGTTGGAATGTGGGAACAATGACTGGAAGAGGAAGAGAATTAGCTGATGTCTTGCAAAGAAGACGCATAAATGTGGCTTGTTTGCAAGAGACGAAATGGAAAGGGACGAAAGCGAGAGAGATTGGTATAGGATATAAATTCTACTACTGTGGGAGTAACGGTAAGAGAAATGGTGTAGGAATTGTATTAGACAATGAGCTTAAGAAATGTGTGACGGATGTAAAAAGAGTAAATGATAGATTAATATTGGTGAAATTATTGATAGAACAGATGACGGTCAATATAATAAGTGTGTATGCGCCGCAAGCTGGGTGTAATGAGGCTGTAAAAGAAAAGTTTTGGGAAGATTTTGATGGGGTGATGATTGATATTCCACAGAATGAGGATATCTACATCGGAGGTGATTTTAATGGGCATGTGGGAAGAGAGAGTGGAGGTTATGAGAGAGTGCATGGAGGCTGGGGTTTTGGGAATAAAAACAAAGAAGGTGAAAATCTCATTCAAGCTGCAGTTGCTTTTGACCTTGCCATAGCTAACACTTTTTTCCAAAAAAGAGACCAGCACTTAATCTCATACAATAGTGGTAATCACACTACCCAAATTGATTATTTTCTCTTACGAAGAAATAATATTAAAATAGTGCAAGATTGCAAGGTTCTGCCTGGTGAGATATTAGCTACTCAACATCGTCTATTAGTGTTAGATTTAAAAATAAATTTAAAACTTGCTGGAAATCAGGCGAATGCTCCACCCAAAATTAAATGGTATCTAATAGAGAAAGATGAGTATGTGAAAGAATTTAGAACAAAAGTTGTTAATAAAATGATAGAAATGGAAAATATGGAAGCGAAAACTGTTAATGAATGTTGGAATGAAATGGCAACATGTGTAAGGAACGTAGCAAAGGATGTTTTTGGTGTAACGAAAGGAAGAGGAAAGATAGATAAGGATACTTGGTGGTGGAACGAAGACGTACAAAAGGCTTTGAAAGAAAAAAAAACTGCTTTCAATGAATGGAAATGTATTGAAGACCAAGATAGTACGATTAAAGAAAATAAGAGAATAATGTATGTAGAATGTAGAAGAAATGCAAAAAGGGCAGTTGCTATTGCTAGAGCTAAAGTACAAGATGATTTGTACCAATCACTAGAGAGCTCACAAACACAAAAATTTCCTTTCGTTACACCAAAAACATCCTTTGCTACGTTCCTTACACATGTTGCCATTTCATTCCAACATTCATTAACAGTTTTCGCTTCCATATTTTCCATTTCTATCATTTTATTAACAACTTTTGTTCTAAATTCTTTCACATACTCATCTTTCTCTATTAGATACCATTTAATTTTGGGTGGAGCATTCGCCTGATTTCCAGCAAGTTTTAATTTTATTTTTAAATCTAACACTAATAGACGATGTTGAGTAGCTAATATCTCTCCAGGCAGAACCTTGCAATCTTGCACTATTTTAATATTATTTCTTCGTAAGAGAAAATAATCAATTTGGGTAGTGTGATTACCACTATTGTATGAGATTAAGTGCTGGTCTCTTTTTTGGAAAAAAGTGTTAGCTATGGCAAGGTCAAAAGCAACTGCAGCTTGAATGAGATTTTCACCTTCTTTGTTTTTATTCCCAAAACCCCAGCCTCCATGCACTCTCTCATAACCTCCACTCTCTCTTCCCACATGCCCATTAAAATCACCTCCGATGTAGATATCCTCATTCTGTGGAATATCAATCATCACCCCATCAAAATCTTCCCAAAACTTTTCTTTTACAGCCTCATTACACCCAGCTTGCGGCGCATACACACTTATTATATTGACCGTCATCTGTTCTATCAATAATTTCACCAATATTAATCTATCATTTACTCTTTTTACATCCGTCACACATTTCTTAAGCTCATTGTCTAATACAATTCCTACACCATTTCTCTTACCGTTACTCCCACAGTAGTAGAATTTATATCCTATACCAATCTCTCTCGCTTTCGTCCCTTTCCATTTCGTTTCTTGCAAACAAGCCACATTTATGCGTCTTCTTTGCAAGACATCAGCTAATTCTCTTCCTCTTCCAGTCATTGTTCCCACATTCCAACTCGCAAATCTCAACCGTACATCCCGAATTCCTTTCTTACTTTGAGTCCTACCCTGAGTAAACCCTAATCTAGTTTTCATACTTAACATGTTGTGAAGTACGATTTGACTTAATTTTTACGATCGGCCGCCTGCCTGACTTCAACCCTCCTTGGGATTAAGACGTAACGCCCTAAATATAATAAATCATAATACTAGTAGGATAAATATTGAAATAAATATATATTTATTTACTATATACTGAATAAAATTTAAGAACTAAAATAAAATAAAATAAAATAAAATGCAACTTCCTTTCCACTATTGCTTCTTAGCAGCACAAAGCTTATGGCAGTAGCGGTCCTTGCTCAATATGATAATTTATGCACTCCGTACTATTCCTTATTATATCAATCCACACTATGTCGGTATATAAGGGAATTTATTATGAAATATTCCAATATTTTCGCTATTTATTGCCAAAAACAATTTTTTCCAAAATTATAAATTAATTTAGATATTTTGAAGGCGAACGTCAACGTCAACATTACATCGTTACTCTGACAACAATTGTATCCAATAACAGTAATAATTAGAGAAACAAAACCTTCTGTATGCTTCGGTACCGCCTATAATTATGGAAAATTTGTTAGCAGGGATCAGCGTTTCTATTTATCCAATTTTCATTTATCTGCTAATGAATTTAAAGAATTAGGAATTCATTCAAATATAGTTAATCCACTATTGGATATGAGCTGTCTAATAGTAACAAAATTACGCTAAACTAGTATGCAAGCTTTTTTCTACATGTGAGGATAATCTGCACTACAGTGATTAATCCCAAAATTACAACAGTAAACGACACGATTTTGATTAGAAACAATTACTTTGTAAGCAGTTAAGTACGTTTAAAATGTAATATATAATGAACAAGTATGTATATAGGTACATAAAAAAAATTAAATTGTAAAATATTTCCAGCTTCCCCAGAGTGCAATATAACCATCGTAATGTGATAGACATCTAGGGTATTTGGATAGGTTACGATACGATACGGATACGAACCATTTTTGGAATTTTGACACAAACAACATTTTTTTGTTGAGTGTAATTTTAAATGTGTGAAGTCTTTAAAGAACCTTATATGTTGTAAAGAGTAATTTGAGTCTACGTTAAATCCCCAAGGTAACTAACAATTTCTATTAGATAATGGTTAATATTAGAGTGGTCCAAATAGCTTCGCAAATAGCGCATATTTTTAATAACATACAAAATATAAAAATGGTTAACTGTGGGTTATCATTAGGAGATAGATATATACCCGTACATATGAGATAGTCATACAATTTTCAGTAGGCCTTTGTCTTAGCATACATAGTATATTATTTAATGTATCTCATAGTAATGTAAATAGCTGAAAAATATTTTTACTGCTTGATTACGATACAACGACTCTTATCAACTTTTTATATATATAATGGTATACATGTATACCATAGGATATTTTTTTATTTTTATAAACTTATCAGAACAAATTCTCCAAAGTAAAAACATTTCAATAGCCGTTGCGTAATGTTAAAAACTAAGCGCGCATTCAGACAGACAGACACGGATAAAAGTGTGTGTGTGTCTCATAGTAACATCAGGCCAGCATGGTAATGTGAAAACTATCTTTCAATGTTTAATTAATGGTTGCTCTTTGATGATAATCATATTTTTGTTAATGTCTAAACATATATGTTATGTATGTTAATGATAAAACATTCGATATATAATAAAGTAGGAAATTACCTGTGCGGTATCGCAGCTGCGGAAAATATGTACTCGCTCATGAAAGCGGACATGATGATGGGGATGGCAACGAGAAGGATGTTGGTCAGCTGGAACTTGCCGAACTGGCCCAGCTCGTTAACCAGCACATCGTCAAGATCGATAGGTTTCGCTGCAACACTGCCTTTGCGGTCCACACCGCTGGCTTTTCTACCGTTTCTATTTTCATTTTCTGCGTCATCTCTGTTAGACATTTTTGTTTTTTTGTTTTTTATAAATAAGGTGAATTGCAGGCCGGGCGCCTTTCGCCGCGGTCCTATTTGAAGTAACTCTTCGGAAGTTCATTAAAAGAGTAAAGATTCCCTTATCAGATAACTGGAATAATGGATTCGCTAATCTTTCTCTATCAGTGATAAGTATTTAATTGGCAACAGTTCAGATGTAGGCGAGTGACGTTGCGTCGATATCGCTTGCCCATTAGAACGATTACCTTATATATATAAAAACCCATTGTCATGATGTTTGTCCACGATGAACTCCGAACTACTCAACCGATCTTCATGAAAATTGGCATTTATGTATAATTTGGTCCAAATTGTGAGATAGGATATTTTTTTTATATTATAGGGGCAAACGAACAGGCGGGTTACCTGATGGTAAGTGATCACCGCCGTCCATAGACACTAGCAACAGCAGGGCGGTCGCAAGTGTGTTGGCGGCCTAAAATTATTTGTATTTCGATTAATGACGTGAATATGTTTAATTTAAAATTAATTGTTTGTCAATGTTGATTATTGTTATTAATTGTAAGTACCATTGGTCTCGAACAAATGGCGCCTTAAATTAGTTTGTTGACAGAAAATGAACTTTGATGAAAACAAAAAATAACTTTGTGCCTCGCATTACTCCAGCCTCTAGATCCGTCAACGTTTGCAAACTTCGAAAAATCTATATTCCTGTAATATTTCTCAAGAGATACAGTTTCCTCACGCTGAGCGAATTCACTATAAGCATATAATTTTTGTATGTACACCAATTACGAAAATTCATTGATATACCGATTCGTATGTAGTCAAATTTAACATTAAAATGTACACAAATTTAAATTCATAATGGCTTTTATTCAGAACTTCAAATTCAAAATTACTCTAGTACGTATCTATATATGCTCCTAACTGACCCGTGCAAATTCGTCTGCACTAAATCGGTTATCACCGGTTTCAATTGTATTATTAAACGCGAAAAAATTTAATATCCCTAAAACCGGATTGCAGCCACACCTACGGAATTCAATTGTGAATCCAAACTATCAAGGGGCTCAAACATATTCAAACATATACCCAGATGGTGTGCGAGAAATCTTTTAAAATATGCCTACAACCCGTTCGTAACATCATCTACTGGGTTCAATTAAGATAAAACTAACCTACATATATTGGCGGTAATGTAAAAAAATCTTAAGGGGTCTATGGACCCCCAGTTGGAACGAAGTTCCTTTCCCTTTTCCTTTCCTTTCCCCATACAGTCAGTATATTTCACATTATAAAATATCAAGTTGATAGAGTTACATTGTAAATTAAACTATAAAATATATTTTCTAACGAAATCTCTCAAAAGGAAAAAGTGCCCGATTTTGAAACATTCCTCATTGGTCTTAGCGTGATGATATATAGCCTAAAGCCTTCCTAAATGAGCTTTCTAAAACCAAAGGATTTTCTTAGATCTTTCTTGGATCTGAGATCATCGCGTTCAACCAAACAAACAAACTCTTCAGCTTTATAGATTAGTATAGATTCCTAGTGAACATTTCAAACTATACATTATCTCTCTATTTAGTTTTTGCTCCCATACTAAAAGTAATCGTTAGCTTTCTATTCTAAGCTTTTTAATTATCTACAGGTAGGGATATCTGGTAAATTTAAATAGGTGGTAGAGCCACGCTGTAGCTATTACTGGTTTCAGCGTGAATGGCTCGGCTCGCCCGGGGTAGTACCACCCGACCCACAGAAAATTGACGTGAAGTAGCATTGCTTGCATTGTTGCGTTTCGTTTGGCCAGTGAGAGCGCCGGAGGACCACCTCCCCCCTACTTCCCCCTTCTCCTCATTTTCCCAGCCCCTCTCCCCCAGAAACAGGTTGGTAACGCACTGGATATTAATTAGTAGGATCTTAATTAATTAGACAAAGTAAGAAATAGAATAAAAATAAATAACAAAGTGCACATGAAATTGTTTATAAAAAACTAAGCTATGGAAAAGGAAACAAGATAGCAAATATAACCAAGAACATGGAAATAAAATTTAACTAAATGTTGTTGAAATAGTCATGGGTATAAAATGTGTTTGATTATCCTTTTGAATTTATTTAAAAGCTCGATGATCAAATATGTGTAATGAGATGTGCGCGGATGTGAGCTCATTGTATAAACGAGGTATACGTACAGTTAGATTGTAGTAAGAAGATGTAAGTTTTATAGATAAATGTTGTAGGAATTGGCAAGTTAAGTTCCCATTCATAACGATACAAATTTGCATTATCAGGAAATCGCCCCCCTGCCCCTCTGACAGGGAGGTTTTACATGTCTTCCTTCGCCCCACTCCCCCCCTCAGGCCCCGGTATGGCCACCGAACGTGAAGTCGGCCTCTTAGAGATTGAACTTCTCAGCCTCCGAGGTTTCATCTCGAGTATTTGTCCTCGTCTCGTAGACGATTACGACGCGTACGCTGCGAAGCGTCGCATCGAGTTCCCTCACTCTTCCAAGCCCGCTCCCTCGATCTATGCCAAGATCGAGGCAAGCAACAATTTTCCCATCCCACCCGTTCACGATAGTGACGATAGCGATAGCGATTCCGATTCTGGCTCCGATATGGAGCAAGACCCTCCTGCTCAGCAAGATCCTCCTGCTGAGCAAGCCCCTCCTGCGGACGATGGCTTCACCACCGTCACGCGCCGCAAACCACGCAGCAAGCGCTCAAACTCTTCGTCCGATCCGGAAGGCAGTTTGCCTTCCAAAAAGATCGTCAATGTCGATGGCGCGAAAGTGCCAAAGACGACACCAGCGCCCTCTAGACCCGCTTCGCTTAAAACTGCGGGTTCCGCAGTTTCGGGCAAAAAGCCAAAGCGTCTTGGGTTGAGATTTCTAGCCTGCTGGAAACGGCAGGCATCCCTTACAGCTCCGCTGTGAATACCGCTGTAGGTATTCAGGTGAAGGTAGCCACGTCCACCGCCCATCGCAACCTCACTCGTTTCCTTCGGGACAACCAGTGGGGCTATTTCACGCACTCTCTCGAAGAGGAGCGTAAACTACGGGTTGTGATCCGTAGAGTCCCCTCAGAACTCCCGACTGACGACATTTCAGATGACCTCAAGGAACAGAAGATTCCTGTTCGCGAGGTTCATCGTATGCGCTCTCCGCGCACCAGGGCTCCATATGATATGGTTCTCGTTGTCCTCGATCGCACCCCTCAGGGGAAAGCGATTTTTAATCTTACATCCCTTTGCGGCCTCTCCGGCGTCATAGTCGAGCCGCCGCGCAAAACGTCTGTGCCCTCGCAGTGTCACAACTGCCAGGTGTACGGACACTCCGCACGAAACTGTCTCCTGAAACCCAGGTGCGTTAAGTGCCTCGGCGACCAATCCACCAAGGAGTGTTCTCGCACGAAAGACTCCTCCGATCCCCCGAGCTGTGTTCTGTGCCGCGGCGTGGGTCATACCGCGAATTATCGCGGATGTCCCCGCGCCCCGCGCACAAAGCGCCCTCGCTACCCCAGGCAGACGTCGCCGTCTAAGACGGCCGCCGCCCCCGCCCGCCCCCGACCTCCGCCTCTCATGTCTCGAGAGGCCTTCCCGAACCTGCCGGGCACGTCTCGTGCACCGGCAGCGTCCGTACCCGCGACTAGTGCGCCCCCCCGCCCCTACCGGGCCCCTCAGGCCCCGTGGGCTCCTAAACCCGCGTCCCAGCACACTCCCAAACCTCCGGCGGCTAATCCTTCACAGGATGACCCCGCATACTCCTTTTCCCTATCGAGTATTGACTACGCAGGTCAACTACTCATTTTCCACGAGATCTCGGAGATCTCGGCGTACGAAGAGTGCTCTCGTAATCCGCTACTAGGTGCCGTCACGGCAATCCATAGATTTCCAGCCATCGCGGCTACACTACAACGGCTCGCGCGCGCAGCTGTTAAAAAATAAATAACTCAAATAAGATAGAGTAAATCGCGTATTTACGTCTATCTTCCCCTAAAAATAACCGTCAAACAATAATAATAATTTTTGTTATGTCTATTTTTAGACTTCGGTGCCGTCACCGTTAGTAAATTTAAATTCAATCTTATAAAATGCGTGTTGCGCCCACGCTTTTGTAATCGATCCCTATTAGCTCCCGCACACTTCGCGGTTCTCAATAATATCTCGAGCCTAGGTCGTCCCCGCGCGGAGCCCTCTTGATATTATTTTCGCGATACAGTGACTCACCTACATCACTTGAACAGACATATGAGATCATCTCTCTCACACACGTGCACATATATACACATGGTGGGAGGGTTTTGTTTTTTTTTTCCCCCATCGAACTGAATCGAATAGTTTAAGTTCGTTTCAATCCGATATACACGTATTCATTTGTGAATCATGCAATTTCGATTGTATGGTTCACAAATGTATATATGTATGAATAGCTTAGAATAGTTAGCTAGGTCAGACGCGACTTTTTCCAGGTAACAGCCCAAGCCGAGGTGTGCGTGCACCGTGTATGTTACCTAAAACCCAAATCGGTTGAGTGCCTTAAGCGCCAACCTTAGTAGTCCGGTGAAGCTGTGAAGACTCTGCGAGGTCAATAGCGTAGTCAGTTCGAGAAAGAAAAAAAAGGAAATCATAAACACACAAATCTATTAGATTATATAAAACTAGTACGTTTAAAATTATTCGTTTTTTTATCTCATAGGATATACGAAACGAATTGTTATGTCACCTGATGATAAGTGATCACCCCCGTCCATAGACACTAGCAACACCAGGGGAGTCGCAAGTGCGTTGCCAGCCTGTGTGGGGGGAAGGGGGAAGCTTGAGAGGGAGGGGCCGAACGAAACGCAACAATGCAAGCGCTGTTACTTCACGTCGGTTTTCTATGAGAGGGTGATGGTACCCCGGGCGAGCCGACTCCTTCAAACTGAAACCAATAATAACTTCAGCGCGGCTTTACCACCTTTAAATATTTAACAATAGTAACAACCCTCATTCAAGTCGATGCAATATTCTGATATAGAGCTATCGCTGATGCGAGCGTTGCGTGGTAAGTAAAACAAAATGGCCGCCAAATTGACCAAAAAGACAACAAAATTCAAATTACAATATTCATATCTGTGTGGTTTTTATCAGAAGTAATCTATCGACCTTCGTTATTGCTATTAGCTCACGGGCACGTGATCGAGATTAAATGAGTTATAGGTAATCTTCATAATTGTACGAAAGGATAAGTAATCCCTCGTGTAAAAATTCTAATCACGCTTGTTACAAGACTCGATAGTAGATAGCACCGTATCATAACTTTTTTGTAAAACGACTGAAGCCTGTACGGCGAAATAAATAACACCAGTAGAATTCACCACATCTGGTATTATCACGATGTGCTAGTTATTATGTTTTATTTGCGAGCTAAATGATGGTAGATTATTGTTAGCGGTAAGCTGTAACTGAAGGGTATCTTTCCTGAAAGAGCTATTTTGAACTTAAAGCAAATTATGTGTAATACATATATAAATGGATGCCGGTATACGCATGTTTTTAGGATTTATAGTAAACTTTATAGGAATTTAGTAAATAGGATATTTTTTTGGAAAAAACTGTGCAAAACTGAAAAACAATATATATTCTAATCGTTTTTGATTAACGGTAAGCAACGAAAACAATAAGATAGACTGGAAACTCTTTTTGAAGCATATAAGTTTAGATTTGAAATAGACACTGTGGCCTAACATCACTTGGATTACTTAATTTATTGTGAACAAGTTGTGAATTAGTAGCATGCATATCGTTTGCTATGTTGATGGAGTAAGTGTTACCAACATAATTTATTCTAACTATATGATGCTGTGGAGTGCTTCAATCGATGGTTTAAAGAAATAAATGTGAGTGTGTAAAGAAAATTATAATAAGAGTATATCATCACCATCTGCTGGTGTACCTATTATATTTAATTCTCTCCTGAAAAATATTTTACTTGCAATATGCTCGTACGTGTGAATTCTAACGACGCATCTTTAGAAACGGGTTTACACAATTATCTAGATCACTACATCACGGAAAATATGATGATAAAACATAAGAGAGAGGAAAAGTAGGATATTGTCGTTGAGAGGAAATTTACTGGCTCACAGGTTTACTCGATGCATACCCAGTATAAAGATAACATTATTTAACGCGTACTGTTCAAGCTTATATAGCAGCGACCTCACAAACTCGATTGTTTTAAAAACCGCTGCGTATACAGTACAACAATGTTGTGAGGATACTATGGGGGTTGCAGCGCAGCGAAACTTTTGTTGGCTTGTTAAAAAAACTAATATATCCCTCAAAATATTGTCAGATAGATAAGATGGTTTGCTCTATAGCGCTCACCATCGAGCGGGATTGCTAATAGGTTTATATTTACTAACACTGTTTGTAGAAGTAATCGTTCCAAAATCTCTTGCTATTACTTTTTTTAATATTGTAGGTTTCAGTCTTTGAATACCCAATGTTAAATGAGGATATTATCAACTATAGTAAACACGCTGAACCAAGCGGGGTCGGGTTCACGAGTGTAGCAGCCCGAACACTTTTATAGGTGTGATACATCTTGGCGACAAATTTCCAATTGAAAAATGGTAGCCAGCGAGGCGGTCTTAGAAAAAACCCAAAAATCATGTTATAGTTTCGTTATAATGTTCTCCTTAACCGAAATCTCTGATTTATTGCAAGAATTCGAACCTACGGCGGTCGAAGCAGTGTCCGAACACTCTAACCACTGAGCGATCATTGTTTCAAAACATTAGCTTTAAAACTGAGGGGAAGAACATTAAATGGCTGGTTTCAAGCGATTTTTGTTTTATCTCTCTCTAATAAAGTAAAGATCTTTACGCTAAAAACAGAGAGGAATATATTCCAACAATATTAAGGTAATTTTTGTGTTGTAGACCATTTGTCGAAAGACAGGAACTTTTCTTTTCAGTTTAGAAGTAATACTTTCGAGCTGTTACTTTTACAAACTTATTTTTTTACTATTCCAATAAATACTCTTACTTATATTATTTAATAGTGTGCTTCAAAGAGCATTTGAACGTCACTTTGAATCCTGAAACGAGACTGAAGGAAAGTGGCATGATTCATTCAAAGCTTGTTAATAAGACATCCTGATACTCTCTTGTGTAACTACAAACCTTAGGATGGAAATCAATCGCAAGAGAGTGTAGTACATTTGGCAGATATAGATACTTACAAACCTTTACACTTATATAATTCTTTATATCCTAAATGCTGTAGTCGTATTTAACTAAAGTATATCATATCAAATGATAAACAAAATTTTAATGTACGCATGAGTGAGTACCTTTGATAATAAATGATTATGATAATATTGGAGATATTATATTGATTTCATTGCTTAATAAATTAGTGTAATGCGATGAACAATACTTATGCACCCATTTACATGTTCCTGGCTGCTAGAAAAAAGGAATTTTGCATCAGGTGTAACAGCAGCCACAGGGAATGCTTCGGTTAGGTTAACAGGTATTTATCACAGCGATGACTACTGATAGATAACAGATTTCTCCATGGTCGCCGTTGTTTTTAACTGCACTGTGCTCACCATCGTGTACAGTTCCGTCGCTTTATAACCATCACCATCAACCTTTAAGCGACCCACTGTAGGGTAATAGCCACTTCCCGAAGAAATATATGGGCATAATCACTGCGCTAGTCTACGACATGAAGGTGATTTCAAACTTCAAGAAATCCACTGTTACTTAGTTTCTCACATAAAGTAGTACTACAAGAACAATGCGATATTTTCCTTCACTGTTAGCCGATAGTGTTATCAGTTTAAATCTCTATTTGAAGTAATAAGATCTAAGACAATAAACTATACCGAGTCTGAGTGGCACACTTTATTTTCAATTGGCCATAAATGCCAAGTAGATACAATATTTTTTTGCATCACTTTAATTAACGTATGAACGCTGAAACTAAAACTACGTGATTAAACGTTATTTCTGTGCTTGTATTACTGATAATTTAATTGAATAATCATTCAAAATTCCAGTTTAGGAATATTAAATCAATAATATGACTTCTAAGCAAAGATCACAAGCGCAGATCAATACTGGCCATTGTTATTTACTGGTTATCGGTAATATCAGACAACTCGACATTAATATTTATCTGACGAACGGAAGGACATTCCCATTTAATTATCGACGGGACCTTCAGTTTAATCAAGACTCACTCTAAAAGGTAAATAAAATATTAACAACAATTTACAAAACATTATAACTACATGGAATTTTGTTTAATCTAATCTATGTTTTATCAATTTTATAAAACAGACTAGGTATTAACATTATTTATTATCAAAATGTATATAATTCAATGGATATTTCAGAGAATGGAGATAAAGTTCAAGGTGAAAGAATGCTACTCAGAAATTTCTTTGTACTATTTCGTCTTGCAGAAACATTTGCCAATATCAGTGATGTTTCCATGATATCAATAGTTCTAGTTTAATTGCATTTACTTCACTTATTAAAGATGTTATTGTGAAGTATGTACAAGCAAAAAGATATCTCCAACATTGTTGATGCCCGGTTTCTGAGATACTCGGTTAAACTACCAATAGTTAATACCAATAGTTGCCTCAACAAAGCTATCCATAAGATAAACTGTCGAGCTGCTCAAGCCTAGGTCCGTTCCCTCGGCATGGAGCCCTTGAGTACGCTGCTCGCGCGATACAGTGACACAAAATCTTACATCACTGCGACAACATTACACATATCACCTCCACACACGTGCACGCATACACGCTTACACATGCAAGTGGAAGGGTTTTATCTTTTTTCCCTTATCAAACTGAAATAGTTTAGAATATTATCCGATACGAAATATATATAAGAGTTATTGAGTTATGTATGCTAGGTACACATATATGTTTCAACAACTCATATACGTATGAATAGTTAGCTTAGCTTAGGTTAGCTCACATAGGTCGCGAATTGCATGTATTAGGCAACAGCCAAAGCCGAGGTGTACTAGTTGTCAAAATAAAATCGGCTGAGTGCCTTAAGCGCTCGCCTTAGTAGTGCGGTGAAGCTGCCAATACCTCAACCTTGCTTGTCAATAGCGTAGTCAGTTCGGAAAAAAAAGATAAACTTTCAAATGGCCTGTTGAGTTTTACTGACATTTATCGTATGATTGTGTGTTCAGAAACGCAATTTGACAAGTTATCGAACCGATAACGCTATTGAACAGATGAACTACAATTAAAGTATCTCAGAAACCGGGCATAAGTCACTTTGCAATAAAATGGTAGAGCTCTATAAAAATAAATTGGGATTCTATATCCGACCTAGGCAATTATACGACAACCTAAATACCAATACCGTATCGGTATCCTTATTGCCATCATTATGTACTTTGCCTCCAGCAGATCGTGTTAACTAACTCCGAAGTAGTAAACCTAAAAGACTTGTCTATGTCACAAAACTCTTTCAGCTCAGACAGAAGTGCTAAAGTCATGCGTATATCTATTCACAACAGTATCCTGATTGAAGCAGTTACTACGTATGCATATAAATCAAAAGATTATGATAAAAAGGAATCCTTGATAACTCGAATTAAAAACGATAATAACTCTGATAACGAGTGCTAATGGATTTACAATATTCAATTATTATCTGAAAAAAAAATACCCTTGGGGAACAGAAGTGGTTCAAATTATAACTAAACATGGCTGTGACGTCAGGGTATTATCTATCAGGTTCACCGCTTGTTGCTGAACGCACAGACGACACACGAGTACCCTCTATTCGTGACTTAATATTTTAAGGAAGCAACAACTGTAAAACCGGTAGAAAATGAGTGTGGCTTAAGATGGTAACACAACAAACCTAGAGATAAGGAACAGCTCTCAAATGAAGCAGTCTGAACATATACAGGTGCTCGGGGACAAATTTTCAACTTGAGGATGGTAGCTATCCGTTGGAATAAGTCTTAAATCACATCGCGGTTTTAACACAATATTTTCCATAACAGAAAACTCTGACTCAAGCCATGCAAGGATTCATATCTGATCTGCATTGATCGACGCAGTTTCCGAAATTACCACCGCTAAACCATCACTGTATAATAATAATTTTACGAGATTTTCTTCTATGTACATTTACACTTGATATTTGAAAATAAAACACAAAGCTTATTTGCTATATACCATTTATTGTCATCCATTACTCTAGAAGCACAACGTATACAGAGGGAATGTAATTTATTATTACTTTAAATGTAGTATTAATATTAAGTAATTAAATTAAAATTTACAAACCTGACTAAGTTAGCAGCTTTTTTTGTACCATGTACCGTGAGAGTCGAGTTTCAGTTTTGTATATCACTGTTTCTAGTGACAATCAATTAGATAACTTAGTGTATTGTATCATTTCACAATAAATACATGTTATGAGAAGAACTCTTGATAATTTATTTTATGACTAAAACCATTTCACCAAATGTGTTTTACGTTACGTTCGTGAAAAGGATGATGTAACACATCATACAGCGTAGGACATCGTCAATTCCAGCTTGAATTTCTATGAAGGATATGTGAAGATCATAGTCGTAGTTTAGTAGAAGTGGTTTAGATCAGCGGTTCTTAACATTTTTTACTAAGCGACACACTAACACACTCTTAGCAAATTCGCGACACCTTTACATATTTACATGCAATATTTTTGGTAGTACGAAGTGCACGAAGAGTTTGTAAATCTCGTAACACGGTTTTTTTCTCCAACTGACTACGCTATTGACCTGGCAAGGTCTTAACAGTTTCACCGGACTACCTCGTGACACGGTGATTGAGAACCGATGGTCTAAGTCAATGTACAACACACATCGGACTTGAAAGTCATGTCCTAAACCTATATTATTTGTTATAAATAAATTGTAGAAATTAATTACTATATTTAAAAGTATTTACATATTTCAGATTAACTTAATATATGTATTTTATTTGCGAAATGACATGCAAAACAGCAATAACAGACCTTCGCTTTGGCGTTTTGTCATTTCAACTGAATACTTTCTACGGTCATTACCAAGAAGCTGTCAAATCTTACCCGTTAATTAATTTGAAAATGCAATATCTCCAGGGTATAGTCCACTTATACGGTTTGTCAAACAAAGGTTTCAAGACTTTGTATGGTGCTAGGGCTTTTACTAAGTTTACCTGGCTAGCTACCATCCTCAAGTTAGAAATCTGTCCGCAAACACTTGCCGGTGTGTTCCGGCGCACGCACTTGACATCCAGTCTTCCTTTTAGTTTTAGCGTGTTTAGCATCTTAGACCAAATAGTCATTTAACATCAGATGGGATTGTGCTCAAACGATAAAACTTATAAACTATAAAAAAAGACCCGTGAGTGTAAACTACACGAAGACTTCCAAACGGCCCAGTTATCAGGATATTAATATCACGGTTGCTACATTACTTCTGACGGGGTCTGTATATTTATTAGGGTAAAGAAGACATAATAGAAAAAACAAAGAAGGAAACAAATGATTGTTACTCTTAATACTTATCACCCTTACTAACATTATAAATGTGAATGTGAGTTTCTATGTTTGTTACACTGTTGACGCTTTAATTACTTCACGGATCATCATGTAATTTTGTATACACGGTTTGAGGTGTACAGAAAAGGATATAGGGTACTTTTATCATAAAAAAGTACTATTCTCGTGGGGTAGGTCAAATCTACATCAATGTGAGCAAACTGAAGAAATGTACCCAATTTTGACTGAATGTAGAAATTATAGCTAATTTAATATAATTGTTCAGAAGTGATTTTTTTTTTATCAAGGCTATTTGATCAGTGTTAAATGAAAAAAAAAATACGATATCCTTACTTAATTTCTCGGTGTAAAATATAACACATGCCATACATAAATTTACAATTACCATTATGAGTCATTATTTCTTATGTAATGTGAAAAATAGCAGTGATGCGTGAAACGTGCCGTGGCTAGTGTAGTAACAGGTGATGTATTGTAAGTCTCGTCGCACCGTAACGCTTTCTCATATTTTTATATAACTTAAAAATTACCTATATATTAAACGAACAAAACAGCGTCCGAGTTCACAGGGATGTTTTAACAGTCAAGACCGGAGGTCAGTAATTGATAATTGAATACCAATATTTCGTCAAAGGACGACATAAACTATTCTATTCAATCTCTTTATCTATATATAAATAAGCAGTGGGGTAACGTTTAAGAACATCTTCCTCCTCTGTTTCTCAAACGATTTTCTTCATTCTTTTTTTGTTTTGTAGCTACTGAAGAGCTTTAGTACTATCAATAAAAATATTGGAATAGTTTTTTTCCTCTATGGTCGAAGTTCGACCACTAAACGAGCACTCGTATATATAATTCTTCTGTCCGTGCGTATGTGACCGAACTCCTCCTAAACGGCCGGACAAATTTTGATGAAATTTGTATGTGTGTGGATTCAAAAATAGTTTAGATTCATAATTCTACCCAGTAGGTGGTGCTACGGTTGAATTTTAGGTTTTTTTTTTTTTTTCGAACTGACTACGCTTTTGACCCGGCAGGGTCTTCACAGCTTCACCGGACTACTAAGGTTGGCGCTTAAGGCACACAACCGATTTGGGTTTTAGGTAACATACACAAGGGTGCACGCACACCTCAGCTTGGGCTGTTACCTGGAAAAAGACGCGTCTGTCCTAGCTAACTATTCTAAGCTATTCATACATATATACATTTGTGAACCATACAATCGAAATTGCATGATTCACAAATGAATACGTGTATATCGGATTGAAACGAACTAAAACTATTCGATTCAGTTCGATGAGGGAAAAAAACAAAACCCTCCCACCATGTGTATATATGTGCACGTGTGTGAGAGAGATGATCTCATATGTGTGTTCAAGTGATGTAGGTGAGTCACTGTATCGCGATAATAATATCACGAGGGCTCCGCGCGGGGACGACCTAGGCTCGAGATATTACTGAGAACCGCGATGTGTGCGGGAGCTAAAAAGGATCGATTACAAAAGCGCGGGCGCAACACGCATTTAATAAGATCGAATTTAAATTTACTTTACGGCGACGGCGCCGAAATCTAAAAATAGACATAACAAAAATTATTATTATTGAACGGTCGTTTTTAGGGGAAGATAGACGTAAATACGCGATTTACTCTATCTTATATGAGTTATTTATTTTGAACAGCTGCGCGCGCGAGCCGTTGTAATGTAGCCGCGATGGCTGGAAACCTATGTATTGCAGTGACGGATCCTAGAAGAGGATTTCGGGCGGTTTCTTCGTATGCCGAGATCTCCGAGATCTCGTGGAAGATGAGTAATTGACCTGCGTAGTCAATACTCGATAGGGAGAAGGAATAGGCGGGGTGATCCTGTGAAGGATTAGCCGCCGGAGGTCTGGGAATGGGATGGGACGCGGGCTTAGGAGCCCACGGAGCCTGCAGGGCCCGGTAGGGGCGGGGGGGTGCGCTAGTCGCGGGTGCAGAAGCTGCCGGTGCACGACGGTGGACGCCTGCCTGGGGTAGGGAGGGCTCTTTGTGCGCGGGGCGCAGGGACATCCGCGATAATTCGCGGTATGACCCACGCCGCGGCACAAAACACAGCTCGGGGGATCGGGGGAGTCTTTCGTGCGAGAACACTCCCTAGTGGAGTGGTCGCCGAGGCATTCTGTTTATCGTTTATTAATGATAACTACCGGCCTTTACAACACTTTGACCGCTTTGGAATTTCGAAGGTCAGTATCATAGTGTAGATAAGTCACAGTCGTCCGACTCGGTACCACTACACTGTACAAGTTAATTAAAATTCCATCTTATAAGTGACGTAAGACTCTTACTTTTCTTATCGATTGACGTGACTGGAGAACTAGTAAGTAGGTTATCTCTAGCTCGACGTTCTTTTATATCGATTACAATTTTGTTTCATTCCATAAATAATTGTAACAAAGTTTATTCTAAATCGAAAATAATTTTAAAATACCTGTATTCAATTTAGGCCCTGAGAAGGTGCTTATGAACATTAAAGCTACCACCCCTTCGGAAAACAACCCAGTGATCGACATGAATATTAAAACTAATAGCTATATGCTTGTTATAATATATAACCTAGCAATACTAATATATATACATATACATGGAGATTGCGACCCAGTCAGGCGAGTTCCGATCGTACCGTCGACTTGAGCGGTTGTCCGTTTCGCTGCGCTCGCTAAGTTCGATTTTAATACTCGTGATTTAGTGACGTCAGTTATTGTGTTGTTACGAAATGGCACACCTGCGCTTCACAGGTGCGCTGCACCTGCGTTCTTTTTCTTGGAACTGAGTGAGACCTTTCCTTGTATTTATTTATTGCTTTATCTATTTCTTGGTATATTTATTTATTTACTCTTTTGTTTATCTATTTATTTACGTATTTCTTTAATTCTTCAGTGATTTATTTTCTTTTTATTGTTTGTTTATTTAAGTAGTCTTATGTTATTTTTCCCCTGTTTCGCTCAGGTACTTATTTGCGTTGTTTTCCTATTTTGTTTAGTTTTAAACAGCTCCCTTTGATCCGGACTCGGGATAGTCCGTTAAATTCATTAAGGTGTGCCCCCCTGCCCCTCTGGCAGGGAGGTTTCACATGTCTTCCTCCGCCCCACTCCCCTCCTCAGGCCCCGGTATGGCCGCTGAACAAGAGATCAGTCTCTTAGAGACTGAGCTCATTAGCCTCCGCGGCTTCATAGCCGCTATCTGTCCTCGTCTCGTAGACGATTACGATGCGTACGCTGCAAAGCGTCGCACCGAGCTCCCTCATTCCTCGGACATGTGAAACCTCCCTGCCAGAGGGGCAGGGGGCGCGCCTTAATGAATTTAACGGACTATTCCGAGTCCGGATCAAAGGGAGCTGTTTAAAACTAAACAAAATAGGAAAACAACGCAAATAAGTACCTGAGCGAGACAGGGGAAAAATAACATAAGACTACTTAAATAAACAAACAATAAAAAGTAAATAAATTTAAAAATAAATCACTGAAGAATTAAAGAAATACGTGAATAAATAGATAAATAAATGAGTAAATAAATAAATATACCAGGAAATAGATAAAACAATAAATAAATACAAAGGAAAGGTCTCACTCAGTTCCAGGAAAAAGAACGCAGGTGTGGAACGCAGGTGTGCAGCGCAGGTGTGCCGGATCGAAACAATACAATAACTGACGTTACTAAATCACGAGTATTAAAATCGAACTTAGCGCGCGCAGCAAAACGGACAACCGCTCGAGTCGACGGTCCGATCGGAACTTCCTGAATTTTAGGATTTTATTATCAAGGCAGGACAACTTCCGCCTGGCCCGCCAGTCTCCTTATAATTACGTAAGACTTTACAAAATCTAATATCGTGTTATGGTCTTCACAAATTAATGTAAATAATTACTATACTAATACTTTCAAAACGCAAGCCGATGGAAAATGTACGCCAGTGTTCAACGCGTGTTTTATTCATGTCTAAAGCACGACGCTACCTTACACTCCATTTAAAATTATACTAACAATTGATAAGAAAAATCTCCTGTTGCGTCTATTCTCATATAATTTCCTCATGTATTGTGTCTTTCTACTGTCGATATAATACCGACACAAATTTTGGCTTTTGATTTTTAGTGTCGAAACTAAAGAATTTATTTATAACTAGCTGACCCGTGCAACTTCGTCTGCATCAAATTGGTTATCACCGGTTTCAATTGTATTTTTAAACGCGAAAATGTTTATTAAACATAAATCCCGATTGCAGCCTCACCTACCGTTTCCAATTAAAATAAAAACTAATCTACATATATTGGCAGTAATGAAAAAAAAGCTTGAGAGGTCTATGGACGCCCAGTTGGAACGAAGTTCCTTTCCCTTTTTTGTAGACGTTTACTATACAGTCAGTATAGTTTACATTATAAAATATCAAGTTGATAGAGGTAAATCGTAAATTAAACGATAAAATATATTCATAAAATAAATAATGATAAATTAAACACATGATATCATTCATATCATAACTATTTTCAACTTGTATTAAAACTTTTTCACACTCCATTGTATTGAAGAAAATATAAATATTAAAAAGATATGAGCACGACGCGTCGACTGTCACTTGCCTCCAAATATTCTTCTAAGAGCTAGTTCGGTTTCGACAGCGAATGTCAATAAGCCAGTTTTTTATATATCTTTATGTTCTTCCGAACAGCGTGCGGGCTACCTGGCTGCCGGTAAACGTTGCGTTTATTAGTTCATATCGCACCTTTGCAGGCAAAAATATTCATTTTTATATAATTTTAGAATGTTTTGTTTTTCACTAACTTTGAAACGCTACTAAAACATGAAATTATTATTGCCAGACATTTTTTTAATAACAATAAGGTGCCCGATGCTTTTTTTTGTAAATAAAAAAGTATGTTCAAACCATGTTAAGATAGCTGTAATTTTAATATTATTTTATTTCGACATAAAAGAGGGTAAATTAAAAATAATAAGTATAGAATAACTTAGCTATAGCTACAGTTTAGCGCAACACTGGCTGTATGATAAAGATAGCGATAATTATGGAAGCGCCTGTTATAGACGCATGTATTCAAAATGGCGTTAGTCCCAAGTCATATGTCTCCGTTTATCGTTATTTTTCATTGTTTACATGACATCTCAATATCATAATGGTTAATAAAATGAAATATGTTCTTTAAATTGGAAAAAATATAATGGTTTGAAATGAATTATTTTATTTATAAAGAATATCATCAGACACATTATTGTCAATAACAAAATTTTCTGGCAGTGATAAATTCATGTTTTTAAAATGTTCCTAAAATTTTGACCTGTAAAGGTGTGCGCATTAAAAAATTAACCGGCTACCAGGTATCCTGAATTCTATTTGAAAGAATCATATTAAAGAACCAGCTTTTCTAAAATTCTCGTTCTTCCAACGTTGCTAGGCTCTTGTACTAAGGTGCTGCTAAAAAGTCTAGTTACATTAACTACAAATTTTTATCTTTCATTATCCTGGAGAACCCCTTGCGTTTTATGGGACAAAAAGTATCCTAGATGTAACCTTGTAATATTAGTTATCACTGTGTCAAGTTTCGTCAAAATTGGTTCAGTACTTTCAGAGTGATACCTGTTCACAGGGACAGACAGACAGACAAAAATTGTAAAACGATTATTTTTGGCTTCTGTATCTCTATCTATATCAAAAAAAATATATATATATATCTATATCTCTATCTCATCATCATCTTCTTACCCTTATCCCACCTAGGTAGGGTCGGCACAACATGTTTTCCTTTTCCACGCTCGCCTATCAGATGCCATCTCAGTCAACACACCTTTTACACACATATCATTTTTCACACAATCCATCCATCCTTTTTTCGGTCTTCCTCTACTCTTATATCCATCGACCGTCATACTCAAAACTTTTCTAGTTACATGGTCTTCATCTCTCCTCATAACATGCCCATACCATGCTAACCTATTACTCCTTAACTTATCTGTTACTGGTGCTATTTTCAAACTTCCTCTGATATATTAATTC
>MU158811.1:1633505-1688369 GCA_015888305.1 Antheraea pernyi | reverse complement strand
ATTCGTCTCGCTATCACTCTTTCCCAAATCTTCATACTGTGTGACATCAGCTTTATTCCTCGATAATTGTTACAGTCCTGCACATCACCCTTATTCTTAAAGATAGGCACTATTACGCTATCGCGCCATTCATTTGGGATCGCTTCCTCTAGCAATATCTTATTAAAAAATAAAGTCAGCCACATCCACCCATCTACTTTTAAAAACTTCCATACTTCAACCGGTATGCCATCTGGCCCAACGGCTTTTCCGTTTTTCATACCATTCACAGCTTTTCTTACTTCATCCTCACTTATTTCTTGTACAACGCCTAAATCTAAATCTATATCTCTATCTATATCTATATAAAAATTAATGTACAGTTTGGCTTTGTTACAGTTTTATTATAGTATTATAGTATACACACAGACTGAAAGTTGTTAAGCCATATTAATTTGTACTTACATTTTATATATTTTTCGGTTTTTTTCATTTATTAAATATTTATAGATATTTCAATTTATTTATGACTAGCTGACCCGTGCGACTTCGTCTGCACCAAAACGGTTATCACCGGTTTCAATTGTATTTTTAAACCTAAAACCCGATTGCAGCCACACCGACGGTTTCCAATTGTAAATCCAAACTATCAAGGGGCTCACTCAAACATTTACCCAGATGGTATGTGAGAAATCTTTTAAAATAAGCCTACAACCCGTTCGTAGCGTCATCTACGGGGTTCAATTAAGATAAAAACTAACCTACAAATATTGGCGGTGACGTAAAAAATAACTTGAGGGGTCTATGGACCCCAGTTGGAACCTAATTACTTTCCCTTTTTTCTAGACGTTTACTATACAGTCAGTATAGTTTACATTATAAAATATCAAGTTGATAGAGTTCAATTGTAAATTAAACGATAAAAATATTTTTAAAATAAATAATAATAAATTAAACACTGAATGAACTGGGATAGTCAAGTTAATAAAAGTTAATACATCAAAAGGTAATCCTTGAGTTGGTTTGCTATTGAAATGATAATTATATGTATGTATATATTGTATACACTCTCTCTCTCTCTCTCTTTTTATCTGCCACGACACCTAACCTGCTGTACATAGAATCTGCATATCCACAATACGTAAAAATAAAATTAAATAATCATTTCTACCACTTACTTTATCATAACTACATTCTACTTGCATCAAAACTTTTTCACACTCCATTGTGTTGAAGAAAACTATAAATATGAAAAAATATGAGAATCGCGTTGACGCGTCAAATGTCACTTGCCTGTAACTATTCCTCTAAGAGCTAGCAAAGGTATCGACAGCGAAGTCAATAAGCCAGTTTTTTATATATCTTTATGTTCTTCTACATAGCGTGCGGGCTACCTGGCTGCCGGTAAACGTTGCGTTTATTTGTGCATATCGCACCTTTACAGACAAAAATATTGATTTTTAAATAATTTAACATGTTTTTGTCACTAAATTTGATATGCTATTAAAACATGGTATTATTATTGCAAGACATTTTTGTTGTTGACAATAATGTGTGTAATGCTATTTTTCGTAAATAAAAATAATTTCAAACCATGTTGGGATAGCCGTAATTTTATTTAGACATAAATAAGTACAAATTTAATCTTCCAGTCAGTCATTTACTCAATAGTCAACTTCTTGTATGTGGTAGAGCCACACTGAAGCTATTACTGGTTACAGCACGAATGGATCGGCTCGGCCGGGGTAGTACCAGAGTTCACAGAAAACCGACGTGAAGTAACAGTGCTTGCATTTTTGCGTTTCGTTCGGTCAGTGAGAGCGCCGGAAGCCCCCCTCCTCTCCTCTTCCCTTTTCCCCTTCCCTTCTCTCCCCCCACCCTCCAACACAGGCTGGCAACGCACTTGGAACTCCCCTGGTGTTGCAAGTGTCTATGGACGGTGGTGATCACTTAACATCAGGTGACCCACCTGTAAGTGTACCTACTATAATAGTCAAAAAAGTCAGACCGATTTATTTCTATAAAAATAATATGTGTATAGAATAACTTAGCTACAGCTTTAGTTTAGTACAGCACTGTCTGCACAATAATTGTAGCAGCGTATGTTATCGAAGCATGTATTTAAGATGGCGTCGTTAATAAAATGAAATATGTTCTCTGCAATGGAAAAAATAAAATGGTTTGAAATTAATTATTTTTATTTATAAAATATATCATCGGGCACATTATTGCATATAAAAAATATCTAGCTGTGATAAATTCATGATTTTAATAGCGTTTAAAAGTTACTGAAAAAAAATTGTTTCTAAATTTATTTATAAATCAAAGTTTTGACCTGTAAAACGATGATGCGCTTTAAAAAACACAACGTTAACCGGCTACCAGGTATCCTGAATCCGGTTTGGAAGGGCATAATATATCTTCATATTAAAGAACCAGCTTTTCTAAAATTCTCGTTCTTCCAACGTTGCTGGCTCTTGTACTAAGGTGTCGCAAAAAAGTCTAGTTACATTAACTAATTTCTTTTCTTTCGTTATCCTGGAGAACCCCTTGCGTTTTATGGGTCAAAAAGTATCCTAAATGTAACCTTGTAACGTACAGATTTGGCTTTGTTACAGTTTTATTATAGTATAGATAAATAAATAAATCTTGTCACCTTTGTTTAGCAAACATTTTAAAAAAAAATCCTAATCATCTAGAGATATAAAATATACTTTACGACCTATTCTCAAACCTACCAAATATACATTAAAAATTTCAATAAAATCGGTCTAGCCGTTTCGGAGGAGTTCGAACACAAACACCGTGACACATGATTAAAATATAGATAACAATGTGCATGAAATGCTTAATGTAACTAAAGTATTTAAGTTGATATTTATTAATACTGTATCCGTCTAATTAGCTTTCAAATTGTACGTCACCTTTTTTTAGAAAATATAGTGAGTATAGTGGGCTACCCTTAAAAAATGCCTTCACAGACTTCTTTGTAGATCTATAAAAAGGGAATATCCCAACATATATTGTTTTGTTATATCTCAAAAGGATTAGGCAGCATTTTCGATGAAAACTCTGAGGTGGCTTGACTTTTTCCGACATGTCCAACAATTATGGTTATATTTAAACCCAACCCAATACGTCTAAATAGCTTTAGAATTGTATGTCATCTTTTTTTAGAACATAATGAGTATAGTGCTATCCTTAAAATATAGATATATTTAGCCCTCACAGACTCTTTTGTAGATCTATCTTTTCTTTGTTGTTTCATTATTTACACCTGGCTAAAAAGATAAATGTATCATGTCATTGTCATTATATTAAGTCGTCAATACATTTTGCAATGGACGTAATTATTTTAACCTATACATACAAAAGTAAACCTTATTACATTTACCCAACATACATTGTTATATCTCAAAAGGATTAGGCAGCGGTATCGATGAAAACTCCCAATCGGTTTGAATTTATATTTCAACCAATCTATATAAAACATTGACAAATTTATATACTAAAACGTTCCTCATGAATTACTTTATCCACTGGTGAAAACCGTATGAAGATCCGTTCAGTAGTTTTTGAGTTTATCGCGAACAGACAGACAGACAGACGCGGTTGGGGACTTTGTTTTATACTATGGAATGATTATTTTTGTGGTAGTAATTAATATAATAAGCACATCCGAATAGATATAACTGTGCGTGTAGAAGGCTCTTGTGTCATGCATTTTTGTTACACTTGAATAAAACTGTTTCTTATAATATTGCTTTTTATATGTTGTGAAGGAGGTGGACACCTTTCGTATTACTTTCATGACTAGACCACAGTGCACTATACTTTAAAGTTTCTTAACAAGATGCTATTTTTTTTAAACAGTTTTCTTATTTTAATTTTCAGTCCTATTACCTTAGATTTAATGCTCTACAGATTGACTTAAAAATCACATATATTATTATACTAGCTGACCCGTGCGACTTCGTCTGCACCAAATCGGTTATTACCGGTTTCGATTGTACTTTTAAACGCGAAAAATCTAAATACATCTCAAAACCCGATTGCAGCGATACCTACTGTTTCAAATTGTGAATCCCAACTATCCAGGGACTCACTCAAACATATACCCAGTTGGTATGTGAGAAATATTTTAAAATATGCTTTGAACCCGTTCGCAGCATCACCTACCAGGTCCAATTAAGATAACAAATAACCTACATATATTGCCGATAAACGTCTTCCCAGTACGTTGTCCCAGTAACTTCTGTCCCAATAAGCCTACAACCCGTTCGTAACATCATCTACCGGGTTCAATTAAAATAAAAACTAACCTACGTATATTGGCAGTAATGTAAAAAAAGCTTGAGAGGTCCATGGACCTCCAGTTGGAACGTAGTTCCTTTCCCTTTTTTGTAGGCGTTTACTATACGCTCAGTATAGTTTACATTATAAAATATCAAGTTGATAGAGTTAAATTGTAATTTAAACGTTAAAATATATTCATAAAATAAATAATGATAAATTAAACACTGAATGACATCATAACTATTTTCAACTTGTATTAAAACTTTTTCACACTACATTGTATTAAAGAAAAACATAAATATTAAAAAGATATGAGGTCTGTCTGTCTGTCTGTCTGTCTGTCTGTCTGTCTGTCTGTCTGTCTGTCTGTCTGTCTGTCTGTCTGTCTGTCTGTCTGTCTGTCTGTCTGTCTGTCTGTCTGTCTGTCTGTCTGTCTGTCTGTCTGTCTGTCTGTCTGTCTGTCTGTCTGTCTGTCTGTCTGTCTGTCTGTCTGTCTGTCTGTCTGTCTGTCTGTCTGTCTGTCTGTCTGTCTGTCTGTCTGTCTGTCTGTCTGTCTGTCTGTCTGTCTGTCTGTCTGTCTGTCTGTCTGTCTGTCTGTCTGTCTGTCTGTCTGTCTGTCTGTCTGTCTGTCTGTCTGTCTGTCTGTCTGTCTGTCTGTCTGTCTGTCTGTCTGTCTGTCTGTCTGTCTGTCTGTCTGTCTGTCTGTCTGTCTGTCTGTCTGTCTGTCTGTCTGTCTGTCTGTCTGTCTGTCTGTCTGTCTGTCTGTCTGTCTGTCTGTCTGTCTGTCTGTCTGTCTGTCTGTCTGTCTGTCTGTCTGTCTGTCTGTCTGTCTGTCTGTCTGTCTGTCTGTCTGTCTGTCTGTCTGTCTGTCTGTCTGTCTGTCTGTCTGTCTGTCTGTCTGTCTGTCTGTCTGTCTGTCTGTCTGTCTGTCTGTCTGTCTGTCTGTCTGTCTGTCTGTCTGTCTGTCTGTCTGTCTGTCTGTCTGTCTGTCTGTCTGTCTGTCTGTCTGTCTGTCTGTCTGTCTGTCTGTCTGTCTGTCTGTCTGTCTGTCTGTCTGTCTGTCTGTCTGTCTGTCTGTCTGTCTGTCTGTCTGTCTGTCTGTCTGTCTGTCTGTCTGTCTGTCTGTCTGTCTGTCTGTCTGTCTGTCTGTCTGTCTGTCTGTCTGTCTGTCTGTCTGTCTGTCTGTCTGTCTGTCTGTCTGTCTGTCTGTCTGTCTGTCTGTCTGTCTGTCTGTCTGTCTGTCTGTCTGTCTGTCTGTCTGTCTGTCTGTCTGTCTGTCTGTCTGTCTGTCTGTCTGTCTGTCTGTCTGTCTGTCTGTCTGTCTGTCTGTCTGTCTGTCTGTCTGTCTGTCTGTCTGTCTGTCTGTCTGTCTGTCTGTCTGTCTGTCTGTCTGTCTGTCTGTCTGTCTGTCTGTCTGTCTGTCTGTCTGTCTGTCTGTCTGTCTGTCTGTCTGTCTGTCTGTCTGTCTGTCTGTCTGTCTGTCTGTCTGTCTGTCTGTCTGTCTGTCTGTCTGTCTGTCTGTCTGTCTGTCTGTCTGTCTGTCTGTCTGTCTGTCTGTCTGTCTGTCTGTCTGTCTGTCTGTCTGTCTGTCTGTCTGTCTGTCTGTCTGTCTGTCTGTCTGTCTGTCTGTCTGTCTGTCTGTCTGTCTGTCTGTCTGTCTGTCTGTCTGTCTGTCTGTCTGTCTGTCTGTCTGTCTGTCTGTCTGTCTGTCTGTCTGTCTGTCTGTCTGTCTGTCTGTCTGTCTGTCTGTCTGTCTGTCTGTCTGTCTGTCTGTCTGTCTGTCTGTCTGTCTGTCTGTCTGTCTGTCTGTCTGTCTGTCTGTCTGTCTGTCTGTCTGTCTGTCTGTCTGTCTGTCTGTCTGTCTGTCTGTCTGTCTGTCTGTCTGTCTGTCTGTCTGTCTGTCTGTCTGTCTGTCTGTCTGTCTGTCTGTCTGTCTGTCTGTCTGTCTGTCTGTCTGTCTGTCTGTCTGTCTGTCTGTCTGTCTGTCTGTCTGTCTGTCTGTCTGTCTGTCTGTCTGTCTGTCTGTCTGTCTGTCTGTCTGTCTGTCTGTCTGTCTGTCTGTCTGTCTGTCTGTCTGTCTGTCTGTCTGTCTGTCTGTCTGTCTGTCTGTCTGTCTGTCTGTCTGTCTGTCTGTCTGTCTGTCTGTCTGTCTGTCTGTCTGTCTGTCTGTCTGTCTGTCTGTCTGTCTGTCTGTCTGTCTGTCTGTCTGTCTGTCTGTCTGTCTGTCTGTCTGTCTGTCTGTCTGTCTGTCTGTCTGTCTGTCTGTCTGTCTGTCTGTCTGTCTGTCTGTCTGTCTGTCTGTCTGTCTGTCTGTCTGTCTGTCTGTCTGTCTGTCTGTCTGTCTGTCTGTCTGTCTGTCTGTCTGTCTGTCTGTCTGTCTGTCTGTCTGTCTGTCTGTCTGTCTGTCTGTCTGTCTGTCTGTCTGTCTGTCTGTCTGTCTGTCTGTCTGTCTGTCTGTCTGTCTGTCTGTCTGTCTGTCTGTCTGTCTGTCTGTCTGTCTGTCTGTCTGTCTGTCTGTCTGTCTGTCTGTCTGTCTGTCTGTCTGTCTGTCTGTCTGTCTGTCTGTCTGTCTGTCTGTCTGTCTGTCTGTCTGTCTGTCTGTCTGTCTGTCTGTCTGTCTGTCTGTCTGTCTGTCTGTCTGTCTGTCTGTCTGTCTGTCTGTCTGTCTGTCTGTCTGTCTGTCTGTCTGTCTGTCTGTCTGTCTGTCTGTCTGTCTGTCTGTCTGTCTGTCTGTCTGTCTGTCTGTCTGTCTGTCTGTCTGTCTGTCTGTCTGTCTGTCTGTCTGTCTGTCTGTCTGTCTGTCTGTCTGTCTGTCTGTCTGTCTGTCTGTCTGTCTGTCTGTCTGTCTGTCTGTCTGTCTGTCTGTCTGTCTGTCTGTCTGTCTGTCTGTCTGTCTGTCTGTCTGTCTGTCTGTCTGTCTGTCTGTCTGTCTGTCTGTCTGTCTGTCTGTCTGTCTGTCTGTCTGTCTGTCTGTCTGTCTGTCTGTCTGTCTGTCTGTCTGTCTGTCTGTCTGTCTGTCTGTCTGTCTGTCTGTCTGTCTGTCTGTCTGTCTGTCTGTCTGTCTGTCTGTCTGTCTGTCTGTCTGTCTGTCTGTCTGTCTGTCTGTCTGTCTGTCTGTCTGTCTGTCTGTCTGTCTGTCTGTCTGTCTGTCTGTCTGTCTGTCTGTCTGTCTGTCTGTCTGTCTGTCTGTCTGTCTGTCTGTCTGTCTGTCTGTCTGTCTGTCTGTCTGTCTGTCTGTCTGTCTGTCTGTCTGTCTGTCTGTCTGTCTGTCTGTCTGTCTGTCTGTCTGTCTGTCTGTCTGTCTGTCTGTCTGTCTGTCTGTCTGTCTGTCTGTCTGTCTGTCTGTCTGTCTGTCTGTCTGTCTGTCTGTCTGTCTGTCTGTCTGTCTGTCTGTCTGTCTGTCTGTCTGTCTGTCTGTCTGTCTGTCTGTCTGTCTGTCTGTCTGTCTGTCTGTCTGTCTGTCTGTCTGTCTGTCTGTCTGTCTGTCTGTCTGTCTGTCTGTCTGTCTGTCTGTCTGTCTGTCTGTCTGTCTGTCTGTCTGTCTGTCTGTCTGTCTGTCTGTCTGTCTGTCTGTCTGTCTGTCTGTCTGTCTGTCTGTCTGTCTGTCTGTCTGTCTGTCTGTCTGTCTGTCTGTCTGTCTGTCTGTCTGTCTGTCTGTCTGTCTGTCTGTCTGTCTGTCTGTCTGTCTGTCTGTCTGTCTGTCTGTCTGTCTGTCTGTCTGTCTGTCTGTCTGTCTGTCTGTCTGTCTGTCTGTCTGTCTGTCTGTCTGTCTGTCTGTCTGTCTGTCTGTCTGTCTGTCTGTCTGTCTGTCTGTCTGTCTGTCTGTCTGTCTGTCTGTCTGTCTGTCTGTCTGTCTGTCTGTCTGTCTGTCTGTCTGTCTGTCTGTCTGTCTGTCTGTCTGTCTGTCTGTCTGTCTGTCTGTCTGTCTGTCTGTCTGTCTGTCTGTCTGTCTGTCTGTCTGTCTGTCTGTCTGTCTGTCTGTCTGTCTGTCTGTCTGTCTGTCTGTCTGTCTGTCTGTCTGTCTGTCTGTCTGTCTGTCTGTCTGTCTGTCTGTCTGTCTGTCTGTCTGTCTGTCTGTCTGTCTGTCTGTCTGTCTGTCTGTCTGTCTGTCTGTCTGTCTGTCTGTCTGTCTGTCTGTCTGTCTGTCTGTCTGTCTGTCTGTCTGTCTGTCTGTCTGTCTGTCTGTCTGTCTGTCTGTCTGTCTGTCTGTCTGTCTGTCTGTCTGTCTGTCTGTCTGTCTGTCTGTCTGTCTGTCTGTCTGTCTGTCTGTCTGTCTGTCTGTCTGTCTGTCTGTCTGTCTGTCTGTCTGTCTGTCTGTCTGTCTGTCTGTCTGTCTGTCTGTCTGTCTGTCTGTCTGTCTGTCTGTCTGTCTGTCTGTCTGTCTGTCTGTCTGTCTGTCTGTCTGTCTGTCTGTCTGTCTGTCTGTCTGTCTGTCTGTCTGTCTGTCTGTCTGTCTGTCTGTCTGTCTGTCTGTCTGTCTGTCTGTCTGTCTGTCTGTCTGTCTGTCTGTCTGTCTGTCTGTCTGTCTGTCTGTCTGTCTGTCTGTCTGTCTGTCTGTCTGTCTGTCTGTCTGTCTGTCTGTCTGTCTGTCTGTCTGTCTGTCTGTCTGTCTGTCTGTCTGTCTGTCTGTCTGTCTGTCTGTCTGTCTGTCTGTCTGTCTGTCTGTCTGTCTGTCTGTCTGTCTGTCTGTCTGTCTGTCTGTCTGTCTGTCTGTCTGTCTGTCTGTCTGTCTGTCTGTCTGTCTGTCTGTCTGTCTGTCTGTCTGTCTGTCTGTCTGTCTGTCTGTCTGTCTGTCTGTCTGTCTGTCTGTCTGTCTGTCTGTCTGTCTGTCTGTCTGTCTGTCTGTCTGTCTGTCTGTCTGTCTGTCTGTCTGTCTGTCTGTCTGTCTGTCTGTCTGTCTGTCTGTCTGTCTGTCTGTCTGTCTGTCTGTCTGTCTGTCTGTCTGTCTGTCTGTCTGTCTGTCTGTCTGTCTGTCTGTCTGTCTGTCTGTCTGTCTGTCTGTCTGTCTGTCTGTCTGTCTGTCTGTCTGTCTGTCTGTCTGTCTGTCTGTCTGTCTGTCTGTCTGTCTGTCTGTCTGTCTGTCTGTCTGTCTGTCTGTCTGTCTGTCTGTCTGTCTGTCTGTCTGTCTGTCTGTCTGTCTGTCTGTCTGTCTGTCTGTCTGTCTGTCTGTCTGTCTGTCTGTCTGTCTGTCTGTCTGTCTGTCTGTCTGTCTGTCTGTCTGTCTGTCTGTCTGTCTGTCTGTCTGTCTGTCTGTCTGTCTGTCTGTCTGTCTGTCTGTCTGTCTGTCTGTCTGTCTGTCTGTCTGTCTGTCTGTCTGTCTGTCTGTCTGTCTGTCTGTCTGTCTGTCTGTCTGTCTGTCTGTCTGTCTGTCTGTCTGTCTGTCTGTCTGTCTGTCTGTCTGTCTGTCTGTCTGTCTGTCTGTCTGTCTGTCTGTCTGTCTGTCTGTCTGTCTGTCTGTCTGTCTGTCTGTCTGTCTGTCTGTCTGTCTGTCTGTCTGTCTGTCTGTCTGTCTGTCTGTCTGTCTGTCTGTCTGTCTGTCTGTCTGTCTGTCTGTCTGTCTGTCTGTCTGTCTGTCTGTCTGTCTGTCTGTCTGTCTGTCTGTCTGTCTGTCTGTCTGTCTGTCTGTCTGTCTGTCTGTCTGTCTGTCTGTCTGTCTGTCTGTCTGTCTGTCTGTCTGTCTGTCTGTCTGTCTGTCTGTCTGTCTGTCTGTCTGTCTGTCTGTCTGTCTGTCTGTCTGTCTGTCTGTCTGTCTGTCTGTCTGTCTGTCTGTCTGTCTGTCTGTCTGTCTGTCTGTCTGTCTGTCTGTCTGTCTGTCTGTCTGTCTGTCTGTCTGTCTGTCTGTCTGTCTGTCTGTCTGTCTGTCTGTCTGTCTGTCTGTCTGTCTGTCTGTCTGTCTGTCTGTCTGTCTGTCTGTCTGTCTGTCTGTCTGTCTGTCTGTCTGTCTGTCTGTCTGTCTGTCTGTCTGTCTGTCTGTCTGTCTGTCTGTCTGTCTGTCTGTCTGTCTGTCTGTCTGTCTGTCTGTCTGTCTGTCTGTCTGTCTGTCTGTCTGTCTGTCTGTCTGTCTGTCTGTCTGTCTGTCTGTCTGTCTGTCTGTCTGTCTGTCTGTCTGTCCCTGTGAACGCGCATCACTCGGAAAGTACTGAACCGATTTTGACGAAACTTGGCACAGTGATAACTAATGTTACGAGATTACATTTAGGATACTTTTTGTCCCATAAAACGCAATGGATTCTCCAGGATCTGCCTGTTTGTCTGTCCCTTTAAACACGTATTACTCTGAAAGTACTGAACCAATTTAGACGAAATTTGGCACAGTAATAACCAATATTACAAGGTTACATCTAGGATACTTTTTATCTTATAAAACGCAAGGGATTCTCCAGGATAACGGACGAAAGTAAAAAAAATGTAGTTCATGATATTCTTGACGAATTTTGGTAAATTTTCTTTGTGCTATATATAGCAGACAGATTAGCTAAAAAATTAAGCTATATTTCCATATGCTACTTCAAAAAAAAATATACCAAAAAAAACGACCACCGTGATTCGAACCGTCGGCCCCGTCGAAACATTTAAAGCCCCGTACGTTACAACTGAGCTACGCCTACATGACATTTCTGTACGTAATTATCGACCACTTATGAAACATTTATGTAGACGAAACTGTCACTTATGTTGTTACATTTATTTCATTGTATAAAAAAATGTTTGCTAAACAAAGGTGACAAGATTTATTTATTTATCTATACTATAATAAAACTGTAACAAAGCCAAATCTGTACATTACAAGGTTACATTTAGGATACTTTTTGACCCATAAAACGCAAGGGGTTCTCCATGATAACTAAAGAAAAGAAATTAGTTAATGTAACTAGACTTTTTTGCGACACTTTAGTATAAGAGCCAGCAACGTTGGAAGAACGAGAATTTGAGAAAAGTTGGTTCTTTAATATGAAGATATATTATGCCCTTCCAAACACGATTCAGGATACCTGGTAGCCGGTTAACGTTGTATTTTTTAATGCGAATTACACCTTTACAGATCAACATTTTGATTTATAAATAATTTAAGGAACATTTTTTGTCAGTAACTTTTATAAGTTTAACGTTTATACGTTATTAAAAACATGAATTTTTCACTGCCAGACAATTTTGTTATTGACAATAATGTGCCTGGTGATATTCTTTATAAACAAAATAATTCATTTCAAACCATTTTATTTTTTCCCTTGCAAAGAACATATTTCATTTTGTTAACCAGGCTCTTCCATAATTATGGCTATCTTTATTATACAGCCAGTGTTGCGCTAAGCTAGAGTTATAACTAAGTTATTCTATACATAGGTTTTGGTAGGGGGTAGAGCCACGCTGAAGCTATTACTGGTTTCAGGATGAATGGGTCGGCTCGCCCGGGGTAGTACCACCCTCTAACAAAAAGCCGACGGGAAGTAACAATGCTTGCATTAGTGCGTTTCGTTCGATTAGTGAGAGCACCGGAGAGGCCCACCTCTCTTCCCCTTCCTCCTCTCCCCTTCCGCTTCCTCCCCCTCCAACACAGGTTGGCAAGGCACTTACGACTCTCCTGGTGTTGCAAGTGTCTATGGACGGTAGTTATTACTTAACACCAGGTGACCCACCTGTCCGTTTGCCTCCTATGACATAAAAAAATACATTATATTTTTAATTTACCCTTTTTTATGTTGAAATAAAATAATATTAAAAAAAAGTGTGTGTGTGTACTTATGTACACGCATTAGAAGTTATACTTCTTTGGCGTAACAAGTAAAAATCTTTTCAAAAATTTTATCTTGCGCCTTATTCTACGTTTGTAGAAAAAACGACACTAACAATAAAAAAAGGTATTTAATACAATGAAAGTTATTATATAGAGAAATACAAACAACAAATACAAAGAAACAAAATGTTGACTATAGCTAACTTCAGGGTGTCGGTTTTTCGTGACGGTGTGTGCGCGCAACGTAAAAATTTACTCTCATCATTTTTTTGTTACGGTGTGCGCGTTCATCGTAAAAATTTACTCTCATCATTTTTTTGTTACGGTGTGCGCGTTCATCGTAAAAATTTACTCTCATCATTTTTTTGTTACGGTGTGCGCGTTCATCGTAAAAATTTACTCTCATCATTTTTTTGTTACGGTGTGCGCGTTCATCGTAAAAATTTACTCTCATCATTTTTCCCTAACGCGCCAAAAGAAATATAACTTCAATAAAATTACAGATATCTTAACATGGTTTGAACATACTTCTTTATTTACAAAAAATTGCATCGGGCATATTATTGTTAATATCGAAAATGTCTGGCAATAATAAATTCACGTTTTAGTAGCGTTTAAAAGTTAGTGAAAAACAAAACATTCTAAAATTATATAAAGTTCAATATTTTTGCCTGTACAGGTTTACCGGCAGCCAATTCGCTGTCGAAGCCGTTGCCTAGCTCTTAGACAAATAGTCATAGGCAAGTGACAGATGACACATGTTGCTTATATCTTTTTAATATTTATGTTTTTCTTTAATACAATGTAGTGTGAAAAAGTTTTAATACAAGTTGAAAATAGTTATTATGTCATTCAGTGTTTAATTTATCATTATTTATTTTATGAATATATTTTAACGTTTAAATTACAATTTAACTCTATCAACTTGATATTTTATTATGTAAACTATACTGACTGTATAGTAAACGTCTAGAAAAAAGGGAAAGTAATTAGGTTCCATAGACCCCTCAAGTTATTTTTTTACGTTACCGCCAATATTTGTAGGTTAGTTTTTATCTTAATTGAACCCCGTAGATGACGCTACGAATGGGTTGTAGGCTTATTTTAAAAGATTTATCACATACCATCTGGGTAAATGTTTGAGTGAGCCCCTTGATAGTTTGGATTTACAATTGGAAACTGTAGGTGTGGCTGCAATCGGGTTTTAGGTTTAAAAATATAATTGAAACCGGTGATAACCGTTTTGGTGCAGACGAAGTTGCACGGGTCAGCTAGTATTATAATAAAACTGTAGCAGGGTCAAATCTGTACATTAAATATTTTTTGAAAATTTTGATGGGGGTAGGCTTTGTTGTCGATATAGAAACCAAAAATAACCTTTTTAAAATTTTTGTCTGTCTGTCTGTCTGTCTGTCTGTCCCTGTGAACGCGCATCACTCTGAAAGTACTGAACCGATTTTGACGAAACTTGGCACAGTGATAACTAATGTTACGAGATTACATTTAGGATATTTTTTTTCTCATAAAACGCAAGGGATTCTCCAGGATCTGCCTGTTTGTCTGTCCCTTTAAACACGTATTACTCTGAAAGTACTGAACCAATTTAGACGAAATTTAGCTACAGTTTTATTATAATATAGATATATAAACTAAGTGACTAGTCAACAATGCTGTCGGTGGTTCTTGTGGCTTGCAAGGTGGTGCTGATGTTCTCCGCCTCTTCGATTGTATCTGGGAGACGAATCCTCAGGGTTTCTGGAGTGAACAGCATCAACAGACCTGAGGTACCGGCCATTATGCCGAAGATCAGGTACGGCAAGGCTTCCATATAAGCCATCTAAAATAACAATATTAAAATTGCGTGAATACCTAATGTAAGACATAGCCTAAATAAAAGGAGATGAGATGAATAATTGTCAACGATAGTTAGAAGCGGTTCAAGATATTACTAAAGTTGTCGGAAATTTGACTAAACTTTTTATACAGTGAATGTGTTTTTAAAGAACAATATTGACAACTTTGTACTTACCAATAAAGGGGTCTGTGGTGCCACTAAAGACCCAATTCTGCCAATCATGGAGCATGTACCCAAAAGGCTGTGTCGTGCCTCCGTCGGGAAAAGCTCAGATGTGTAGATATAGATGCTACTAAATGCCATACTAATACACAACTTCCCAATCATATTGAGAGTCGTCGGTAGCCAGGTGATCGCTGCAAGTTATTTTTGAGCTACTATTATTTCAACATAAATATATTACAGAGTTTTTGATGGGATCTTGGACTATAATGAAGTGGATTTTATATTTCATTTTATCTTAGTCCGCGTGTCTAGCTACCACCCTCAAATTGAAAATCTGTCGCCAAGCACCTGTTAGTGTGTTCCAGTACACGCATCAAACGCCAGTCCCATCTAGATTTGACATTTCTACCAACACCACGTCGTCATTCAAAATCAGATGAAATTGTAGTTAAACGCTAAAACCTATAAAATATTTTTTTAAATCCTTAAGCATCTGATGAAAAAGATCATCAACTACTTCAAAATTATATTAACTATTGAGATATAATTGAAATATTTACATAAATTTAAGGCAATTAGGGGAGCACTTCAAAATACAGCTTATAAATAATGCAAAGTACGTATATATTTAAAAATATACTTACACTGAGGTATAAACGGTAGCGCAATAAGTGAAGCGCCACAAATAAAGAAAGCCGTCATAATGGATCTCTTCCTTCCAAACCTATCTAGAGTTAGAAAACTAAGTGCGTATCCAGGTATCTCGATCAATGAAGTTAATATATAATTAACATATGAGTTCCCAGCCAAGGAGACAGAGTTTATTGATAGTCCATAATACACAAAGGTCAATGTGATCCACCACACAGAACATACAACGAGTCTTAGCATAATCGTTTTTGAACGCAGCACTTGAATCACCATCGACTTTTTCTTCACTTCCGGACTATTTGAACTAATATCAGGGTGTAATTGCTTCGGCTCTTCTTCATCTACCTCTTCTTCGGTCAATATTTTTATCGTTTCTGGTTTAAGCTTTTTATTATTAATTGCTGCAGCTTTGAAAATAATTCGGGCGGCTTCTTTTTTATTCCCTTTGATAAGTAACCACCGAACACTCTCTTCTATAAGGAAAATATATACAAAGAAGAGAATTGAAGGTGTATAAATGATTAAAGTAAGTGTTCTCCAGTATGGCGCTGCCCAAGCAACTAATGCGACGACAACTTGACCCAGTGCGAAAGTACTTGATATAATGTTACCTCCCAGGACACGGTAATTTAAACCCATCATCTCAAGTGCTGAAATATAAAGATAAATAAATTGGATTGATAGTATATGGATCCATATAATCTCCGCGAAATTAGTGTACGAGTCACAGATCTATGTGAAATGATAGGATAAAGGGTTTATGTTGATTTAGTAATTCATTTTAGCAGTGATTATTTCATTTAGAAATACTGGAATAAAAAATTGAAGAATTGAAAGTAATAATATATGAAATATTAATAATGTAACTTGTGATACAATGGAATGATTCTAATTTAACAACAGTAAAATTCAATATAATTAAGAAATACTGGTTTACTAAAGCAAACAGATACTTGTTAGGTAAGTACGAATACCCTTTTTTTACTGAAGAGTGGAAAATCATACATTGGATTCCCCCGTGCTGCCGGGGGACAGCGTGAGGGTTATGCCGGAGTACTATCTTCTAAAAACCACTCTACCTCCTTGCGCGATTGTGGACCAGGGTGCGGCCTCACGATTAGCATGCTCCACCACCCTAGCCACGCGACTGGATTCTCTGTAGATAGACGGGACGGGGACTCTCGTCTCGAGAGAAAGGCTATTCCTCTCTCTCCTGCCACATGCCGAAGCTGCGGCAAGCCGTGCTTCTCCTACATGGGTCCTCTTTTGCGGCGATAGACGCCCCCGCATCTATCGCCTGGAGATTACCTAGGGAAGTCTTTGGTGGTAGATGCCTCCACTTCAACGTCTTCTGCGGCCAATTCTCCTTCGGCGGACAGCCGGAGCATAGGCAGTCCTCTCGCGCTCTCTTTCTGCGTCCTCTTTCTGCGTGAGACACTTTCACAAAAGGCGACAACCGCGTTCCATGCCCTCTCTCCACCAAGCATGGAGATGATCACAGCCGGCAGAAAGAGGTCATCGCACACTGCCGCAGTGAGTTCGCGGCGCTCCACTGCCCATGCAGGGCACTCTTCCAGTACATGCTGGGAAGTCTCGACTTCACACCCATCACAGTGATGGCACTTGGGTGTAGGCTCCCTTCCGGCAATCTTGTGCAGGTACTTGCCGAAGTAGCCGTGACCAGTAAGGACCTGCACTAGGCGGAAGGTAAGCGTGCCGTGAGGTCTCTCAACCCATTCCACTAAAAGTGTGGGTATTCGCAATTGTAGTAAGACCAGTCACTGCTGAAGACAGCCTATCTCTCGACACAGTCAGGACGACCCCCTGAAGGTGAGCTTTCTGAGCCTCCTGCTCACGCGGCGGGATAGTCTCACCTGGCTGAGTCTCTCTACGCATCATTGACATGTGGCCGCGTACACATGTGCCAGTAGGTCCCACAGCGGGGAGCCACACTGGGGCTCCGTACAAAGCCATGAACCTAATCACTCCTAAATAGAGAGAGCGGGATCCAACACTAGCACCACCGATGTTGGGCAAAATGTTTGCTAGTGCCGAGGCAGTTCGCTTAACCCCCGGAGCCAGTTGGCAGAAGTGTTCGTTGAAATTCCAACCACTGTCCAATATGACACCTAAATACTTCAGTTTATTGCCAACTGGTATCACCACCGATGGTCAAGTGAGTACCACTCGTGATAGTCCTGCGCGGACCATAAAAACAGATTGCCTGGGCCACGCTTACAGTGGCAAGACGAACGGCATCTCTCAGGCTACTGCCGCGGGCCGTGACGAGCATGTCGTCCACGTAACAAGTCACAAAGGCCCGGGCAGGAGGGTACCACGTAGCACCCAGTCATATCCGATGTTCCACAGGATTGGACCAAGAACCGACCCTTGTGGAACACCGCACGACATCTCCCTATGGTAGATGCGCCCGTCCCGCCCAACACACGTGACCTGCCTACCCTAAAGTATGACTGGTTTTACCTGATTAGGTAAGGTGGCACGCGATGGTGTTTTAGTGCTTCGATTATGCACTCCCAGGGGAGACTATTAAAAACGTTGGCTATGTCTAAAAACACAGACAACAGCACTCCCCCTAAGTAAAAATACCCTAACACGACAATATCATTGCATGCATTACGATGTTTTCGAAATGATATTGTGGCTTCATTGCGGTATCCAAATGTACCCTAAAACATAGGATTGTTAATTTGTGATTGCTTTATAATATTAGGTCGGTCTTTTGTCAAAATCTAGCTTGTATAAGTTTTGGCAGACTTTCATTGAATTATCAAGAATGTATTAGAATGATAGAGTTTAAATATTGAATTTTTAACTATCTTTGTTTAGACAACCAGTACAATGTTTCTATAACCAAATCTGAAACTCTAATGCAAATAATAAAATCATTACCGAGTATAAAGCCTGTGCTGTAGACTCCAGAGCCGACAGTTGCCTCTATGAACTCGAGTACCAGGTACAGTACGTAACTGTTAGCGAAGGAACGTATCACTCCAGCTACTCCTGCAGATACGGCAGTCAATATAAACGCTGTGCGACGTCCAAAACTGTCGAACAGGTGTCAAAGAATATATGAAAAAGGAAAACAACAAAACCATAACAAAACGCAATAATAATCATACATTATTACATACAATATACAAACAAACATTATTTCCGAGTTTATGGCAGGATCTTGGAATGTCATGTAGTGGTTTTATATTTTATCCATAATTTTGTGTTGTTTGACTCTATATTTTGTGTGCAGTTTTTGACGTAATATAGTTTGGTTATTGTGCATAAGTGAAGTGAATGGGAAATAATACCATGGAGCATGGATTCAGACTTGCCTAAAAACTCCCTGGAAAGTTTTAACAAGACGGCCACCATCTTGTTAATTCATTGAAATGATCGCAAGAAACTTGTAATATTATGTACTCGATAATACAGTAATAATCTATAAAAGATTGGTTGACAAAAATAAAACTAAATTTTCGCAAGTTATTTATGATATATAACATATCAAACACTTTTGGTAATATTTATTTCGGGAAACCTACCTCTTTTATAGTACTATAATATATATACATGCGTACTTGTGGGGCTTTGTGAGCTAGTTACCACCCTTAAAATGAAGGCCTGTCGCCAATAACCTATCGCAGTATTCCGGCTATCTACACTTGAGAGCCAGTTCTCCTCTAGGCTTAAGATATTCATCATCTCAGACCACTCGGTCATTTAACATCGGGTGAGATATTGGTGACATTAAGACTTAAGGAAAAGTCTTACAAACTTAAGGAAAATATCTTGAATATAAATTTACTCACGTATCTGAGATAAACGCTGTAATAGGTAAAGCGGCAAAGATTCCTGCGCTGTGAATAGTACCGACTAAGGTTCTTTTCCAATCTTCGCAGGCGAGGTCGAACTGAAAAGCACAAGTAAGTATTATTACTATATATTCTCACATTTTATCATGTATATACTTTGTATTATAGTGCACCTAAATATGGTAATTAATTTTAATTACAGCTGTCACACTATAGCGGTAGGATAATAGTTACAAATTTACAAGGTCAAGTTGAGTTAGTCAGAGAAGATGATACAGTGAATGGGACGGTTTTTGCATTATTTGAATTAAAATATTTGGATATAGCAACCGAATTCACATTGACTGCATTATCAATTTTTCTACATCAGATGAATTGGTACCTCGTGGTCAGAAATTAAGTTTGATCTAGGTAAGCGACATACAAAAGTGGATGTTGATTGTACGAATAGTTTCATATGAACAGTTCATGTTTGTGAAAAGTGTGATTCCCACAATATCCCTAAGTTACGATGGATATGTCCTTTACAAGACACACCACTTACAAAACAATATTTAGTATCTAGTAAAGACTACACATATCTTGATATTAAACTTGATGTATGATGAGTGGCACATTTTGTTTCAGGTTTGTCAACACCTTGTTTAAACAATTCGTACGTGACACTTTCTTATTCAAAGTTAATACTGAAGCCAAAATCAGTGTCACAACCAATATAAGCGTAATCTAAATTAGAGACATGAGTATCAGCATTTACCATTCTTTTGCATATATTACGCTGTAGAGGTGGTAGAGCCACGCTGAAGCTATTACTGGTTTCAGCATGAATGGGTCGGCTCGCTCGGGGTAGTACCACCTTCACCCAGAAAACCGACGTAAAGTAACAGTGCTTGCAATTTTGCGTTTCGTTCGGTCAGTGAGAGCGCCGGATAACCCACCTCCTCTCCCCTCCCTCCTTCCCCACTCCCCCTACCCCAAACACAGGGTGGCAACGCACTTGCAACTCTTCTGACGTTGCAAGTGTCTATGGACGGTGATGATCACTTAACATCAGGTGGCCCATCTGTTCGTTTGCCTCCTATGATATATAAAAATAAATAAAAAATATATGTTTACATTTTTTTATTCCATTTTACCCACAGACATTATTTAAATTTTTCTTGTATTGTCATATGTAGCATATACGTCATACGTATTTGTACTGTTTACTGCATTTTATCATAAAATTTCTTCTACGTTAACAGACTAGCCTGTGTTTAAAAATATGCGGAAGAAATAGTATTGTATTAATTTTATTCTGCCATATACGGCCGTATCCGGCATCTGCTAAATGTACCAAGAGAGGTATGGATGTAGCTACGCTGTGGATTTTATAGTCAGATTAGTATACTAACTATGAATTTCGAGTGATAGGCAAGGCACCTGGTATTGCAGTCATTTCCAGTATGAATAATTAAAAGAGACTATGTATAATTTTATACATTATTGTATAAAAACTATGTTAATAATATTTACTAGATTGCTAGTAGATAATCTTGATTTCGTCTAATCGTTCGTCTAATAAGGTTGTAGTAAAACAATGTATGTAACTTTCTTAACAATATTATATTCCATTGAAATAACATGTTTGGTTGCCGGTAGGGTTAATAACCCAAGAATAAAGTAGCTATGGTTATATATAGAAGAAATATTGATAACTCGACTTTTTATTGTTGAAGATAAACATTTTTTTTCTTCTCTTATTTCAAAACTATATATGGTATTTTTTCTAAATATTCGCATAGTAAATCCTAAACATACCTCTGACACAATGGTGTTGTTGTTCTCGTAAATCCAGGCGGAGCATATAACGGTTTCGTTCTGATGAAAACTGTTCGGTGAACATTCCTCCTCCAGAGGTTGAAAGCGTTCGCACCTGCCTCCAGATTCTGGAAGCGCCCAGCTTCCCCAACCGTTTGTCGTGAATTCTGGCGGTGTCGACTCGCATTCTGGTACTTTACACCTGGAAGTGCACATTATTTCATAAAGTATGCTTTGATAAGACGATTATCAGACGGCAACCCTCTACAGTATTACTTGTTTATGGATAATTCTACTTCCAATGCGAAAATTTTAGATTATATTTTTATCAATGGGTTTATAACAAGGATCTAATGAAACAATTCAGAACGGTCTACAAAGAGTGCCTTGCGATATACCTGTTTTTACTAAACAAAAGTAAAACCCACGACTTCGTTTCAGTTAATCTAAATATATATATAAAAATCCAGTGCCATGATGCTTGTCCACGATGGACTCCAAAACTACTTAACCAATCTTCATGAAAGTTGGCATTTATGTATAATTTGGTCCAACTTGAGTGATAGGATAATTTTATTTCGTTTTTTTTTTTCGATTTATTTATTATTTCGATTAAAGGCCTCAATATCTCTTAATTAGATGATTGTTAATGTTGATATTGTAAGTTTCTCCAGTCTCGAAAAAATGACGGTTTAAACTAGTTTCTTGACAGAAAACTGTAGTATTGACTGTTATAGATATCTCATAGATGGCGCCACGTTTTAATTTGGAATTTCTTTTTCAAATCCAATTTATTTGATAGTGAACGTGTTCTGTTAATATATTTACTACGTAACCTTGTTTTTTCTGTATCAAGTTTTTTGGCAGACGATCACGTCATAATACCAACTACTTTATCATAATTTGAATTTAACATGTAATAACCGAGCCACAGCAACACGTGGCCGAATCAACTAGTATTAGAATATAAAAACCTAACAACGTAAAGATAGAGCCAGTACGACTGAAGAATAATGTGATTATAGTTAATCATATATCAGTAGTTAAATTACCTCCTATAAACAAACAAACTTTATCTCTTTATAACAATAGTACCTAAGTATAAACGTAACTACGAGTGTTACGCATCAGTTTTACTACTTTTAAATTTCAATGCAGCATAGGTTTTTCAGTTTCCAGCATTCCTTTATGACCTAACTATGTATTACTTTCCTAGAACAATTCGCACTCTGATGAGAAATCTGACGTGTCTATTATAACAGTTTTAAATAGGCTGTTTATAGCAATAAGCAATATAATGTATCAAGCATGACACAATGTAGGTATTTCTGCAGATATATAATACTTTATTTCATTATTGTGAAAACCGCAAGCGATATTACTTTTATTGTATTGAAAACTTGTTTTTGCTTTTATACTATAGATATATAAAGAAAAAAAACATTTAATGAATGTAAAATCAGACGTTGCAATCTTGTGTACATTATTTTATTTACTTATATTATGGGTAAGTCTACACACTCTATAAGTACGGGCCTTCATTGTAAAGAATACCTTTATAGTTAGAATTATAAAGACATCACTTCTTGAATTTTTTAATGCTCTATCACTGCATTCCTATTAATGTTACAAACAAGATGCTTGTGAGGATTGATTAATGTTTGTTACTCCTTCAGGTGAAAACTAAGGAATGAATTTTGGGTGACGCTTTACATTAATATAGATTATAGATCAGCACATTACATGAGCTATAATTTATAACGATATGTATAAGGTAAGGTGTAAGGTGAGAAGTAAGGTAAGGTGTTGTAGTTTATCTGTTCAATAGCGTTATCGGTTCGATAACTTGTTAAATTGCGTTTCTGAACACACAATCATACGATAAAAGTCAGTAAAACTCAACAGGCCATTTGACAGTTTATCTTATAGATAACTTTGTTGAGTTGAGCAATGACTATTGCTATTTTAACCGAGTATCTCAGAAACTGGGCATAAGCAGTTTTAAATATTCGACGATTCAAATACTGTCATTGAACTCGATTCAATATTCTTATATGTTACTATGATTACTGGGTTATTTATGAATTATATATGAATCTCAATTATATTTATTCTTTCAGTCCAGTACAACGCACGTCTTACGCACAGGTTTACAGTAAACAACATTTTTTTGCTAAATTTGATGCGGACGAAGTCGCGGGTAAAAGTTAGTTTAAAATAGAAAACCTTAAATTACTTCCTATAAGGTCGGGTATCTGCCAGTGAAAGTTCCGTGAACATCGGTTGAACCGTTTTTGAGATAGCACTGCGGGCGTAACCACGGTTAACAGTTAGTCTAATTTAGAGTAGCCTAAGTAACCCGCTTTCATTTCAGCTATCTGCCAGTGAAAGTCCAGAGAGAGTCCAGCCGTTTCTGAGATTACCCGGAATAAACAGATAGACAGACAAATAGACAAAAATTTAAAAAAATGCATTTTTCTTATCAGTATTATTATTATTATTTACACTTTCGTACTCAATCAGTAAAAAAAGGTTATTTTGATATTACATACAGACACTTCATTTTTATTATATGTGTAGATAGAATGTATATTATATGTATAGATCGAATATAGAATAGATCATTTTCAGTTTAAAAACTAATGACGCTATCTATATATGTAGATGATGTATTCATGTAAAACCAATCGAATGAGAACAAAAGAATACGTTTTATACTGTATACTATCTAAGTCTAAGAAATAAACTTGAAGATATTATTAAATTCATTTGTTTGAAGAATAAAGTATACAATGTAATTACTAGTTAAACAAGACATGAAAATACAACAGATAATAAAAATGAAGTGTGACAACTGAAAGTGGCAGATAAACAGATAGATTTGTATAAATCACAGCACAAAGGAAATATTGCGCAGACTTGGAGGCAACGGAAAAAACAAATTAGTGGAAGCGAGGTCACCGATAAGGTAAGAGAGAACAGCTTGCCCAAAAATGTAAATATAATTTATTTAAGTCGTTCAACAATTTATCGCTCATTGTCAAAATTATCCACCTTTATTCGACGTCAAATAAACTAAAACTCTATATTGCTAAAACTCCAATATATATACATATATATATATATATATATTGATTGAACACTATTACGTCTAACTGCAACGAAAAAGCGAATCAATTAATCAATATATATATATATATATATATATTAAATTAATTAAAATATGTTGCATATTGACGTGTGATCACGACAATCGATTACAAGTGTTTATATATACATATATATGTATAAAATCATACATACATACTTTACTTAGAATTTTTTTTTTTAAAGAATGTTATCCGTTTACTTCCTCTCTTCTGAGGATGCGCACCACATCGCTTGCTTCGCTTTGAACCCGTAGAGCTTATCAAAATCGTAGTTTTGTAAAATCTTAATAAGTTTATATTGAATAAAGATTTCGTGATATTTTTTTAGGTAAGAACGAAGTGTTTAAGAAGTAAAAAATTTATTCAATCGAAATCTATTCAATAGTTTTTGTGTGTGGACCTCCATCATTTTATTTATACAAATAAACAAACCAAGACAGCATATTCATCATATAAAAAAATGTCTTGATGGACATTCGGACATGCGACCTATCAGTACAACAGTAGCACAACAGTGTTAACAACAACAACCACAACAGACCGCTTTACTTTTTTGCTCAAAATTCAGGGACATTGCAAAGTTTTACATACAAATACATAAATGATCACTGACAAATTTTCGGAAGAATAATATAAGAACTTACAGCTTTAGAACTTACGAATATTATAATGAAAAAATCTTCCGATGACATCGGAAATATATACCTCTATATATATTTCACGTACGTTCACATATACCTCTATACGAGAATATAGTACTAAAAAAGTGAGTAGATAATACAGTGCCTTGGTTAATATATTTTTATATGAGAATACTTATAAATACTATTGGAAAATAATTTGATTAAATTAATATCTCGGTCAACGGCACTGCTTGTTTAAAATTAGCAGTCTGAACTCTCTTAACTATACTACACGCGAGTCTGCGCTCATTGGTTTCACAAAAAACTTTCTCAATTGCCACAGACAGATGATTCTATAAGGATTTGGTAATCATTTCCTAGCCAGTGTTAACACTTTTACTTTCTCTCTTTGATATTATATTAATGCAATACACCTCTTCGAATTGAGTTTCAAATGTAGATTGTGATTTGTCATCACCCGTAAGATGACCCGAACCACTAGCCAGGTATCGCTTATCACCAATATAATAACTACAACCAGTGCGTATGGAACAGAAACAAGTTCATTAACTTGTATGCCAACGAAGAATATTGGACTACGAATGCACTTTCTATTAAATAACTAATGATATCCTGAGTTCCTGATTCCTGTTTATACAACCTACGAAGAATATTTCTAAATTATAAAGGAGCGACATAAAGTAAGCCATATTGATACAGTCCCAATTGTGAGCATTCTATCGTGAGGAGTTAAATTTTTAATAGCTGATTGCGATATAGGAATTCCAATAGCTAGAGATCTATCATAAGACTAATTTTAATAACAAAATGTAAGGTAAATTTAATACCCTAACAAATGAATTATACAGTTGTACATTTCTGTACAAGATCCACTACAAGAACAACGCCCTGGCTCAGGTTTCCTTCACGATGTTCCATTTCACCATCAGCCCATAGTGTCACCAATTTAAACTGGTCAATGTATGCGAAATCCCAAAAAAAATGTAGCAATGCCAAAGCTTAAAGTGGATATGGTCTGAACTCTACATTAAATTCGCCAAGCCGTATAGAATCTTTTCATCATTATTGCTTACAGATGCAATCGTACAATTTAATCGAGTCATTTAATTTACTATCCAGAACATGGTAATATAGCAAAGTTAAGTAACTTGATCGGTCAAACAAATGATCTCTACAACAATTGTCTACGAGTTGAATGTGTAATATAATAATATTGTACTAACAAGCGTCATCCGCTCACCGTTTAGTAGACTGATCTTAAAGTATACGGTCACTATACTACAAGAATCTGCAGCGGCGTAGTTATGTAGAAACATCTACTATTGTTCTTTGCACTTAATATGAGGCATGTCTGTAGGCAGACCTAACTAAGGCATATCAAATACAAATGTATTTGGCCCAGTCGGTATCAGAACTCTGGCCTGAGCGGATCAAGGTAAAATGAGAAATATTGACAAGTCTATTCAAATCTTATGTATGATGTTCTTGTCAGAAATTTCTACTTTTGGTCATAATTTGGCTGTATATAAAACAAGTTTTGTAGAAGTTAGACGTCAACAACTCCTTCCAATATATTTACATGTACATATGTACCTATATAATGTGAATAATACGTGTTTCTTTGCAATATTTTCCGTTCTTAATATTTAATTCATAAAGTATATTTTGAGAAAATAAATCGTCATTAACAATTAGTAGGTACGATGAATATTACTCCAACGACTGATACACCGTGTAATCATTCATCTTCTTTACCACATTTTATAAAGATAAAATAGCATGATGTGATCTTTTCGTTTCTTATTACAGCAATTTTGTAAAATATAATGAACAATAAGATTGAAATAAAAACAATAACGCTATATTAATAATATTAGTCTAATATCAATAAATAGTAAAAATCGCAATCCGCGTCTGTCTGTGAAGGTCCTTGGTTTTTCTAAACACAACGTATTCTAAATAGAGTCTTTCTCCCTGAAGATTTGTATGTACAATACGTGCGTATTATATTTATAGAAAGTCGAGAATTTCATGTATTGTGATCAAGTCGTTAAAAATATTTTTCTGGCGTCTACATCGTTAACGCTCACTAAACCTCATGGTACACATCACAGTCATGCATCACAGAATTATATATCGCAAACAACTGTAAAGAAAATTTCCCGATTTTAATAATATATAATGAAAGAAGTAGTAGTATTCCAGTTCAATAAACTGTTAGTTAATCAGTTCAATAAATTTGTATACAATGTTGTGTGAACAATAAACTAAATTTTTTTCGACTTTGATGGTTTGTTAATGTCAAGGCGCAAAATAAGACGTGTGTAAATCGCTTGGACATTTGTGAGATCACATGCATTAGTGCACTACACCCGTGCCAAACCGGGCAAAGTCGTTAGACTGTAATAAAATATATTTAATAAGCTACTTTAAAGTAATAACCTAGACATATAAATCATTTATGTATTTTAAATGCTTCAATGTAAACAGCGTGTTATCGACACCTGACATCGTTAACTGCGTTGTTCGATATTTTTTTAATAATACGCCTTTGTAATATACACAATGTGCACCTGTTATAAATCAAATATTGATTTTATTTTAATGCTCCCAAGTCTTAGCGATGATATTAAAAATGATATTGCATTATTTGTGCAAGTGAAAAATATATTTTTCTGTAAATAATAAGTCATATGAAAAATTTAGTCCCTTGTTCCTATTTTCTAAAGTACCAGGTTCTGCTCGCGACCTCGTCCGCGTGGAATATTTACAATAGCCTAACGCTAACACGCAGCGGAAGCTCGCAAAAGGAAAAAAACCCGATTTTGAAACATTTTTCATTGGTGTTCTGCTCCTACTTGTCTTCGCGTGATGATATATAGCCTATAGCTTTCCTCTATAATTGAGCCACATAACACTGAAAGAACTTCTCAAATCAGACCAGTAGTTCCTGAGATTAGCTCGTTCGACCAAACAAACAAACTCTTCAGCTTTATATATTAGTATAGATTACTTACCACTATTCTCTCGTACTTAAATCGAGCCGTCATTAAAATTACAATAACTTTTGATAGAGTGGACCGATTTTAATGAAACAAAGACTAAGTTACTCTCGAGGATATGCTTTATGATTTCCTTATTGTGGTTTTATTGTAACCCAGTACTTTATCAGTGATGCGTGTTTATAGAAACAGACAGACAGATAGACATTTCTAAAAATGATTGAAACGTATTTTATTACTTATTCCAAGACACCTGCAACAATTTTTTTCACAAAAATGGAAAAATTACAGACACGTTAGATTTACATCTTATTTTATGTATAGAAGAAAATAAAACAAAGGAACCACTATATTCTGAAATATTAAGCTAACAATTTCAACGTAAGTAAGCTTTAAAATTAACCTACTTCGAAAATTTTCTCTATAACTAAATATAAATATTATAAAAGAGACGCTTTTCTTCGGGAATAATTATATGTATAATATACATTTGTATAAAGAAAAGTCGACGCATTATATTGAAGTCATAACAAAAAAAATTTATTTTTTTTCGAACTGACTACGCTATTGACCAAGCAAGGTCTTAACAGCTTCACCGGACTATACGTACGTCATAACAAGGATATTCGGGCGCTAACATAGATAACGCTGTCTAAGTCTTTATGGGCTACATAAAAATAATATTGGAGTTTTTGGCGAGATCTTAATCTGTCATGTAATGTATTTTATATTTTATTCATAATCTTGTGTTATTTGACTCTATATTTTGTAATATTGGTGATGCTTTACGTAATATAGTTCGGTTATAGTGCAAAGTGCGTGGGAAAAAATACCACGGAGCAAGAATTATGAGAAGCCACAAAAACTCTAGGGAAAGTTTTAACAAGGGAGCCCCGTCTTGTTAGAACATTGAATTATCACAAGACACTTGTAATGGTATGGTATGTTACCTACTTGGTAATGGTAGTAATAATCTAGAAGATTGGTTGCCGAAAATAAAGCAAACAAAATAAATATCTAATGTAATATAATTTTACATCTGAAAAGTGTCCACAGAAAAATCCCCATTAGTATATGCCCAGCTCCTAAGGTTGACCCAGGTGTGTGAAGAACACCATGGGATTTTATTCAGTAAAAATCTGACATACCCACCCACCTCTGTTGCCCGGCGTTGAGGTGGTAATTTTACTTATGCAAGATTTTCCACTTGAAAACAGAACAAAAATCATTTATGTCTTTTACTATCATCAAAAGTTATTTGCGACGCTATTTTGTATGATAGTGTTAATCCTTATCTTATACAATATTTTAGTTACGTTAAGTGTTGAATGTAGATCAAAACTGTCATTGATAGCATATTTAATGAGAATGCAGGTGGTAGAGCCACGCTGAAGCTATTACTGGTTTCAGCATGGATGAGTCAGCTCGCCCGGGGTAGTATCACCCTCTCACAGAAAACCGACGTGAAGTAACAATGCTTGCATTGTTGCGTTTCGTTCGGTCAACGAGAGCGCCGGAGGTGCACTTCCCTTCCCCCTTCCCCATCCCCTCTCCCTCTCCTAAAACACAGGCTAGCAACGCACTTGCGACTCCTCTGGTGTTGCAAGTGTCTATGGACGGTGGTGATCACTTAAAATCAGGTGACCAACTGTTAGTTTGCTTCCTATGATATAAAAAAAAAATTGTAGAAGATATCACAAATTGAAAATTACGCACAACAAGAATCCGTTTGTGACGAATTTGTTAAAATTGAAACGTCAAAGTGTCAAAATATTGGTCAGATCGTGTAAACATATACGTTTGTCGTCATATCAATAAGTTCATTGAACCCCTGCAAGGCCGGACCGGGCAGCTAATAAACAATATACCAGATATTTACATTAGTATTAGACACCTGAGTGACCTCTTCTCAATATCCATCAATATCAACAATCACTGGTCCTACTTAACGGCACACCTTTAGAGGTAATCAACAAGTTTTGCTACCTAGGTTCGCAAAAGTCGAGCAAACTCTCGCTTGATGCAGAGATCGATTCCCGCATCGGTAAAACAGCATCTACGTTCGGAAAACTTCGTAGAAGTGCTTCGGATAACAGAAACCTCGCAGTAAAAGTTAAAATGCTTATTTATCAGTCATGTGTCCTAAGTATGCTCATGTACGGGGCGGATTCCTGGACGACATACGCTAAACAAGAACTACTAGTGAACGCATTTCAGTGGCGATGTCTTCGAAGCATACTGGGTATAACATGGAAGGATCACGTGACAAATGGGTCCGTTCTAGATGAGGCACAACTTCATAGTATTGGAAAGACAAGACGACTACGTTGGATGGTGCATGTGCATCGAATGGAACGAAATAGTTTGCAAAGGCAAATTCTGCTCGAAGGAGCTCGCTTTAAGGATTGCGCTAAACGCGACATGGCTGCAATGAACATCCCAAGCAGCCAACGGGAAGAGCTGGCTGAGTACCTGCGCTAAATGGTGTCACCTAATTCACAAAAGTCAGTCAATGCACGATATCGCTTGGATCCAACTACTAAAGGAAAAGGTAATACATCATGAGCGGACCTTCAACCTCTGTTCATCTGGGGGTACGTACACTTGTCGATCATGCGGAGTGCGTACGAGGGATCCTCCCCCGGATCGGTGTCCTTAGCCATGAAAGGAAACGTCTCTAGAGTGCTACTTAAATCATCTGTTAAAGATATAAAGGTATACGATGATGATGGTTAAGCACTTATTTCATCTTTTATGTATAAAGTAATGCATGTTCTATACGTTCATGCACATTTCGTCCGATTCGGTTAACATTTTCTGCAGTTATTGTCAATGATGACAATATATATAACGTATATGAATACGTGAAGGACATTGACGTCAACATAGAATAGGTGATACGCGAGTCGTGTCAACAAAATATGTTCGTATTCTATATAGTTGGCAGTGATTTGTGAGCCACCTCCGAATGACTCACAACTATAATGATGGCTTGGTGAAATCGAACTTGAAGTTGACGAACGATGAGTATTTCTCGCAATAAAAGACTTGTTACTAGTAGAGCAGCGAAGGATGTCCTCGTATTGCAGACTCGTACAAAACAGGATAACTATACCGCCCGCGCCGGTTTTTGAGGCCGCTCTCAGGCACGATTTCGGGACAAAGCACCGCTTACGCACGCCGCTCAAATACGCTCCGCCAATCAAAGCGCTCATTGCGTCCTAACTAACTATACAGGCGGGGCGGTATGGCGATGAGTCATCCTTCGCTTTTTATTTATTTATTTACAAATAATATTACAATATTCTTAATATCTTAATCACTACATTAACTATTCTAAACATTGTTATTTAATCTATGTACTATAATTAATTAATAACAGTATACAGCTACACTATTATAATACATAAACACTATTTCCTATAATGTAAAATAAAACAAGATCAATCAATCAATGTTTATTTGCGGACAAAACTATCTATTAACTATAACTATATTAGCAAATTATACATTATTAAATACGACAATAAATTGTCGCGAACAGTTTTAATTGAAGTTTTCAAAATTAATGCAAGGAGAGATTTAAGCCTCATATTACTGTGGTATTTTGTAATGGTTAATCAGTAACTATAATTAACCGTGAAAGGAAATTAAAGATTAATCAAATTGCAGTTCACCCACATGTGACTAAGGTTGACGTGAACAAATTCACGAGTAACTGCAAATTATACCATATTAAGTCCATAGAGCTATCGGCTTTGAATTATAACCGTCCGAAGAGAGCAATAGATTGCTTGAAGATTATTTAATTTTACTGTGTACCGTAGAAACAATTCAACAACAAGGATGACCAACAATTAAGAAAGAGATATAATCCCAGTTAAAATTTTTAGATTTTCATACGGCGGGTCAAAATAATGTGAAAACCAGTTTTCACATTTCGGCATACAAAAGTCTGTATCTCTACATATAACATTTTCGATAAAAAAACATCACCAGCTCAAGAAAAACAATGTGATATGTTTCGGTGACGAGACCAGTCAGGCAACTAAACGACCAGGAACCAGGAAAATGAGGCACTTATATTAACAAAAACTTATATTTTATTATGTAATCTCATAGGGAGATCACTAATAATTTGCAGTTTTATTCTATCTGTTAAATATTACCGACGTAACTTGTCACCCAATGTCAACTACCTGGTACTCTTTACTGAGCGTATTTTTAAAGTGAAAACGTTGAGTGTTCTTTTTGGCAGGAGACAAATTTATAATTTCGCGTCATGACATGCTACGTAAGCATGACCGGCCGTATTGCGCTTGTGCTGCTTGCGTCAGACTAGCGACACGTTGTATAGGGGCCTGTGTACATGTAATATCGATTTTTTTTATGTCATAGCAGACAAACGAGCAGGTGGGTCACGTGATGTTAAGTGATCACCACCATCCATAGACACTAAGAACACCAGGAGAGTTGAAAGTGCGTTGCCAGCCTGTGTTTGGGAGAAAGGGAGGGAGGGGGGAGAGGAGAGCGAAGGGCAGGGGATGTGGGCCTCCGGCGCTCTCACTGACCGAACGTGACGCAACAATGCAAGCACTGTTACTTCACGTCGGTTTTCTGTGAGAGGGTGGTACTACCACGGACGAGCCGACCAATTCACGCTGAGACCAGTACTTTAGCGTGGCTCTACCACCTACTATTATATATTTTGCAGCTCATCGTACGTCTGATTGACTAATAGACTTTATAAAAATGTATATAATTATTGCTCCGTGCGCCAATAGATATGAAAACCACACTAATGTCAATAATTTCCATAAACAATTTCTGAAATTTAAATATTATCATTAACACTATAATTAATATGAAAATTCAAAAGAGAAGACTACATATATTTTATTGTTTTTAGTTTGACTTCTGTCAGCAGTCTTTATTACGATTGGCTCGACTTTTTTATATCCTTGCAATTCCTAAATGCGACAAAAGAAATCAAAGTTAGGAAGTAATTAGAGACGAAACAAGACAAGTTTTAAAGTATGCGGAAGCTCAAGATGGTGGAAAAAACAGTTGTTTCTCGTTATCTGTTTAAGTTATTGTTAGTTGGTAGCGAGTGCCGCTGCGGAAGCGGCCACGCACAACCTTCCGATGTTTTATCTGTTATTCAGTGAAACGTAACAAATTAGGGCTTGCTTTGTGGTATCACGCACTTGCCTTTTAGTGTACATCCGTACAGCTTCCCTTATCGAGGATTATTTCAATTTCACCTATTGTATGTTGAACACTTATCTCGTTTTATCCATGTTAAACACATTGCTCATTTTTAGCCTTAGTTACGGTAAATATATTGTAATAGTTTTCTTTTTACTTTTCTTAAGCTAAATATACTTAGTTTTTCTATTCGTGTTACTAAACTATATTTATTAGCTGACACTATATTACTCATTCCATGTTTTTTTTATTCAAACATATTCTCGTATAAAATTATCGTGTTAGAAATTTACAACCAGCTTGTATATATTTGTTATGGACCAAGTAATTAATCATGGCTCTATTTACACTGACTGGCCAATATAAATAATGACAAGTCAATTCAGACTATGTAAATAATAATTTCAACTTCGCTGTTTACCACATTTAGTATCCTTTTATTAGTATGATATTGATTGTAAATAAAATAGATTAGATTGGGTTGGAACTATTGTTATAATAAAACAAATTAGTCGTAAAAAATCACATTTTGCAATTTCTATTATAATATCAGCAAATATAACCTAAAAATTGAAGCAATGTAATTTCCCCGTAATGATAAATAAATAAGTATGAATTACCTAGCCTGACCGGACTTGTTATTAATCGTATTGGCCATATAATAGTATAAATAGTGGCTTGAATAATGAAATGGTTCATAATATATACGAGTATAATATCGATATCATAATAATCCGTTCATTACATTCACAGATCACATTGTTTTCGAATGTACCTTGTTTGACGTAAAATGCCGGGGTATTTTGATAATAAAACCCCGATGAACACTTGAAACATATTGTTGTATAAGCTCTACTCATAGGCAGACGATTAAATGATCGCGCAATATATATAACATAAGTATATTGATTTTTTATAGAGTCATTGGAGAGATTACTAATAGAAGGTAGCAGATAAAGACCTAATGATTATTTCACTCGCTAAGTCGACAAATACAGCAACAATGTTACGATTATTGACGTCACAGTCATAATTTATGTTTTGTAATTTTTCTGAAATAATACTTCTTTTTTAACAACGCCTTCTCTCAATCTTATTAGCTACGAGATATTTTATAAGAATGGATGTATATTTGCTACTGTTTTACTTAATAATCACTGAACGGATTGTAATAAAACTTTCCAGTAAAATAGCTTATAAATAACGCAAAAACTATAGTTGTCAATAACAAGTCACGGACGTCTGCTAGTCTGCCATATATTAACGGACTACTCGTTAAATTCATCTGTTAGAATTCCAACAACTAATTTACAATCTTACAACCTAAACTCCTGATAGTGTTATCGTATCGACCTACTCGTGTTTCTTTAGAGTATGTCGCAAAAAATAATTAACTCCAATACATACCTAAAATTATGTAAGATTTGGATTTTTTGTTGGATTTGAAGCCACATATTAAGCCGTCGTGAAGTGGAGAAACGTTGTGGTCTAGCGGTTTCACCGGCGGAATATCAATCCGATGTCCGTAGGTTCAAACCCCGGCATGTACCACCGAGTTTATCAGAACTCGCGTACGTTTACTAATTTAAATTGGTAACACTATCGGCTGGCGGTGAAGGAAAACATCGTGAGGAAACCTGAACTTGAGAAATGTTCTTGTACTACTGCTGTACTCGTACGTGGGAAAACATTGAACAGTTGAGAGTTTGAAATCGCTAATACGTCCCACGACGTGCTGATTATACTCATACCTTCCTTCGGGAAGAGGCCTATGGCCTTGCAGTGGGTCTCTTACAGCCTGATGATGATGATAATCCAATGTAGATATTAAGTAGCAATCAATTAAAGTAGATTTGATCTATCTCTCAGAAAAGGCTTTATTTTTCTGATTTAATTCCTATCCTGATTACATCCAAAGTCCTATTCAGTACTTCTGACATCATGTATACAAAACTCCATCAGGATCGGTTGAGTAGTTACGGTGTGGAAGATTAACAAACAAACTCACTTTAGTTTTTTTTTTTCGAACTGTCTACGCTATTGACCAAGCAATGTCTTAACAGCTTCACCGGACTACTAAGGCGAGCGCTTAAGGCACTCAGCCGATTTTATTTTGACAACTATCTCAAGGGTGCGCGGCACACCTCGGCTTTGGCTGTTGCCTGATACATGCAATTCGCGACCTATGTGAGCTAACCTACTGTCACGCCCCCGGGAGAGAGCCTGAGCTGAACCGACCACCAGCCTTTGTGATAGTCACGCAGGGGTGGTGCCATTCGGCGACTTCAACCGGCTAAAACTCCACGACAATCAACGCCGCACTATGGGTGGTGTCACGGGGTGCGCAAACAGGCTCCGCAACACCCTCCGGCGGCAGGCGTTTCCCACGCCACACACGACTGAGGCAGCCCGGTTGTGAGACTGCCTCCCAGCCCGTCGAAACCGTGCAATGGGAGTCAAGGGCCCCCGCCCCTTCCCCCTTTGGTTCGGTTGGCAGCGGAAAGTCTAAGCCGCTCCGCCGCCACCCCACCGTTGATTTTTTACCGAGGTTTACTCCTCATCCACCTCAGCCACCCTGAGATCCCCTCCGGCCTACGCTATCCTACGCAATCCCCTCATCCCTTGATCCTGACCCTACCCTAACTTACTCAAGCCCTACGCCCACCAATCCCCTGGACTTGCCTACCTACATAGTGAGCTAAGCTAAGCTAACTATTCATACATATATGAGTTGTTGAAACATATATGTGTACCAAGCATACATACCTCAACAACTCTTATATATATTTCGTATCGGATAATATTCTAAACTATTTCAGTTTGATAAGGGAAAAAAGATAAAACCCTTCCACTAGCATGTGTAAGCGTGTATGTGTGCACGTGTGTGGAGGTGATATGTGTAATGTTGTCGCAGTGATGTAAGATTTTGTGTCACCGTATCGTGCGAGCAGCGCACTCAAGGGCTCCACGCCGAGGGAACGGACCTAAGCTTGAGCAGCTGCCGAGGGGGCCCTAGTCTGGTGTGCGGGAGCGAAATTTACCCCCAGACCACGGCGGCGTGATCTGTGGTTACGCGGGCGTGGGCGTGAGCACGCTCTGTTTGGAGAGACAGGATGGTACTGATCGTTCACTGCCGTTATTTCATCGGGCACTCACTCTCTCACTCACTTTAGCATTTATAATGTTAGTAAGGATTATAATGATTTTGATAAAGGGGCTTGGCTATTTTTTAGGAATTATTTGTTGTACATCTGCATTATACTAATGTTTACTTAATGTTTCTAAACTAATGAAACACGTGATATCCGATCCAATACATTCTCTCTGTGACATTTACATTTCTACAAGCCAAGGAAACTTGTAAGTCTAGTCACACAATTATTGTTTTGTCATACGTATTTTTTAAGTCTATGATGTCTTCTGAGATATATGATTATTTATCGTATTTTTATTTTTTACAAAAAGGTACAATTACAGATAACAGATTGAAATTATATGAGTAACATAACTATTATAACATAATAAATCTGAAATCCAATTATAAATTGTACACAACATTATCAATTGTAACAATAACCACAGTTAGCCTAGTGTAATGATAAAATAAATATTAGGGATACACGACTATCGTACGTCTATGTTTCTAATACAATCTTAAATTTTTTAAAGCTGTCATTAAATACATCTTTGTGAACACAGAATTCGTTATAGTACTTGCACATTCGATACAACGGATTGTTTTTTGAAACATTGTTATTAATTGCTGGTAAATGAAATAATTGCTGAGCTCGTACTGAGTGAGTTGGTATTCTGAAATTGATTTGCCCGAGTAGGTCACTACCAAAGGTACCGTTTACTATTTTGTGAAGTATACATAAGTCAGCTATAGATCTTCGGTGTTCAAGACTTTTAAGATTGAATTTTTGAAGTCTATCTTTGTATTCAGTGATTCTATTTCTGATACCAAGCTTACTGCACAGTATCCTTAAAAAGCGTCGCTAGATGGACTCAATCATGTCTATATGACTTTTATAGAACGGAGACCATACTGATGAACAATACTCTAGAATGCTACGAACCAGAGTAAATGGTCCATGATTTAATAGATTTAAGTGGTTTGGCTGTACGTATTATAAACCCGATCATTCTATTGGCTTTGCTTGTGATATGATCGAGGTGAGGTCTAAATGATAATTTAGAATCAATCATGACACCTAGATCTCGCACTATGTCTGTTCGATCAATATTGACTCCTTCAATTTTATAATTGAAAGTATAACGAGTTTTGTTTTTAGTAAATGAATTATAGTCATACTATATAGGTCAAAATAGTTTCGCCATTAGCATATTGCTTTTTCAATAATGCGTAAAAAATAAAAATGGTTACTATAGATTGTCCTATTGAATTACGTAAAACAGAAACGTATGTAAACCATCATTATGAAATCTTATAATAATTAATGTACATTCGTCTCGTTGCCTTGAATATTTATTTGAGAGTAGAAGTACTACAGACATTAGTTATCGACAGATAAGACACAATATTAAAACCAGATAATCGTTCATGAGGATAAATAACGCATATTTTTACATTAACGTTCAAATCACGCGGTACCCAATGATACCTCACTTACTACCGGTTTACGGACGTGTTTATAAAAAAGGGTACATAGGCGGCACACTCGGACATGACGTTAAAAGACTTAGGTTAAAAATATTCCTTCAAATGTATTATTTTGTTGATTATAACGTTTGGCTACAATCTCATCTGATGTTAAATTATGTTGTGCTCTCAAATATGAGTTATGTTAAAAGTAGAGTAGGAGACATCACAAAGTAAATAAAGAATAACCACTTTTAATGATGGTAGAGCCACGTTGAAACTACTACTGGTTTCAGCATGAATGGGTCAGCTCGTCCGGGATAGTACCAACCTCTCAGAGAAAACCAACGTGAAGTAACAGTGCTTGCAGTGTTGTGTTTCGTTAGGTCAATGAGAGCACCGGAGGCCCACCTCCCCTCCCCTCTCCTCTCTCCTCTCCTTCCCCTCTCCTCTCCCTCCCCTAACCCTTCCCCCCAGAGGGTGGCAACGCACTTGCGACGCCTCTGGTGTTGTTAGTGTCCATGGACGGTGGTGATCACTTAACATCAGGTGACCCACCTGTTCGCTTGCCACCTAAGACAAATATATATATATATATATTAGAAATGCCCAACAACAATACTCCCATTCAGTTACATGCTACAGTACAATCGAATGGTACTACAGCGCTCAATTTTCAATAGGTGGATATAGTAATATTAAGTAAATATTACGCTGAATTACTGCTGGATTAGACACATAAGATGACCTCGCATTTATTATTACTGACACGATAGATTTGAGACCACGTATGTCTTAACCTTAATTAACTTTATATATTTAAATAGAACAAAACCATGTAACACTAGTATTTCCATAGATAATGACAAACCAGGTATACAGTAAATACATTTATATTAAAAGATGTACGTGAATTTAGTTGCTGTAACTTCAAAGCGGAATGCAAATATTCATGATTCTACTTTAATCGACGAATACTATAACAGAATATAACAGAACCATAATCTCTTATTTCTAGTAACTGACTACTCGATTGACAATAGATTGGTAGTTTATTACTTGTCACCTGTGTTCTGTCTAGTTTTATCAGGTTATTTATTTATATCATTACATAGTATAAAACAAAGTCGCCTACCGCGTCTGTCTGTCTGTCTGTTCGCGATAAACTCAAAAACTACTGAAGGGATATTCATGCGGTTTTCACCAATAAATAAAGTAATTAATCAGAAAGGTTTTGGTATATAAGTCAAGGATTTTTTTATTATTAGGGCGGGACAACGTCCGCCAGGACTGCTAGTAGATACATATAATAAGAACGTAAATCTAACGTGGCTGTACTTCTTAGATTATTGTAAAAAAAAATGTTGCAGATATCTTGGAATAAGTAATAAAATACATCTCATTTTTAGAAAGGTCTGCCTATGTATCTGTCTGTCTGTTTGTTTGAACACGCATCGCCGCAAAAGTACTGCGTTCACGATAAACCTCACCAAGGAAAACATCCTCGAGTAACATGTACTCTTAGTTTCATTGAAATCGGTTTGATCTATCCGTTTTTATTTATTGTGATTTTAATGACGACGTGACTTAAGAACGAGATAAAAGTAGATAAGTGAGAGGACTTTATATATTCAGATGATTTTATTAGGTATATCTATTAGACTGTTTTTTTACATTAGGTTCCACGCGGACGGTGTCGCGGGCACAGCTAGTATATACATATACAATGGATGGCGGTATATCGATATACTCCAACATCATTTTACAGAGTACCATGAATATTTGCCCACGTAAGCGTCATCTATGCCGAGAGATCTTGTTATCCTTCTTGCTATAACTCCCCATTGGAAAGGGCTGCAGCGAATCAACTTTTATAGCGTTCAACTGTGCCAGGAAATTGTATACGGAAAATACAACAAATAATATTAAATGCGCGCATGGCCATGAACACACCTGATACTTTGTATATAATACCATACTTACCACGAGGTTACAGCCGTAATTAGAGTTGGGATCAGAGTACAGAGTAAGAGTTGTGGTGGTCTAGTGGTTTGACCGGTGGAATATCATTCCGATGTCCGCAAATACAAATCCCGGCACGTCCCAACCAATTTTTCTGAATTCGTACGTTTACTGATTTAAATTGGTAACACTGACGGTGAAGGAAAACATCGTGAGAAAACCTGAACCTGAGAAATGTTCTTGTAGCAATACATGAAACTGTGGATTTCTCAAAGTTTAAATCGCCAATACGTCATGAACTGGCGTAGAGATTACGGCCATATCTTCCTGCTAGAAGAGAGGTCTATGATAATAATAATAATCAGAGTACACTGTCCGGGTTGGTGGTTGTCTACTTTGGACCCACAACTAGCGGTAGAAGATTAGATTAACTTAGAAACCAATTTGTTCACGCCGAGCTCATGCACGAAACGCCCGTTGGTATCGGTTTGGAGGTAACCAATTATGCCACCTCGGTGAACGTCGCAGTATCGAATCCTTACAATAAAATAGAGCATTCGGTGATCTTAATGCATTCATGGATAAGTAGTAGGAATTTTTATAATAGCCACCTGGTTAGACTAAGACTCTGAAGCTGAAAATTTTGTCGTCAAGTGAAATCTACAGGTATGTTTCGACAGCTGCATTTAAGAATCAGTCTGTCCTAGCTTGAGATGACCTCTCTAAGTTTATCGTGTTACCATCTTGGGTTCGACTTTTACTGAACATAACGTGGGATTAAGATCAAGCACGTGTTTGATTATAACATAAAGGACGTTCGTCTCTCTGCTTTTCACTTCATATTATAAAACAAAGTCCTCCACCTGTCTGTCTGTCTGTCTGTTCGTGGTAAACTCAAAAACTACTGAACAGATTTCATGCGGTTTTCATCAATATATAAAGTGATTCATGTGGAAGGTTTAGGTATATAATTTACCAAGGTTTTTTTTATTAGTCGTTTATTAGGGCGGAATGACATCCGGCATGCTCGCTAGTAGTATATAAGCTCATAATGTGTGGGTCACATGTGAAAAAAGATTATTTAGCATACATTTACAAGTTAATAATTTAATTTAATTTTAAAACTTAATTTGTTGTAAGTATAATACAGCCGAACTTGTTAAAATTACCTCGATATATTCAGGTAAAATCTTTGACGCAGTGATACGAATGATGCGTGTGAACACTGGATTCTATACATTTCGCAAATTACATAAAATACCAAATTAAATTTTCGTGAATTGCTGCTAGGTAATAAAACTTTGAGGAAGTCAACAATTAAAACACAATCCGAAAAGCAAAACGCAATCCGAACTATTCACGGACAACGTCGAGTAAAAAACGAAATCTTAAAAAGACATTGGTAATGTATATAAAAATGCATTCTTATAATTTTTTATCTGTTTAATTATTCAATTGTCTTCGACTTCATCATATTTGGTTGAATGTATTAATTAGATAATATGAAAGATACTAATTGAGTAATCAAATGGATACCGACAAGATAAATTGCATTTTAATTCGCGAAGTCAACAACTTGAAAGGTACTTACTACGCACGTTATAGTTTTTTAAATTTCTCAACTTGCTTCGATTTTATGAAATATGAGAATATCCTTAGATAATCTATTTTCAAGTTCTGTTTTTCATTCTAACGTTGGACTTGAGAGTTATTACACTTAAAATTATCTAAAAAAAAAGTATAATGTTGACCATTACCTACTTTATTATTATAATGTTAGGTTACCTACTATTTGTCAGAAATATAATAATTAAATTACTTACAATAGATCCAAACCAGAGACAAACAATCTTTCTCTCAAGAATTCAAACCTGACGCTTCTTAACCCTAAAATAATAAAACTAGGAAAAAATCTGAAGTATTATTATTTCACAAGTCCACAAAATATTGGTGTCTATCTAAATACGTTTTTAATAGAAATAAAAATTCAAAACACTTACCTGTAAGGGACATCTCCCGCTGCGAATATATACTGGCTGTTGTACACAGCACTGAACATTATAGGTAACAGGATCCAGCAATATGTTTGTATCTGGTACCGCCCAAAATCCCCTAGTTCCGCCAGGATTGCGTCCAAGTCGACGCTGTCCTTCGGCTTCGTCATTGTCGTGTGTAGCGAGACGAGGCGACCGCTCGACACACCGTCACCAAATCATTTGATAACAAGACGCCACGAGACAATGATACTTGGTCCGATCGCTTTCCATAGCCGACGTCTGTCATTATGCAGTGTTTTAGTAAGTAAGTGAATATTAGATTAGGTAAGGTGTGTTTGCGTTCCGCTCTGTGGTATATGAAACAAGTTTTTTTAAATTAGTAGTTTGGTGGCAAAACACAGTGTCTCGCAGTGGTGCTGTGCCGTTCGAGAGCGTATTGTTTCAAGGAATTATGTTTACTGACATATGCCATAAATATATGTGTACAAAATTATAAAAACTTACAAACAAACGATAATACAAATCATATTTAAAACCCAGTCTGCATAATTAGACGTGTGAGATTAAAATATGTGATATTTCGAAATCATTATGTATCTGGGGAATAACTTAGTCTTTGACCAAGAGAATACAGAAATACAATATAAATGATGCAGCGAATAGATCATATTTTAAAAAAGGGATTGAAATAAAATATAAGTAATGACATAATTAATGTTCGATTTATCTAATCCAATTTTTCTTGTTTACAATAGTTAATTCTAAGTAAATCGTTGACTTGCAGATTCTATAAATGGATGGCCTTCATTATACATAGTTAGCGATCCCGTAAGATTGTTGTATTCTTTTGCAAAATACTATAAAATGCAAATTATACATATTTAATAGCCACGACACATAATAGTTATAAATACAGTAAAAGACGTGTTCATGATACATGTTCAGGTCATCATCGCGCTAAAACCAGTTGGGATATAATACACTATACCGCAGTATTGCAATATAAATATATGAATATTAAGATCAGGTAATAGTTTGACTATTCATAACACGGACATTATTTGCAGAACGAATATAAATGGGAGAGAAATTATAGGCTTAAAAAAAATAAACAAGCAGTTTAATGAACTTAATATCCTCTACTTACTAACAATAATTCCAAAAAAGTATAGAACAAGAATGATGGCGTCATTATTGGCGTTCATCCTCACCACTCTATTACGAGTGATTGTATGACGTCACGTGATCCACAATAGAAACGTCATTGTCGTTTTTAATTACCTAGGATCCCCTAAAATAGGGTCTGTGTCAATGCCAAGACTTTGATGGGGCACTGGCAAGTCTATAGAATTTAAAACAATGTTTTTGTAGAAATGACCATTTTAAAGATTATGAATTAATTTAAAAGCGCAATAATACATCAGCTGTGACCTCTCGTCTCTGAGCAAGGTCGTTTGTTGTACATATATAGATTCAGTGATACAAGTTCAACCGTTTTCCTCCTTTGTTAATGTCATCCATGATTGTAATCAACGTAGAATACACACGTGCATACATAACACTTCAATAAACTTACAAAAGTAGGGTTAGTAACAATATCAGACTATTGAGAGCACTTTGCTTTAAGGTTAGGGGGAGGAGGGAGGGTTGAGGGGAGGGGAGGTGGTTCTCCGGCGCTCTCACTGACCAAACGAAACGCAACGATGCCAGCACTGTTACTTCACGTCGGTTTTCTATAAGAGTGTGGTACTACCCCGGACGAGCCGACCCATTCAATGCTGAAACCAGTAATAGCTTTAGCATGGCTCTACCACCTACCAAAAATCTGAGTGACATATCACTGGCACCCGAGTTGTCGCGACTCGTGTACTCGACACGTGGTGGTAATGCTGCCACAGTCGAATCTAGTAAAATAGTAAAACCAGAGATAACTCCTCACTGTATGTATCTTACACTGTTAACTATGCTTCATGAAATGATATCTCCTAACTACCGCATTATTAGTAACATAATGCGCCACCTAAAAATACTTATTTCTAATTTATTTCTAACATGCATCGTCATACATGCCATTATATGGCGCTTTAAAACATTTTTGTAACGCAAGAACTGACGTCCAGCTGCACACATCTTAGTTGACCATTTATGAACAAGGATTTTACACCACATAGCTCTGTTGTGTATTTTATATTATAAAGAATGACTTATTAAACAGCAGCGATATTTTCAGGGATAACTGAGTAGTGGTTTGTGGTTCTAAATGAATTTAAACAAAGGTGCTTCATATTTGACCTAATTATCTAGAGGAAAACAAAACTGATATACACTAAGCATCAAGTGATTTACGCAAAAACGAACTGGTGTCATAATAAGGAAAGCAATGAATCACACCGTGCCACGCAGTACCGCGCCCGCGTCCCGCACCTCGACCCAACCTTTTAATGTTATTCATTGAACCTAGATGTGATTTTTTTCCCGTTTAAAGGTATCGTTCCCATACTTTAAAATTTTTTAGAACAAACTTTAACTAAGGTTCTCTTTGTTGATTATTAGTATTTGTTTTGACTTTTTTGTTTTATTTTATGTGTTAAATGTGACCATGAACTACCAAAGGATTGAAGGTTGTTAAACTTTACACAGTCACCTGGTATATAATGTATTATTCAAGTTTTAGCGTAAGTTTCCACCTATCTACCTATACTACATATAGCTGTACTTTTAGGCTACCTATGAATAGATTACGCAATTTCGAAATTTCGCCCATAGTAGGTACATTAAAATCCTTGCCCGACTAATAATAATAATATTGACAACATATCTAATATAGTTTCGAAAAGTGGCTTAATGTTTGTCAATTTTTTATAGAGAATTGGCTAATCAGTATGTAGGTCACGATGAAATCTATGACAATGCAATAGCTTGATAAAATACGACATAGACCAATCTAGACATCCTTTATCAGTATGTTGAAGCGATCTCGATTTCTACAGATTTTGATATCATTACATAGTATAAATTAAAGTCCCCTACCGCGTCTGTCTGTCTGTCTGTTCGCGATAAACTCAAAAACTACTGAACGGATTTTCAAGCGGTTTTCACCAGTGGATAAAGTGATGCATGAGGAACGTTTTGATATATAATTTGTCAAGGTTTTTTTTTATAATGAGGGCGGGACAACGTCTGCCGGGCCCGCTAGTTAAAATATAAACCTTATAATGTATGGGGTTCATAAGTGCACAAGATAAAGTTGATGTGAGTAACGCATTCTGCGATGTTTCTCATTATTTCTCGATTAAAAGCCAATTGCTGGAATATGTCCATAGGTCGTTGCTTAAATATCAACAAAGTTATGATTGTACGAGTAGTGGGAAAGGTAAATATCGTCCAGAATGTCTTAGTCTAACTCGATGTATTTGCTCTAAGGAAAACTCGTGATTTTAATATCAGCGCATTAATCTACGCATCGCAATCGCCTTCTCTGATTAGAGTGATAGCGCGCAATAATCTTAGGTAATGCGTGGTCCAAACTCAAAATATTATCGGTAGGTACTTAATAATTATCAAATGCTGTATAAATTATATCAATAAAATATTACACGTTTTGATACTAAGCCAATACGAATATAGATTAAACTCAGAGAGAAATATAAACACAGAAGGTATAATACGTTTGGTACAACATGAAACGCATAATTTCGCTACGTCATGTTTTGAAGAGTTATTCAAATTTATCCCTTCCACTCCTTTTCACAACCGAACCACGCGCGCTGGTCTTCGGAGCCACAGTTTTACGGTAACTGGGAACGAACTAAAAAGTTCGCTACACCTTATTTTAACGGTATCGTGAAGCTGTGGAACAATCTCCCGGCTAGTATGTTCCCTCCTTCCTATAACATGGGGTCCTTCAAGCGTAACGTGAAGAGACATTTACGCAGGCCGGCATGACAACGACGACCGCCGGAGGAGGGCGTATCTCTCGGTGGTCGCCGTTGTTTTTGGATTGTACTGTACTTACCATTAGGCACAGTGCAATCACTTTTCCGTGCTATAATAAAAAAAAACGTGCACTCTACATTTCTACACTTTCGATAAGTAAGAAATTCAATGTATGTATATAATTATAATTGTCGAGTATTGGCAAAGAACGAAGATCTTTTCAGGCAGTGGATTGAAGGATATTCTGATGTTTTTGTAAATAATTAATTTTAATGATGGCGAGATGAATGCCTTTTACTCGTACATATTTTATAATCCACACCAACAGGTGGCTATAACGTATCTTGGTAGAGACCGTTACCAGACTAAATCAAAGAAACGTGTAGTGTTGTCTCAAACGAGACACAGTGACTCACTTCAGCGTAGAACTTGTGTAAAAATGACCGGTTCCACGCTCATATCTGCAGAAAGAAAAACTAACATTGTTATGTTACTGCCTGTAGGGTGTGGTAGACGATGCGCATTGTCTTAGAAAGTCTATTGACTTAGTTTCTTTTAAACAGTGAGCGTAATTGTTAAAATTTATTATATTACTAGCTGTGCCCGCGACTCCTTCTGCGCGGACTAATAAAATCATCTGAATGCATTCAGTCCATTTACTGAACTACTTTTTTCTTGTACTTAAATCCCGTCGTCATTTAAATTACAATAACTTTTGATAGAGTGAACCGATTTTAAGTAAACCAAGACTAAATGTTACTCGAGGATATGTTATATGAGGTTTTATCGTGAACCCAGTACTTTAGCATTGATGCGTGTTCATACAAACAGACAGACAGACATTTCTAAAAATGATTGAAATGTATTTTATTACTTATTCCAAGATACCTGCAACAATTTTCTAACATACATCTAAAAATTACAGCCACGTTAGATTTACATTTTTATTATATGTATAGATAAACATAACTATGATACACTTGACATCAGCTGTAGTGCGTCAGGCCTGTTGAAGAAAAATAATAAAAAACGTCGATTTTATATATATGACAATCATTTTCTAGGTGATTACATAATCAGCGACACACCTTTTATACCTAACAAATATCAATTTTATCTACGTAATAAAATTCATAAGTTCATTATTAGGAATTTATGATTGTAGTCAGCTGAAAGACAATACGTCACGTAGACCAACAGATTTAGAAGTTCCTTATATAGCTAAGCATAAAGCTACTTCTATTCACCCTGGTGTGAGATGTCATTGGTTGGAGTTCGGTCTATTGACATGCACGCATTTTTATGTGGAAGTTATTGTAAGGCGAAGCTCTGCCCGGTTAAATAGTCAGTGTACCTACATAGTGTTAATTGGCATCCCTGACCGACCGATTATATACGTATTTTTGTAACATAATGTTTTCTTACAAAAATGCGTTTAACAACACTACATATACAATTACAAGTTAAAACCGATACTACTTCACACTTGTTTTTTTTTTGGTTAATATATTAATTCCTTTATAGCTTATAACATGTACCTTGTTCCAAGTTGGAGTTTCTGTCATTCCATCGGTCTCGGTCATTCGATCTGTCATCGGTAACGCCATCTATTAATTTTATATGTATTATTTCCTCTTCCTTATTCTGCATATTTTATCTATACTTTCACACGCTATTTATTATCTATGTATTTTATACAACCCCTTCCTCTCCAAAAAGAACGGAACTCCAACGCCGCCCGCGCTGATTTCCTCTTCGTCCAAAGAGTATAATAAGTAGGGTAGACTGGGTACGGTTGAAACATTTTAGCGTCTATCGTAGATAGAATCGGGATTTGTTAAGCGACCGATGACACAATTATATTAAATAAAATACCTTATATCTGCCTCTACTAATGGGCAATATTATTTGAGATCACTGTATAGTATTTTCTGTATAAAATCATATTAAAAAAAAAAGTAATCTGTTTCAATCGTCGGTCGGTCGGTTGAAACAGTGCCTGGGGACAATTGAAACATAGGCAAATACTACAAAATATAATCAATTATCATATTTATTAATCATCTAATAACATTTTATAACTAATCGTAATAGCACAATTACATATCATAAATATTTTTATTAATATTGAAGTATTTGGCGATACTTATAATGTAACATTATTGTTAACTAGCTCTCAACGTTTTATATTAAGTACAACTTAAACAAAATATTAATCAGATGTCGGTGGCGATAATATTTTTGCATTATTTATGTGTAATAGTACCAAAATGCTATTATATTTCTCAATTATCAACAGTAATAATTATAAACTAGGGTTTAGAAAAAACTAAAGACATTATTTCTATTATACAATTCATATTTTAAACAAAAATACTTGATCGTTACGAGATCATTCGGAGTCACAATTTTGGCAAACATAACTGAGGCTAGTAGTCCGGTGAAGCTGTGAAGGCTTTACAGGGCCAATAGCAAAGTCAGTTAGAAAAAAAAACCTTTTGTGCACTCTTCATGCGTCCACATTTGACATACTGTGCATTGTATCCATTTTTCCTTCGGTCTGCTTTCTGAATATGCTGACAGACAAACAACGCAGTAGCACTCCTCTTCTTCTGATGATGATGATGATTCTCGTTGCGTGTTTGTTTTTTTTCCTGTTTGTAGCATTTTTCAATAAAATGAAATAAATAAACTGTTTTAACCGTACCCACAAATAATGTTTCAACTGTCCCCCACCTCCCTCTTGGTATAAAGCGGTTCACAGTAAGAATGATAATAAATTTAAATAAAAATTAATCATACTGCAATATTCTAAAAACTTCAATTAAAACGAAACAAAACTCTCCATACTCTAACTTTAAACAAAATCTTAATAATTGCATAAATGTAACTACGAAAATACTTACTTTTCCTTCAAAAATCACAATGGGGCTACCTATACACATGCATAGTTCCCGAAGAGCGACCTAATACTAAAATTCGTATTTCGACTTGTCGCCCGCGTCGTAGGTACCCCTAACCTTATCACGCACTATTTACGAGATATTCGCTTTTTTTCCAACCGTCCACCGTTTCAATTGTACCCAGTCTACCCTATTATAGGAATCTTCGTCTAACAATTTAATTTCAGAGAACGCACGCGAACACGCAACGAAATATTACTATTGAGCAATATATTTCATAGCCGTTTCACGAACATTATAATCAAAATAGTCCCGTATTTGACAGTATTGTTATTGTGGTGGAATCGCTCAACCAGCCGAAATTTCATCAAATACCTGGTAAATTCCGTTCAAAAATTTCTACCAAAACTTATATATTTTCATAAATTTCCACCACACTTTATAGCCATAATGTTAGAGTTGCCTTTGTTCAGTTGTTTATTTCATACCGATATATAGTACTGTAAAAAAAACAACGGGTTGCACTTCAGGAGTGCCCGCAGAAGTGAAAACTTGAACAATAACGTTGTGCATTTTTTAATATATTGGAATGGCTAGGGAATAATTTCAAACAATAACTAATAACAATAATAATTAAAGATACATGTTTATACAATCTACAAGTCCTATAGAATTATTTGATAAACTTTTATACAATGTTTTTGCATCATAAGATAATAATTATGTGAACGACAATACCGGTCTTATTATGTTAGCTACCAAGAATGTTACACCCTAGTGTATATCCAAGCTTCAGTACCTGTATAATCGTTTTGTTGTTACCACGAGCTGGCACATTAGGTTGCCATAGTAATATTCAAGTTAGAAAATATGTGACATATAACATGGAATAAAAGAATTAGCTTCTGAAACAGTTTCGAGTATTTTTATTTATATTACAAAAAGTATCGCCGATAGATTGGTTGGGAATCGTAGTTCCTTAACCAACCTTTCGCAGATGCACACTAAGGGTCTTTGAAAATACAGTCCCTAACCTCCCATGGAAAAACTTATCAGACACATTGATAGTGGATAAATACAAAATGATATATAAAATAAAAAAATGAAGGTGGAAAATATATAAAATGATGGTTTTACATAAAGTCGCGTCAGTATCATTTGTCCATGACCGTTGAAGACATACCTTGAATAGGTTTGCTGGCGAGGTCCGCACATGCTCTGAGATTCGTTGGAGGTAGCCGCTTACCTACGAATCTGGCATGGACCTGAAATATGAGCACACCTACTTGGCCTTCGATACCTGCGACACAATATAAACAACCACATGTATAAACCGTGATGTTTTATTTTATAGAAATTTGTTGTTGTTCGTCTCGGGTAGGTGTCTATAATGGGGTTGAACGTATCTAATCTCATGGAAAGCTTCTTTATTGTCTTTTTTCATTTACGCGTGTCAAAATACTTTTGTTCTTGTGTACATGTAAAACGTAAACAAATATAAACTAGAATTAAAACAATATATATTTAGTAACATATTTTTTTATATATTTTATTTATACCCTTAAATGTTTTATTTACAATCAACAAAGTACATAGAATGCCGAGAACAACATCTAAAATATATTAAAATATACACAAGGAGCACAACAGTTCATATAAATGTATCCTTTATAATTATTACAATATATTACAGTTACATATGTTGATAGAATAACCGTTACACCTACATAATATAATATTCACAACACAACATGTATACATTTTTATATATTTATAAGATATACAGTACGAAATAACAAGTGAATGGATATACAGTTATGAAACTTTACCAATAAGGGAACGACCACATATTACGTGACTTTTGTAAGGTAGGTACTGCAGGTAGAACTATTATATATATATACGATTTATGAAATGAATATTGCCATTTATTTTACACTGATATATTTGTTTTAATCTTTATTCAGGCTAATCCCGATATCACACATAAGGTCCAGAGAATTAAATAATAAAACAATTTGTTATGAGACATTACTAAAATCACGAACTACGAGGCCGTTCCTATACAAATCGCAATACCATTTAAAATAGCGGCAGATATCGATAGTGAATTAGTAATTTACAAGGATATTATACAGGCAAGTCACCATTCTTATGAGTAAAGAGAATTTGAAAAAAAAAAAAAGTATTTTTATTGCCCATAGGCCCAGAACAAGATATAATATGCCAGTAGCTACGTATGCAGTGCTAGATTTACATGAAATAAATATAAAACTTTAAAATAAACACTAACTTTAAATATTAACGAAGTTTAATAAAAAAAAAACTGACACTACCAAATACCTTGTATTACTACACTGCAGTAACATTTAAGGTGACAATTATGACATGTACTACATAAAACTACTTCACGATTTATTTCAGTAGTTGGTTATCTATTCCAAGATTTATCACACGATTGTCTTCATATTTCCTTTTTAATACTAAACTACAATTTTCGTGTAACAAACAGTAGTAGACTTTTACAATGAAGATAATTAAAATAATTCACAATATTCTTAAAGAGAACGAATGTAGGTTATTTTAAAAACTATATATTCTATAGAACACTCACTTTTTATTATAATTATTTATCAATAATTTCAATTAATTGGTACGTCAGAGCCTATCTTCCATAATCCACGTCTTCAGAATATATTTATTAGTAGTATTTACGATTTTGTAAACTTTAGTGCTAACGATATCAATTAATGGTCGATCATAGCAACATCTCCAATACGTATCAAATATTTACTTGATTTCTGAGAAAGAAGTGGTCCAAAATCCGCTCCTACAGTTTTACAGTATGGAAAAAGTATTTTACAGACTTTTTTATTAATTATTTTATTTATTTAAAATTCTTAGATAATATTGCATATACTTTTTCTACTCTCTAATAATGATTACTTAATTATGTTATACATACATACCGTTATATTACTGAACATAATATTTTAAATTTACCAAGACGTGATTTATGGAACCTACTAATAAACCGCTCTCCTTACTGAGTGATTTCATTAAATATACACGTTTAACCTTAAATAATACGAGATAATGGACATTCACTGAAAAATTATGAAATATCTATAGGTATATGATTAAAATATCGTATTAATTCAAAATACATTAGTACAATCCAACGTTAACTGTATTATTCTTTAAAGAATTCATTTATTATTAAAATGTAATCTTATTATATGAGTTTTCCTCATAAACATGACTTTTTGCGTTCCTTAAAATTACATTTGATAAATCTTTTGTAATACAGTGGGTGCCTTTTCATATTGGAGTAGAAGGAAATGAAAGGGTAGATAGACTAGGAAAAGAAGCTATAGAAGAAGGATTTTTTTATGATTATTTACCAATATACAACTATGTTACAGCTGAGTTCAAAAGAAATACAGTCGATATATGGTCAGAATATTTTAATGGAAGGTCGTTAACGAAAGGTATTTGGTATAAGACGATCCAACCATCTCTGGGATCGGTCCCATGGTTCCAAGACTCCAATATGAGAAGAAGCATGATACGCTTAGCTTTGAGAATTCGTTCTGGGCATACTCCATTAAATAAGTTTAACTTTTTAATAAAAGCAAGGGAAAACAACAACTGTGAAGCTTGCCTTCAAGAAGAAGACGTGTATCATATTGTAATGGAATGTGTCAGGAACGAATCACAAAGAAGACAGGTATTTAAGAATTTATAATTTAGGTGTTTGTAATGAAATATTGTCACGCCCAACATCGGAAAAACCAAATTAATCTATAATACGGTCCACGTCAGTATAAGGGCAAGAAAATGTTTGGAATATTGTTTTTCAATTTAGCTTTTTTATTAGTATTTTGTAAGATTTATATCTGTAAGCTGTTTTGTAAATTGTGATTGTTCGTAGCATGGATGAAGGTGGCGTGTTCTCTTTGAACAACAACAAAAAGAAAAAACAAACACTCTGTCGCCGTCATTTTTCTATATTATACTGTGCTTACCATCAGACATTAGTGCAATCACTTTCTTGCTTTACTATTAAAAAAAACTTAGAACAATCATTTGTGGACCACATCAATAATTGTAGATTGACCTCGCGACATAGCGACCTCCTAAAATACTATGTCACCTGTGTCTATCAGTCAGTGCAACATTACAATAATTCGAATATTCAATTCCAAATTTGAATCAAATACCAATAACATTATTCATACATTCCTACTGTAAAAATAATTGATTAATTAAATTAATATTCAAGTCTAAAGTATTATTTGTCTACATAGTTTGTAACGGCCACATAATATCCGAATGGACTGCAATGTATTTATTTATTATAAAGAATTTATCTGCCTAATTAGTTACAAGTTGCCTCAAGAAAGTAAAGACCCGGGGTTTGTAAGTAAAATAAATTGCTAATTATGACTTTTGGCTTTTGTTCGCGGTTTCACTGATAACTAATAATTCAAACAATGATTTCAGTAAACAGGTTAAGTAATAAGTGTCTATCGGGATAAGTGGTCCATTACATAGGTAATAAACATTTTGGTTGCCAATATAACAGTTTGTATTTCATTCAAATATTTAAACCTAAATCAGACATTTCACATCAATTATTGCCTGAAATCACAAATCTGAAATGTCTAAACTACATAATTCTATTATTATATACTTTAGTTTACATAATACATAGTAATTTCTAGAATAATTATTTTAATAAGGAACAGTTATGGACAACGCGTTTTCACAAATATTATTATGAAGATACATTAATCAAATAGAATTCTGGTTCATTAATAAAAATACTCAATCATTTGAAATTAATACACAGATATAAAAATAAACTTAAGCGGTAGATTATACATTCACAGAGACTATTACATGTATCACTTGCAAGAACGACATAACGACAAACTGGTTTTTTGATCTGGCATGTAAATATTGTAATTCTTTAGGCAATAATGTAGATTTAAACTAGTATGTCCTATGCTTGTCGAGAGACTTTTTTGTTTATTTGTATTTTTAAAAGTGAAAACTTGTTATTAAACTTTAAGTCTGTTACTTGCTTTGTTATTTAATTAATGTTAGCTGTAAGTTTTCATAAACAATTAAAATTATATAATCCTATGCCTAATACAAGTGGCGTCTCGCTAAGTTGAAGACGCGTCGTTTTGGCCACGTGTTAGAGCGAGACAGATAACAAATTATATATCGTATGGAGAAAACTGTTTATTATAATAACCTTAAAACAGTTACCGAAAACGTATCACCAAGTTTAAAGTCACCCTCAAGTTGTAATATTTAATATTTTACAAACGAAACAGAGCGATCCTTCCTAACGCTCATCTAGTACGTAATACATTACATCGTTGTTCAAAACACAGATTCTCAGATAAACCTAAACTTGAACCTACAATGTTTTAATTATCCATGCACCAATTACCATATATTTGACTCGATTCCACCCACGTACCATTTTACAAAAATTGAACTATATAAATACTATCGAAGTATCTAGAATAACGTAAACTATAAACGAATTTATCCAAATGTCAATTCCATTTGATTTTATATGCATATAATACAAAAGTGAAAGTATAACGAGCTTTACAACACTCACACGGGTAGCTTTGTCCATAAATATTAGCATACTATAAGTTTCAATATCGTCTTCGACGTTATATTCAGTTTAGTTATGAATATATACAATATAGGAATTTAATTTGCCCACTAACTCGTCTGGGCATTGGCAATTATTGACACTATACCCACAACTACTTTCCTTATATACTAAAATTGTTATAAGACGGCGTTCAAGTACGATGTAAGCAGAATTATAATGATATTTTTGACCTCTCCTCCTTGTTAGCAAAATAACAAAAGTTACCAAAGATCTTACCTCTGCCCTTAAGTTTGCATAACTCGTAAATATTGACATAATTTTTACAAAGTTTCATTATGAGTTTTAAAAATAGGAAGAATAGAAGTAAGACATAGAAGTAAATAATGCTGACATAATCGCTATTCAGATCCCAAAAGCAAAATATAGACTCCAATCCCGTTTAGTGCTTACATAATACTCAAACGTCTCTTATCCTTCACGTATTAATTAGAAACTTGTATATCAGAACATTGATATCGATTATCGATATTTAAGTATTTCTAAAGGATTTAAAGTAATTTCGATCGAGTTACAATATAATGTGGGGAATAAATATTAACAATATATATGTTTAAACTTAATTCAAGTGGCTGTTATTTATATGGAATGATCTCGGAAACAGTTGAATCGGTTTTGATAATATTGTAACTGTTAGACAGAGGACTTTTAAGAGTATTATTCAGACGACGTATCATTTTATATAGAGGTTAAGGAGTAATTCTTAATTAGTCATAATAGAGGAATTTTGAAATTAGTGTAATAATTAGAAATACTAGTGGTGAAATGATAATAAAAATTGAAAGATAGTCGACAAGTAATTGACTTGAAATATGCTGTTTTCATGAGATAGTAAAGCCAATTTAATAAAAATTAAATTAAAATTAGTATTAAATCATTTAATATCGATCGTTTTGTATATATCGATCTTTTATAGTTTATTATGAAATTATGTTATTTTCACTTTCACAAAGCATTTTTAGAAAGTTCATTATTGTGAATATTGTAAAATAATGAATAAAACTATATATCTAGTAGTATTGTTTCATAATTTTTATGTAACGTCTATGGTTTAGTTGCAATTATTAATGTTAAATTTGAAATTAATATCGCTATGATATTTTATGTAGTATATTATTGCATATATTGCAGTTTGGGACTTGAAGTTTCAAATTTTAAATATTATGTTGAAGGATTTGTGTTTATTATTTAAAGTAACATATTTGATAATGAATTGATTTAATGTTCGTTGCAGAATATAGAAAATGTATAGTTTTCTCTTTTAGTATTAGTTCTGTTTGGCGACAGCAGTATTTTAAGAGTGGATAGGGTAGTAGGAGATGAGATGCAGTTTGTTGTCGTGGTGCGGGCATCAGAGCGGCAGGTGGTGGGGTGCGGATGGCGGTGCCCGCTGCAGCAGGGCGAGCGCGGCGGCGGCGGCGTCGGCGGCGGCGGCCGGGTCCCCG
>MU158811.1:1601853-1633149 GCA_015888305.1 Antheraea pernyi | reverse complement strand
CGCCAGCCGCCGCCACGTGTCGCCGCGCGCGGGGCCCAGCGCCGCCGCCTCGCGCAGCGCGCGCTCCGCCAGCCCCGCCCACCCCAGCGCGTAGTACGCGGACCCTGCGCCCCCACACAACCATCATTACCGTGCCCGACTTCCAAACAACGATCGATAACTCTACTCGTCTAAACATCAATTATCTCAATCGATATTAAACAAAATCGATCCGACGAATCGAACTGCTTTCTACTACATTATATTTTTTATACTGATAGAAGCTCAAAAAAAAAATATCGATTTTTAAATAATTAATCTTCTAGACCTTAAGATTTTTTTTTAATCGATTTCAAAATCAATTTTTATCGGAAAACATCACTATCCCTACTCCGAAATCATCTGTATATCCCGCCACCGAAACATATTATGTCGATGAAATCGTGATAGTCTAGTGGTTTGGCCGGTGGATTATATATCCCGATATACACAGATTCGAACCCCACCACCATGTACCTATGATTTTTTTCGGAATTCACATACATTTACTAATTTATATTGATAACACCCACTAATGGTAAAAAAAACATCCTAAAGACGCCTGAACCTAAGAAATGTTCTTATAGTACTACTGTATATGGGAAAACATAAACTGCGAATTTGGAATCGCCAACACGTCATAGGTTGATATAGTGCTCATGCGCATACCCTCCTTGGGAAAAAGACCTATGGGTACAGTGGGGAAACTCTCGCTTTTTCTTTTCAAAATAACCGGTAATTAGATAGCCACCAAAAAGCTTTTACATCGACATTACAAGAACGACTATCTGTTGTACTAATTAATTGCAACACTGGACTCAATACTGGCCATCTATCGCCATTTATATTATACAATTCACAATCGTTATTATTGACCTTTGCAAATATGTTCTGTACCCTCTTCTAGCTCATTGTCCGAATATAAAAAATATTCCTCAATTTGCATATTTATTAAATAGTTCATTCAGGAATTACTTAAATTCGAAGAACGAAGAACTTCGAAAGCTCTTATTATTATCGTACTGTGAATATGTGGAATCGTTTCCCAGCTAGTGTGTTCCCTTCCTCTTATGACATGGCGTCCTTCAAGTGATGCGTGAAGAAGCACTTTTGCAAGGCGATATGATAGCGATGACTGCTGATACTATTTAACACTGATAGTCGCCTTTATTTATGTATTGTACTGTGCTTTCCATCAAGTAACGTGCAGTCATTTTGCCGAACCAGTTTAAAAAAAAGAACAAAAACATATGTGTATAGATGGCGTAAAAACAAATCTGACTGTGACACGTGTACACTGTACAACCAACTTTACCCTATTTAGACTATAGACGACTTTAGATATTTTACGTTAAAAAAATAAAGAACCGGATGAACAAAACAGTGAATTAGTAGAATAAATGAGCTTACCCAACTGTACGATGGTATCAATATGCGTGGGATGTATGGCGAGTGCGTTCTGGAAGCATTGCCGAGCTTGGTCCCACTCCGAGTTGGCCGCGTGGACTAGACCCCTCTGCGGACACACGGACAAAACACATTATTTTAACATTATAACACGACGTAATCACAGCAATCTATCTGATGGTAAACGTACTGAGATACAATAACAATGGCGACCACCAACAGCTATACAAATCCGGTGCCTACGATACAGTCACTTATCCTGAAATGTGTAAAATAGGTAGTCACTGTGACGAATTTATAAATTAAATTGCATGGCGGCCACCAATAAATCTAATCCAGTGAGGAGCAGACACTCTATATCCCTGCTGGTCCTGGAATGCAACATGTCCAAACGTACTACTATGATGGGTATTATAGTGTATAATTATCGCGATGCACTCCACTATAATTATGCATGTATTGTTATGCGGTGAGCTTGTGCGTAATATACAAGATGTCCCGAACCTCAACGTCAAGAGGGTACGGGCCGGTACGCCAGATATACCAATTTAGGCAAAAATAAATTCCATGTTACTTGGATAAGTGATAATAGGAATACTTTTGAAAATGTGGTAAATCAATCAATACCCTAAGATCGCATATTTAGATATGGTAATCACAAATTTTCCAATTTTGTAGTGTTTTTTTATGGTTGCAGTAACAAATACTATGATTAATATGTATGATGGTGGTAGAGCCACGCTGAAGCTATTACTGGTTTCAGCATCAATGGGTCGGCTTGTCCGGGGTACTGCCACGTGACACACAGAAAACCAACGTGAAGTAATAGTGCTTGTATTGTTGCGTTTCGTTCGGTCAGTGAGAGCACCGGAAGACCACCTGTCCTTCCTTCTCTTGGTAAGGTCATTAATGTGGCGTTCCTCTTAACACCGCGATACAAATGTACCAAGATATTGTACAGCGCCATCTATTGGTGCACAAACGTCTGAACAATATAATTGTAAAGTGACAGACAATTATCCACTGTATAGACTATTAAAAATGGGGTATTTTACTTTAGGGTGTACCTATTAATTACTGTTTAAAAGATAAACTAATCCTTTGAAGATGGAATGGATAGTTGATGAAAACTGAAGAGTAGAGTAGATAGAGAGCAGGAGAGACGCGAGTATATGTAGCGGGTTACCGTGTGCAGCACGAGGTGGCTGTAGGGCGTGAGCGCCGCCGCCTCCGCCACGCAGCCCGCCGCCGCGCCCGCGCGTCCCACGCTGCAACCAACCGGCCGGCCTAGTTATCTACTGCACACATTTCGAGTATTTGCCCTGCCCTCCATACACGGCATAACAAACAACCAACAGAGTATTTAAACCAGAAAATAAACCGATGCAAAATTGTTAAATTAATCAACAAAATGAACCATTATTAACTTGACGTCAAACAAACTTCATGACTTTTAGCGACCCTTACTTATATCTCAGGACCTTTATGTGACTGACCTTCGTGTGACGTCACATACGTTGTAATTGTAATCGAGCTTTGCTTATTGGGTTTACACGATTATTGCATTATTGCTATCGAATATAAGCTGGCCGTATATAACATCAAATACCTTACATCACCATATCAGAAAAATTTGAGGCACCAACACGTTATCGTTTATATGTAATAATCTTCAATCAACAATAACTAGATTAAGGGTCGGCGCGAAAAATACGTCTCGGTAAATAAGAGCTCACTTGAAATGTGTGCCCTTATTTTGTTTAGTTTGTTTGAAACACAGCCAATGTAAGCCCGTATTTAAAACATGCAAAAATAATACCCGAAAAAGCAATTTAACGGCCGGAGTATCTTACTTTCGCTCAATTCATGTTGAATAAGTTATATTTTAAACTTTAAACTAACAAATAATATCAAATTTTGAACAAAATTACCGATTTAAAACCTGTGGTATAAATGTTTGGCCTCACCACCCACAAACACGCACAATAACGGGAAAGGGTACTTTATTCATTACGTGTTAAGGTTGAATTCACACTAAATGTTGTTTATGTTGTCTTTACATTGGTGAAGGGAGTAATTTATTACTTTGCTCGTTTTATCGTAAGTATTAGATAAAATTTTGAACATTTGTGACTTTATTACTAGGTGTTATGGTTGTAATTAGGTTGAACTTAAAACTGTTTTAAAACTTTTTTTCTCCTTTTCTTAGTAAACAAATAGCTACACATAAGTATATATTTACGCGGACGGCTTTTAGCTTCAATTTTGTATGTGAACTTTTATCTAGTTATTGTTGATCGAAGGTAATAATGCAATTATTGAAAACTTAACGAGATGGGACTGTCATTTTGAAAAAGGGTTTTTTCATGTAAAATTTTTGTTTTTTTGAAGACATTATACTGATGATGTTTATATTTGTATATATACAATGACACAGAAATAAGCCATGAAGTGAATAAATCTCCTTTTCTTGTCACTTTTTTTTTGGGCACGCTAATTTTCGAAAATTATAAGTCCATTTTTTACGACCTCTACTACAGAGACAAATCACTGTGCTACGCGGTAACTGTTCATAAAAATAGATCAGATTGTATATTTGGATAAATTTGACCTATTAAAAAATGTTTGTGCGAGTGCGTGTGGGTGTGTGTACGTACCGGAGGTAGGTAGTAGCGAGCAGCAGTCAGGCGTGCGCACGGTCCTCGCGCCGCGGCTCCGCGTGCGAGTGCGCGTGTGAGTGCGCGTGCGCGTGCGAGTGCGAGTGCGTGTGGGTGTGTGTACGTACCGGAGGTAGGTAGTAGCGAGCAGCAGCCAGGCGTGCGCGCGGTCCTCGCGCCGCGGCTCCGCGTGCGAGTGCGCGTGCGAGTGCGAGTGCGTGTGGGTGTGTGTACGTACCGGAGGTAGGTAGTAGCGAGCAGCAGCCAGGCGTGCGCGCGGTCCTCGCGCCGCGGCTCCGCGTGCGAGTGCGCGTGCGAGTGCGAGTGCGTGTGGGTGTGTGTACGTACCGGAGGTAGGTAGTAGCGAGCAGCAGCCAGGCGTGCGCGCGGTCCTCGCGCCGCGGCTCCGCGTGCGAGTGCGCGTGCGAGTGCGAGTGCGTGTGGGTGTGTGTACGTACCGGAGGTAGGTAGTAGCGAGCAGCAGCCAGGCGTGCGCGCGGTCCTCGCGCCGCGGCTCCGCGTGCGAGTGCGCGTGCGAGTGCGAGTGCGTGTGGGTGTGTGTACGTACCGGAGGTAGGTAGTAGCGAGCAGCAGCCAGGCGTGCGCGCGGTCCTCGCGCCGCGGCTCCGCGTGCGAGTGCGCGTGCGAGTGCGAGTGCGTGTGGGTGTGTGTACGTACCGGAGGTAGGTAGTAGCGAGCAGCAGCCAGGCGTGCGCGCGGTCCTCGCGCCGCGGCTCCGCGTGCGAGTGCGCGTGCGAGTGCGAGTGCGTGTGGGTGTGTGTACGTACCGGAGGTAGGTAGTAGCGAGCAGCAGCCAGGCGTGCGCGCGGTCCTCGCGCCGCGGCTCCGCGTGCGAGTGCGCGTGCGAGTGCGAGTGCGTGTGGGTGTGTGTACGTACCGGAGGTAGGTAGTAGCGAGCAGCAGCCAGGCGTGCGCGCGGTCCTCGCGCCGCGGCTCCGCGTGCGAGTGCGCGTGCGAGTGCGAGTGCGTGTGGGTGTGTGTACGTACCGGAGGTAGGTAGTAGCGAGCAGCAGCCAGGCGTGCGCGCGGTCCTCGCGCCGCGGCTCCGCGTGCGAGTGCGCGTGCGAGTGCGAGTGCGTGTGGGTGTGTGTACGTACCGGAGGTAGGTAGTAGCGAGCAGCAGCCAGGCGTGCGCGCGGTCCTCGCGCCGCGGCTCCGCGTGCGAGTGCGCGTGCGAGTGCGAGTGCGTGTGGGTGTGTGTACGTACCGGAGGTAGGTAGTAGCGAGCAGCAGCCAGGCGTGCGCGCGGTCCTCGCGCCGCGGCTCCGCGTGCGAGTGCGCGTGCGAGTGCGAGTGCGTGTGGGTGTGTGTACGTACCGGAGGTAGGTAGTAGCGAGCAGCAGCCAGGCGTGCGCGCGGTCCTCGCGCCGCGGCTCCGCGTGCGAGTGCGCGTGCGAGTGCGAGTGCGTGTGGGTGTGTGTACGTACCGGAGGTAGGTAGTAGCGAGCAGCAGCCAGGCGTGCGCGCGGTCCTCGCGCCGCGGCTCCGCGTGCGAGTGCGCGTGCGAGTGCGAGTGCGTGTGGGTGTGTGTACGTACCGGAGGTAGGTAGTAGCGAGCAGCAGCCAGGCGTGCGCGCGGTCCTCGCGCCGCGGCTCCGCGTGCGAGTGCGCGTGCGAGTGCGAGTGCGTGTGGGTGTGTGTACGTACCGGAGGTAGGTAGTAGCGAGCAGCAGCCAGGCGTGCGCGCGGTCCTCGCGCCGCGGCTCCGCGTGCGAGTGCGCGTGCGAGTGCGAGTGCGTGTGGGTGTGTGTACGTACCGGAGGTAGGTAGTAGCGAGCAGCAGCCAGGCGTGCGCGCGGTCCTCGCGCCGCGGCTCCGCGTGCGAGTGCGCGTGCGAGTGCGAGTGCGTGTGGGTGTGTGTACGTACCGGAGGTAGGTAGTAGCGAGCAGCAGCCAGGCGTGCGCGCGGTCCTCGCGCCGCGGCTCCGCGTGCGAGTGCGCGTGCGAGTGCGAGTGCGTGTGGGTGTGTGTACGTACCGGAGGTAGGTAGTAGCGAGCAGCAGCCAGGCGTGCGCGCGGTCCTCGCGCCGCGGCTCCGCGTGCGAGTGCGCGTGCGAGTGCGAGTGCGTGTGGGTGTGTGTACGTACCGGAGGTAGGTAGTAGCGAGCAGCAGCCAGGCGTGCGCGCGGTCCTCGCGCCGCGGCTCCGCGTGCGAGTGCGCGTGCGAGTGCGAGTGCGTGTGGGTGTGTGTACGTACCGGAGGTAGGTAGTAGCGAGCAGCAGCCAGGCGTGCGCGCGGTCCTCGCGCCGCGGCTCCGCGTGCGAGTGCGCGTGCGAGTGCGAGTGCGTGTGGGTGTGTGTACGTACCGGAGGTAGGTAGTAGCGAGCAGCAGCCAGGCGTGCGCGCGGTCCTCGCGCCGCGGCTCCGCGTGCGAGTGCGCGTGCGAGTGCGAGTGCGTGTGGGTGTGTGTACGTACCGGAGGTAGGTAGTAGCGAGCAGCAGCCAGGCGTGCGCGCGGTCCTCGCGCCGCGGCTCCGCGTGCGAGTGCGCGTGCGAGTGCGAGTGCGTGTGGGTGTGTGTACGTACCGGAGGTAGGTAGTAGCGAGCAGCAGCCAGGCGTGCGCGCGGTCCTCGCGCCGCGGCTCCGCGTGCGAGTGCGCGTGCGAGTGCGAGTGCGTGTGGGTGTGTGTACGTACCGGAGGTAGGTAGTAGCGAGCAGCAGCCAGGCGTGCGCGCGGTCCTCGCGCCGCGGCTCCGCGTGCGAGTGCGCGTGCGAGTGCGAGTGCGTGTGGGTGTGTGTACGTACCGGAGGTAGGTAGTAGCGAGCAGCAGCCAGGCGTGCGCGCGGTCCTCGCGCCGCGGCTCCGCGTGCGAGTGCGCGTGCGAGTGCGAGTGCGTGTGGGTGTGTGTACGTACCGGAGGTAGGTAGTAGCGAGCAGCAGCCAGGCGTGCGCGCGGTCCTCGCGCCGCGGCTCCGCGTGCGAGTGCGCGTGCGAGTGCGAGTGCGTGTGGGTGTGTGTACGTACCGGAGGTAGGTAGTAGCGAGCAGCAGCCAGGCGTGCGCGCGGTCCTCGCGCCGCGGCTCCGCGTGCGAGTGCGCGTGCGAGTGCGAGTGCGTGTGGGTGTGTGTACGTACCGGAGGTAGGTAGTAGCGAGCAGCAGCCAGGCGTGCGCGCGGTCCTCGCGCCGCGGCTCCGCGTGCGAGTGCGCGTGCGCGTGCGAGTGCGTGTGGGTGTGTGTACGTACCGGAGGTAGGTAGTAGCGAGCAGCAGCCAGGCGTGCGCGCGGTCCTCGCGCCGCGGCTCCGCGTGCGAGTGCGCGTGCGAGTGCGAGTGCGCGCGCGCCCCCGACACCGAGGACGCGGCCTCCGAGAGCGCGCGCTCCGCCAGGAACGCGCCCGCACGCTCCGCCCGCACCGACGCTAACCAACCAACCAATGGTACACCCCATTAGCTCCGCGTGCGAGTGCGCGTGCGAGTGCGAGTGCGCGCGCGCCCCCGACACCGAGGACGCGGCCTCCGAGAGCGCGCGCTCCGCCAGGAACGCGCCCGCACGCTCCGCCCGCACCGACGCTAACCAACCAACCAATGGTACACCCCATTAGGCCGTGTCGAGATGAGGTGATTTGCGCGCGACTCTACAAGCGCGCTTCAAGTTATATCGCGTCCAGATACCGCTGTGAACGCGCGTTTCTACGCTACGATACGTCGTACGTATACACGACTGACGACTATGTCCACTCGCCACTGACTACTCGCCTAGTACTGGACGGAGCAACGGAGCCCAAGTATCTCAAGATGCGCGGTCCTAAGGCGTAAAACGAGCGAGTAGAGAGACCCACTCATTGCTCGCCTTTTACACGCGAGTAAAGAAGCGCGCAGCACCATCTGGACGGGATATATGTAATTCCAGTGTCTCGACTGGACTTCCGTGCAAATCGCCTCATCTGGATAGGCTCTTACATAACTGACCCTCATTCTGTTACTATGATAAGAAAGATCATAAATTTATGTTTTGCATATTCATATTGAGACCGATCAAACAGATTGCAAAGGACTGTACATAGCGAACAAAATACTAAAAGTCTATAATTTGCCGCTATAGTAACGTACAATTAATTCTCATCTTTTATTTTTCTCGAACTGGTTACGCTATTGACATGACAAAATCTTCACAGTTTCACCGGACTACCACAATTAATTCATTTTTACATCGTAACTTATCCTAACTAATATTAGGTCAATTAACAATTCATATTTAAAAAAAATTATGAAGTTATACCCGTACTTAGTCTGGCCATAAATACTGTTACAATTAAAAATAAACAAAATATTACATTTGAATTTGGAATCTGTCATTTTTATATGATTATTCAATGAATACCCAATGGGGTTTTCTCATTTTGGCGCCAATACATTGTACAATATTTTGCGATATTAAAATGGAGTGGTGTGATAAAGAGAATCGAATCGCTGTGATTGCATTACACAAAGCAGGTATGGCGCCAAATACAATATTTAAAACTCTCCATGCGCTTGGTATTAGTAAAATGTTTGTGTAACGGGATATTAATAGGTACAATGAGACCTCGTCTGTTTGTGACAGAAAAAGATTTGGCCGTCCACGTAGTGTTCGTACGAAAAAGGTGGTCAAAGCAGTAAGGGAAAGAATTCGAAGAAATCCTGTCCGACACCAAAAAATTTTATCTTGGGAGATGAAGATAGCACCTAGAACCATGTCGCGTATTTTAAAAGATGACTTAAGCCTTGCAGTCTATAAGAGACGTACTGGTCATTTTTTAACTGATTATTTAAAAAAGAGTAGGGTGGTAAAGTCGAAACAACTACTGAAGCAATACGCAAAGATCACATTCGATAAACTATTCGTATTCATATATCTAATGTACACGTTACATGTTACAGTAGATGGCGTTCGTATCGTAGTTACAAATGTTTTTGAAAATGCGTTTCTGTAATGTACACATCCACTCACAATTTTACATTTCTTTAATAAATTTTTAAAAAGCGCGTGCGGAGCCGCGGGTCACAGCTAGTATATATATATATATGTGAAAATTCATTCGTCATTATGTAAATAACAGAAACCATTAAACCAAGCACGTGTACTATCGTGCTTCGGAGCATTATCTAAACCACCTTATTTTAACATTTATTATATTAGTAAGATGTAAATGGGCCAATAAACAATTTTTGGTCACCCAAATCCTAAAAATTTGTAATAAAAGCTTTTTACAAGTAAGGTTACTTTTACTTAAAATAAATATTTACGAAACATTTTGAGTAGCAGTTGTTTAATAAACACAAGTTTTATTCCCAGTTCTTTGAGTATATAGAACAATCTCTAAACTTAGGCTACTCTAATTTAGACTAGCTGTTAACCGCGGCTTTGTCTTCAATGCTATCTTTTAAACGGTTGGACCGATTACTACGGAATTTTCATTAACAGAGAGCCGACCTTATAAAAAGTAATTCCAGTAATTTTAATTTATACTAGCTGTTAACTGTGGCTTCGCCTGCAACGTTGTCTCCAAAACGGTTAGACTGATCTTCACAAAATTTTCACTGGCAGATAGCTGACCCTCTAAAAAGTAATTCCAGTAATTTTAATTTATACTAGCTGTTAACCGCAGCTTTGTCCACAGTGCTATCTCCAAAACGGTTTGACCGACCTTCACGAGATTTTCACTAACAGATAGCTGATCTTATAAAAAGTAATTTAGGCAAGTTTAATTTATACTAGCTGTTAACCGTGGCTTCGCCCGCAGTACTATCTCCAAAACGGTTCGAGTTAGAACTGCGTGAGACGTGTGCCTTACTGACTCCAAGAATAAATATACATAATTGAAAGACATATATTTGTATGTAATATGAATTATATCATCTTTTTAGTCAATTTGGCGGCCATATTGTTTTATTTACCACGTTTGCTTCTACATAACTCAATTATTATAGCAACGTATAAGAATAACTTAAGTATATCGACAATACGGGCAATATTATATCTATCTATAAAATAAAAGATTTAAGATATATTGTTCGATAATGTATAGCATATAATTTTCATTACTTTCTTTTTCACCAGTAGATAGAATGATAATTCATGGGGAAGGTTTAGGTATAATTTGTCAAGGTTTTCATTTTATTATCCGTCTATGTCCGTATAACGTCTACCGAGCCCAGTTATCTGCCCGTAAAAGCCTCGTGAAAGTCGGTCCAATCAATTAGGAGATAGTAGGATATTGCGGACGAAGTCTTGAGAAACAAAATAAAATAGTCTAAGTTACTTCTTATAAGGTGAGTTATCTTCCAGTGAAAGTCCCGTGATTAAAAAAACAGAGTATGTCGTAAAGACACACGATAAAAGTGAAAGTATTTTAATTATAAAATACAACAACGTCACGCGATGTTCCCAGGCGGTCGCCCATCCAAGTACTGACCGCGCCCGACGTTGCTTAACTTCGGTGATCGGACGAAAACCGGTGTTTCCAACACTCTTCACCATAGTGTTTACCCCCACCGTTTTTCGTCACACAAAAATTTTGCCGATCAGAATTTTAAAACATTTTACTTTGAAAATGTTAGCGTTGATACTTACCACATAACTTCAGAATTGGCAGTATGGATTAATTCCTTCGCCTATGAACTATTTGAATAGAAAAAAAAAACTTTGAAAATGTTAGCTTTGATACTTACCACATAACTTCAGAATTGGCAGTATGGATTAATTCCTTCGCCTGTCCTATTGGACGAATATTATTACTACTACTTACTACGTTACCATGGCAACGTATATAATAATAACGTAATCGCTCAAAAGCAAAAAAAGTGCCCGATTTTGAAACATTCTTCATTGGTGCTCTGCTTCTATTGGTTTTAGCGTGATGATATATAGCCTATAGCCTTCCTCGATAAATGAGCTATCTAAAACCGAAAGACTTTCTCAAATCGGACTGGTAGTTCCTGAGATCATAGCGTTCAACCAAACAAACTCTTCAGCTTTATATATTAGTATAGATATAGATTATCATATCTAAAAAAAATTGTTTTCTTATCGGTCACCACACTCAAAAAGTGTAACTTGAATTAATATCAAAGAAAAAAAAACAAAGGAAAAAAATACTGCATAAATAAAATAAATAAAAATAGTTATAATTGCATAGTTAATAAAAAATACTATGCAATAGCTTTACCGCGGCAGTCCCCGAGTGCCACACGTATTTTTTTTTTCTTTGTTCCAATATTTATGGCAAGACTAGGTATATTTAATCAATCGAAGCACGTGCCATTATAACGTATGCATTTTCGCCATTTTATAAGTATAGTTGAAGATGTTATATAGTATTTGAACTACTATATAGTAGTTGAAGATGGTGGCTGACCTGCGTCCCTGGTGCTGAGGGTGTCGTCGTGCTGCGAGTCCGAGAGCGCGTCCAGTTCCGTGTACCCGTTCTGCTCCAACTCCTCACCCGGACTGCTGGTGCTGTTCAGCAGCGACAGCAACTCCTTGCCCGTCGCCAGCGCGCCCTGCGGACCAACAACACTGATCTTCAACCACTGCTAACTCGTCGTAACGTCGTGTTCGCGCGCTCGGGGCAATATTCGATTTTCGCGAGTATAATGATACAGTGTATTCCCGTGTAATACGTAGTGTTACTGTGAGTCGGGAGTGCTGTTTTCGATTGTGTTTTTACAAAATCGCACTTTTCAGTGTGCGACATATATAGTGACTACGCGTCATTGCGCCGCAGTGATCAAGTGCATCACATCGTGTTCGACGTGTGCAGCCGGCGTACTTCGTCATATATCCAGAGCGTCATGTTGACATCTTAATCGAGAATTTAAATCGTTGGCCGTTCTTTTCAGAACATTTTACGTGCATTTTTAGCTTGCGCCGTGTCCAACGTGTACATCGGATCGTGATCCACGTGCGTGGCCGACGTGCCTGACACTCCCTTTGCAGATATGAGTGCTGCACATTGTTGGAGATTGAGTCTACGCCGTCGCTATTGTATTCGCGCTACGTTGTTGCCCAGTGACTCATCGCCCAGCGCTTCTAATTTAACGATTCTACTAATACTAATTAGGGCTAGCACGCACGCGGGTAGTGGGTGTGTGCCTGTGTGGGGCGGTGCGTGTGTGCGGGTTGGTTACCTCGCCGTCGTCCCATGCGGCCTGCAGCGCGGCGAGAGCGGCGCGGGGCCAGCACGCACGCGGGTAGTGTGTGTGTGTGTGGGGCGGTGCGTGTGTGCGGGTTGGTTACCTCGCCGTCGTCCCATGCGGCCTGCAGCGCGGCGAGAGCGGCGCGGGGCCAGCGCGCACGCGGGTAGTGTGTGTGTGTGTGGGGCGGTGCGTGTGTGCGGGTTGGTTACCTCGCCGTCGTCCCATGCGGCCTGCAGCGCGGCGAGAGCGGCGCGGGGCCAGCGCGCACGCGGGTAGTGTGTGTGTGTGTGGGGCGGTGCGTGTGTGCGGGTTGGTTACCTCGCCGTCGTCCCATGCGGCCTGCAGCGCGGCGAGAGCGGCGCGGGGCCAGCGCGCACGCGGGTAGTGTGTGTGTGTGTGGGGCGGTGCGTGTGTGCGGGTTGGTTACCTCGCCGTCGTCCCATGCGGCCTGCAGCGCGGCGAGAGCGGCGCGGGGCCAGCGCGCACGCGGGTAGTGTGTGTGTGTGTGGGGCGGTGCGTGTGTGCGGGTTGGTTACCTCGCCGTCGTCCCATGCGGCCTGCAGCGCGGCGAGAGCGGCGCGGGGCCAGCGCGCACGCGGGTAGTGTGTGTGTGTGTGGGGCGGTGCGTGTGTGCGGGTTGGTTACCTCGCCGTCGTCCCATGCGGCCTGCAGCGCGGCGAGAGCGGCGCGGGGCCAGCGCGCACGCGGGTAGTGTGTGTGTGTGTGGGGCGGTGCGTGTGTGCGGGTTGGTTACCTCGCCGTCGTCCCATGCGGCCTGCAGCGCGGCGAGAGCGGCGCGGGGCCAGCGCGCACGCGGGTAGTGTGTGTGTGTGTGGGGCGGTGCGTGTGTGCGGGTTGGTTACCTCGCCGTCGTCCCATGCGGCCTGCAGCGCGGCGAGAGCGGCGCGGGGCCAGCGCGCACGCGGGTAGTGTGTGTGTGTGTGGGGCGGTGCGTGTGTGCGGGTTGGTTACCTCGCCGTCGTCCCATGCGGCCTGCAGCGCGGCGAGAGCGGCGCGGGGCCAGCGCGCACGCGGGTAGTGTGTGTGTGTGTGGGGCGGTGCGTGTGTGCGGGTTGGTTACCTCGCCGTCGTCCCATGCGGCCTGCAGCGCGGCGAGAGCGGCGCGGGGCCAGCGCGCACGCGGGTAGTGTGTGTGTGTGTGGGGCGGTGCGTGTGTGCGGGTTGGTTACCTCGCCGTCGTCCCATGCGGCCTGCAGCGCGGCGAGAGCGGCGCGGGGCCAGCGCGCACGCGGGTAGTGTGTGTGTGTGTGGGGCGGTGCGTGTGTGCGGGTTGGTTACCTCGCCGTCGTCCCATGCGGCCTGCAGCGCGGCGAGAGCGGCGCGGGGCCAGCGCGCACGCGGGTAGTGTGTGTGTGTGTGGGGCGGTGCGTGTGTGCGGGTTGGTTACCTCGCCGTCGTCCCATGCGGCCTGCAGCGCGGCGAGAGCGGCGCGGGGCCAGCGCGCACGCGGGTAGTGTGTGTGTGTGTGGGGCGGTGCGTGTGTGCGGGTTGGTTACCTCGCCGTCGTCCCATGCGGCCTGCAGCGCGGCGAGAGCGGCGCGGGGCCAGCGCGCACGCGGGTAGTGTGTGTGTGTGTGGGGCGGTGCGTGTGTGCGGGTTGGTTACCTCGCCGTCGTCCCATGCGGCCTGCAGCGCGGCGAGAGCGGCGCGGGGCCAGCGCGCACGCGGGTAGTGTGTGTGTGTGTGGGGCGGTGCGTGTGTGCGGGTTGGTTACCTCGCCGTCGTCCCATGCGGCCTGCAGCGCGGCGAGAGCGGCGCGGGGCCAGCGCGCACGCGGGTAGTGTGTGTGTGTGTGGGGCGGTGCGTGTGTGCGGGTTGGTTACCTCGCCGTCGTCCCATGCGGCCTGCAGCGCGGCGAGAGCGGCGCGGGGCCAGCGCGCACGCGGGTAACGTGTGTGTGTGTGGGGCGGTGCGTGTGTGCGGGTTGGTTACCTCGCCGTCGTCCCATGCGGCCTGCAGCGCGGCGAGAGCGGCGCGGGGCCAGCGCGCACGCGGGTAGTGTGTGTGTGTGTGGGGCGGTGCGTGTGTGCGGGTTGGTTACCTCGCCGTCGTCCCATGCGGCCTGCAGCGCGGCGAGAGCGGCGCGGGGCCAGCACGCACGCGGGTAGTGCGCGAGGGCGAGGCGCGCGGCGGCAAGCGCACGCGGCTGTCGCGAACCCGCACACGCGCACGCCCACAGCGCAGTCGCGACGCGAAGTCCGCCACCGCATTCTGCGTGCGCGCTCAAGCACGCGCGCGTCGCCTCCTGCAACGCAACGACATCATACCACCTCGACATCATTCAAACCACTCAAACGTCATAAATAAACCTAAGTTGAACAAGCGGTGACAAAACCTGCGAATGGCGACTCAGAGTTAATAACCTTCGATAATAAAACGGACAATAAACCATTTTTTTGTTCAAATTTCAAAAAATTCTCCTGTGTTAGATGGTCGTTCATCTCACGTTTTTTTACGATTCACTTTTACTTCGCCCGACGGTGACTGACACTGTGCTTTAACAAAGACGCGTATGGGTTTCATATATTTTTTATATTTTTCAATTAAGTTAAATATTAAGCACATATTTTTTATTTGATTTACAACGAGAATCGGGTGCAGATTATCCTCCATAAATATTTCTACTGTCTAAACTTTCACCTGGTATACAACAAAAGTTCATATCTGCTAAAGTTGTCTGAGAACCCATAAATGCGTTCCAGTAAGAGCATTATACAGATACAATAAATATAATAAGCAGACGAAGCACACTTCCTACCCCGCCGAAATGTTGCATAACCCTTCGATCAACAATAACTAGATAAAGGGTCACGTACAAAATCAAAAGTAAATCCTGTTCGCGTAAATATATACTCATGTAGCTATTTGTTTACTAAGAAAGAGAGAAAAAGTTTTAAAACAGTTTTAAGTTCAACCTAATTACAACCATGACACCTAGTAATAAAGTCACAAATGTTCAAAAGTAGTTCGGTGAAGCTGTTAAGACCTCGCTTGGTCAATAGCGTAGTCAGTTCGAAAAAAAAAAATACAAAATATTATCAAATACTTACGATAAAACGAGCAAAGCAATAAATTACTCCAGTCATTTAGTGTGAATTCAACCTTAACACACAACGAATAAAGTACGTTTTCCCGTTATTGTGCGTGTTTGTGAGGAGCGAGGCCAAACATTTGTATCACAGGTTTAAAATCGGTAATTTTGTTCAAAATTTGACATTATTAGTTAATTTAAAGCTTAAAATATAACTTATTCAACATGTATTTAGTGAAAGTAAGATACTCCGGCCGTTAAATTGCTTTTTCAGGTATTATTTTTGCATCTTTTGAATATACAGCGGCATTGTGAAACGTGCTTACATTGGCTGTGTTTCAAACAAACTAAACAGAATAAAAGCTCACATTTCAAGTGAGCTGTTATTTACCGAGACGTATTTTTGCGCCGACCCGATATCTAGGTATTGTTGATCGAAGGCATAAGCACATCACCATTCCTAAAGGTCCTGAGGTTTGAAATTTATTCGCTACACACTTCTGAACAGCATATAAATGTATAAATCATCAGAAAAATGTTAGTTTTAATAAAATGTTTTCTAATTACTAGAATTATTTGAACTCAGTGTCGATTAGTGTTGATGAAGTTCAAAGAGTGTTAAAAAGACTAGATGTTTTCAAAGGTGCCGGCGGTGATGGTAATGGTAATTTTTGCTTTCAAGCGTGCCGATTCATTAGCTTTTTTTTTATGTCATAGGTGGCAAACGAACAGGTGGTTCACCGGCTGTTAAGTGATCACCACCGCCCATGGACATTAACAACACCAGAGGAGTCGCAAGTGCGTTGCCATCTTTTGGAGGGAAGGGTTAGGGGAGGAAAAGGGAGAGGAGAGGAGAGAAGAGAGGGGAGGGGAGGTGGGTCTCCGGCGCTCTCACTGACCGTACGAAACGCAACAATGCAAGCACTGTTACTTCATGTCGGTTTTCTGTCAGAGGGTGGTACTACGCTATTATTGGTTTCAACATGAATAGGTCGACTCGTCCGGGGTACTACTACACGACTCACAGAAAAGTGACGTGAAGTAACAGCGCTTGCACTGTTGCGTTTCGTTAGTTTGCCGTTTATAATATAAAAAAAAAAAATAAAAAAAAATGGTGAAATAGATTTTTGTCTATATTTTTATATCTATCGGTTTCTTATTTAAAATGTAATAAACTATATTTTTATTAAAGTTTCTAAAGGCTTCTTCCAGTTATGAACTGGCACGTTCATTTTCAGTGTGTCCATTACCGGTTGATTTCATTACTACGTTAGGTCAATTATTATCACACTCATAGAACCTGTGAAACTGAATACATCTGTTGCGCTGACGCCGCACATTTAGTAGCGCGGTCCGGCGGCGCGCTTCCACGTCACTCGTTTACGTCACTGTGTCCGGACCCGTATTAGGTCAAAACTAATAAACAATATCCAAAGTAATAAGTGCATTAATATTACCACACACAATATAACCCCAATAGCTAGACATCATAGCATATGGGCTGTGCAATAAAGTTGGTAAAGAAGGGTGAAAGTGTTTCCTTTGTAACCAAAAAAAACTTGGCATACGACGAATAATATTACGGAATAAAAACACCGGTAAAAGTCTTGCATCTTTCTCTATGGGCCCTTGTTCAGTTCTAGGTTTCTACGGAGAAACAATTTTAGTGCAATGGTTACATGCAATGACTGGAAAGTACTGTTTTCACTAACTGAAGAATAACTTCGTATAAGCATATGAAAGAATTCTGAACCATATTTTGGATAGCACTCCCTTATTGTGGGCAACAAGAATGTTTAAAAGTGGATAAATGTGCATCCGTGCCGGAGGGCCAGAAGGTGCGCCGGTTTGAATTTAACGGTCTATCCCGAGTCCGGATCAAGGGAGTTGTGGCCGATGTGCAATGCCTCACAGGGGACCTACCCTAACTCTCTTTCTTGCTCGACGCGACGACACGAAGCGCGACACGCTGGACTCCTGGAACGCGAAGGCGAACACGAAAAACGCACTAAGAAGTACGGTTCGCTACGCTCCGAGAGGAACGCCTACCGACCGACTCTGCGGACGGATCGCGGCGAAAACCGTAACCGTAACTCCGAATGCAATGACGCGCATGCGTATACCCGCCGCGAACCCAGTGCCGCGCGACACGACGCGATTTTATCAGACAAAAAATTCTATTTAAAATGGAATGAAATGTTAGCGTTTTAACAGCTGTCGATCATGCAATGTCAATCGCGTATGGTCTGAACCCGCAAAATGAATAACGTATATAGTACAAGGTGCTATCGTGTTGAATCGTGTAATTCAATATTTGTACTCTGTGAATAAACATATTTTTATGCTTCATGTGTATGCATCTTCCATCGACAACTCAAAATCATTTTCTCTTACAGCAACTGTTCGACCATATAACGGCCAATAAGAGGTCACAGCTGGACAACGTCTACCGCAGTGTTCCCTGTGTGGTGGTAGTGCTGACAATGTTTTTTGTATTGTAAAGTACTACGTAGTTATCCACAGCCCCCACCTTAGTCAGTTGTCGTGTAGCGACGTCGTTAACCTATTTGTAATTTTCTAAATCAATAAATCTTAATTTTTAGTGTATATTCTGGAGTATCATTACTTTACCCTACACTCACACATCAAGAATAATAAGAAACACACCAAAAACCTTACCTGTGTTCCTAATGTTACATATGTTGAAATAAAAAATAACTGACCATGGCTTCATTGAGCATCCCCATGTGCATGTACTGCAGGGCGAGGTGGTAGAACGCGAGGTGGTCGTTGTCGTCCAGCCGCACCGCTCGCAACAACTGCTTCAGAGCCATCTCATTCGCAGCATCCTTCTCGATGCGAGAATTCGTTTTCTGTTCATAATCATACTCAATTAGGGTACTGTTACTGTACTTAAAAAAAAACACAATTCTCTAAGAAAGTAATAAAAGTGCATACAAGGCTAAGTATGATAAAATTATACCCGCGGAAAAATTTAACTGTCACATTGGGGATACGTAGGTACCAATGAAAAAATAACATTCCAAGTGATTTAGCGCTAAGTATTAAAAACATGAACCATCAGTTAGGACTTGATAACATTCGGAAAAATTTTTAGTTTTTGACTTCCCATTTTCTTCATGGGACATGGTACTAAAGTTAATTATTGCTTAGTATCATATATATTAATACGTGAAGCCTAAATTTTGTATCCCTTTTTAACGGAATTGGGCGAACTGATGAACGTGAAACTTGGCATAGGTAAAGTTTATACGGAGGAGAAGTGGAGAAAGCTATTTATTTTATATAAAATGCATTAGAAGTACATTAAATTAATTAAAATATGCATTACTCACACTACTGCTTCAATTTTACACAACATATACACACATGTAAATAAAAGAGACATTTTGACATCTGTCAATAAAGGACTTCAAAAAAGGTTGTTGCTATGCTTGACCGTATGTATTATTTTACTCTTACGTTCCAATTACCCTTTTTCATTCTACATTCAATAATGATATTAACCTTAATAAAATTCAAACTTAAAAAAATCAATGAACTATGGCCGAATGTAGACCACTGGGCGCCCACTAGTTTGGTGAAAATGGGAGAAGTTTTATTGGTGGGACAGTTTTAGGTAGTTTCGCCGTAGGTTCGTATCAGAGCAACACCTTATAAACAGCAATACCGCTTCACTAATGTAGTGTACATGCCATCTATAAATCTTGCAGTGATGCGTGATCATACAAACATGCAGACAGATAAACAGAAATTTCTAAAAATGATTGGAATATATGTGCTAGAACTTTTTTGATGAAAATGGATTCGTATTATATGTATGTATAGGTATAAGGAGATAAGATCGTCGCGAGTTGAGTGCAGCGTACCTGCGCCTTGAGCTGGTAGCCGCGCGCGAGGGAGAGGCAGCAGCGCGGCAGCAGCGCGCCCGCCCGCGCCTGCTCTATCGCGAGCGCCTCCTCCGACAGCTCGATCCCCTCTTCTATCTGCGCACACAACACTACTTCAATATACTGCAACACTATCTCTTCTATATACAAACGTTCACTTTCTCTTTCATCTCTATTTCTCCAACAATTTTTTATCTTTTTTTAACAAAAAACTGAAAGCAGTTTCTTCCTTACCATCGACGAATCAAAACTTTTATTTATTCATCTCTTTCTTACTAATTTACAACATTCTAGATTTTGACAAGTAAGAAACTTTCAATAACATAAAAATAAAAAATAAAATTTATGAACAAACTTCAACTACTATTACAAATACAGTAGTCCGATGAAGCTGTTAAGACCTTACTATGTCAATAGCGTAGTCAGTTCGAAAAAAAAAACTACAAATAGATTTACTACACTGATATCAGCAATTTCTTTTAACAAGCATTTATTTCAACACCTTGGAAATTAATGTAAGTAATTTAATTTTAAGTGTCTCAATTTCAATTATTTTTTTGTATAATCTATTATTCTAAATGAATATAAATAGTAGTATTGAGCAAGCAGTCAATAGTATAGTTTGAGAATGACGTGATGTTTTTTCTCAATCGTAGTTTTCAAGAAAATATATTTAGAATTAGTAAATGGAAAAGAGACGTGGCTGTAAATTGATACGAATAACTACTCTTCTTCGTAAAGTGTTGCAAAGGTATATTATTATAAGGTTACAAAGGTTAGTTACTCATCATTTAAACACAAGTGAGATAATCATGGTAATTTCCAAGTCCGCTAAATACCTTAAGATGTATAATCATACGCTTTATAAAATAATCAAGTGATTTGATAGCAGACTCTTACTCTATGATCTATTACTTGAATAATACGATCCGATCCAATACGATACGAAGTGAGCAAAATTTTGTAATTTCTGAACTCGTCCTCCCCCTAGTCAGCAGAAGTAAGACTTAAATAGGTCATTTTTAACTGTTCCATTTTTTATTGATTCATGGCTAATAGTTAAGAAGTAAAGAAATGAGGAGTTTATAGTCTAGTGATGAATTAATCTATAGTGTTTCGCTATTAAGACTATAGTAGTGCAGTTAATAATATCTCATATATCAAACCTACATATCCAGATCCCCCTTCAACCTTTATGTCATAAAAAATAAACAAATCGAAGATCTCGGCCCCCCTTTGGTGGTAACGTGATAGTTGAATGGCCCCATAGTATGTGTGTGCGCGTCTGTGTGTATGCGTGCGTGCGTGCGTGCGTGCGTGCGGATACGTACCCAGGCCATGCGGTAGCAGGTGGCGGCGCCCACCAGCCGCAGCGGCGCGTCCCCCGCGCACAGCGGCCGCGCGCGACGCAGCACCGCCGCCGCGCGCACCGCACTGCACCACGCGCTGCTGCCTGCGCGCACCCACACACCATCGAACCGTAACCATAATCGCAGGTACGAACCCCGGCATGTACCAAGGATTTATTCGAAATTCGCACACATTTACTCATTTAAATTAGTAACACTATCAGCTGAGGGTGAAGGCAAACATCGCGACGAAGCCTAAACCTAACAAATGTTCTTGTAGTACCACTGTATATGCAGGAAAACATTAATCTACCAATTTCTCAGAATTTGAAATCGCCAATACGTCGTGGGTTAACGCGTTGATTATACCGATACCTTCCTTCGAAAAGAGTGCTATAGCCCTGCAATGGGTCTCCTACAGACTGATGGCAATAATAATGATGGAACGACATATCACAACCTCTATAAATCGCAGACCGTCCCAAACACACATATACATATTCCACCCGCATTTCACTCTCATACAAAATTATACTGATAGCTTTTATACACGGTTGTAGATAAACTTTCCCATAATTTGATTACTGCACATTTTAGATCATAACATAATATAGCACAATTTTATGATATACTTATAAGATAATTTAATACTGAATATAATGTACTGTACTAAAATTAATGCGTTCGGAGGCTGATTTTAAATTTGAGAGTGGTAGGTTCAGAGTGGCGTACTTAGAAAAAGCCTTACAACCATGCTATGGTTTCATCAGGAAGCTTTCTTACAGCGAATGCTTCGACTACCAAGTCCCGTGACTTTGAACCCGTGTCGATCGATGCGGTGCCCGAACACACTCTCAACTAATCCATTATTGTTCGAGTAGCACCAGTCGGTGAGTAGCGCAGTACCTGCGGGGGGAGGGGGCGCGGCGGGTGCGGCCGGCGTCGCGTGCGCGTGCGTCGCGAGCGCGCGCTGCCGCCACACGTGCGCGCAGCCGAAAGAAAACTTCATCGCGCGCTCCAGCGACTGCGTACACATTACACCGTATTTTTATATTGCACCTATCTCTATATAAACTATCATCGCACATTGTAAACTTCATTATTTATACATGAATAACGAATCAATGAAAATTATTATTCATGAATACTGAATATAATATGTTTAAACAGATTGCATGCGTGTGTCGGGAGCAGGGAGCAGGGAGCAGAGAGCAGGGACAGGGGGCAGGGGGTGGGCGCGTACCTCGAGCAGCAGCGCGAGCTGGCCCCAGCGCGGCGCGAGGCGGGCGAGCAGGTCGGCGACGGCGAGCGCGTTGCGGAGTGCATGCGTGCGCGCACACTCGAACTCTGCGCTCTGGGAGAGCACGGCGTCGCGCGCCGCCATCGCCTCGCCCACGAGCGCCAGCAACACCGCCTCCTCGTACTCGTTTCGCGGCACGAACTGACGTAAGAACCACCCACATACATTGATACAACTTTCGCCAATTTTTATGACCACTCTGAATATACTCAGTTCAGCCTTACGCATGATATTAGATGAGACATGTAAGGTACTTGACCGGATGTCAATGGTATTTACTGTCAAAGTGGACACACAGGAGGGAAACGAAAGTACCTATCTCATAAATAAGCAGTCAAGACAAATTAATTTAAATGTTTGGGGCCTGCCGGACGCGCAGTACGGCTTCCGGGTAGGGCGATCTACCTTGGACGCCCCGAGCCTCCTGAAGGCGCTCTCTGCGTAAACGACCTCCTTGGTTGAAAGACTATTGGCGGTGTCTCTCGACATCGACAACGTTTTTAACAGCCTGCCGCATGCAGTTATACGGGAGGCACTCCGTTTTTGCGGAGTGCCTCAAGTACTTGCGGCAGCTGTTGAAGGTCTACCTAGGGTAGAGGAGGTCGCTTACACAGACAGCAGGGGACGGATGGTCCTACGTGGAACTCCATGTGGAATCTCACCCAGCTCGGCGTTGGGGCCACTGTTGTAGAATCTGAGCTCTCTTCAGGAGCACGCCTAAGGCCTCGGCAGGGGCCTTCTTCTGAGGCTCACATAATAGTAGATGGCGTCCGTATCAGGGTGGGAACCCGGATAAAATATGGGCCTCACCCTGAATGGGTGCTGGCAGTTTGAACCCCATTCTGAGGGGCATTGTACAGGTTCCGCTGATGAGGCGAGGCGACTGGCTGTGTACCCAGCTTGCCCTCCATTAGGACGGAGCCTGGCGACCACCTTGCCACATCCCTGACCATTCCTACAATGCGCCACATGGTACAAGGGTTTTAGTCCGTGCGAGTCGGACATAACACATTCTTTCTCCCGAGAGTGTGAGTATCCGTAGGGATATCCCCAATTTAATTTAAAAAATATATATATTATAGAACGATTTTAAAATTGCCATTCATTTATCCTTTAGTTCTCTGTATGTTATACATACTGTTGGATGATACTAATTTCGTTTTATTTTACTAATTTAATGGTTTATCACGTTACATCCAAAGTATGTGGTTGTGTGACGGCAGTCTGAATCCGCAATGCGCGAGGCCGAGCGTCCGCCGCGTCGCGTGCATTCCACCCCCGAGCGCCGCCCTCTCCCCGCTTCTCTCTCAAACTGGTTTGGTCGCGTTAACACATACAATACGTAATAATTTATGTCCGGCGCATCTTTATTCAGAGTGGTCAAAAAGTTTGGTGCGAACAATACACATATCTCCTCTCATCTATGTCGGTCCCAACATAACACGCTACGGTATTGGTCAAGGGCGAAGTGTTCATATTAATTTATACACAGATTTTTTTGTATATTTTCATACCCTTACATTCATCAGTCAATTCATAATCATTCAATTCAAGTCATTATACAATTCTGTATAGTGGCCCGAAACCTTAGAACTCGTATAAGCATTTAATTTCAAATTTAAACATAATTTGTTTAGGGTAACTATACACCTAACATAACATAGACATGTAAATATGTAATATTTCCTTTAAAATTAAGCACTTAGTAAAAAGAAAAATTAGTTTTTCGAATTGTACAATATTAACATAGAAAATATCCTGTTATTTTTAAAAATAATATTAATAATGTACACAACTAGAAGTAAACATATTATAGTAAAAGTACACATACAATACACTAAAGAATTTAAATGGGGTGAACATAAAAAGATATATCGATTAATGTAAATATATCTCACACTGAGTGGACTTCTGACGTTACTCTATTTTGATTGTGAGATATCACATTACTACTAGGAGAGGGATTCCCAAACTGGGTTCCGTAGAATAGTCACCAGGGTTCCGCCAAAATTATTTATTATTTACTATTAAATAATACCACGGTTACAAATATTATTTTGAAATAGCGCAAAATATGTGATGAGAATGACTCATTACTTTAATGTAAATAAGTAGGTAGTTAAGAAGCATTGAGCCCGGACTATGTATGGGCGAGCACACGCACGTAGCCGGAGACAGTACGCGACATTGCGCCCCACCCGCTTCCCGTTCCTCAGTTATCATCTTCAATTGTGTATTTTAATTCCTTCCACAACAACAATAATTATTGGATCGCGTTACCGTGATTGCATTTTTTTTTAATGAATTACAGTGAAAGTGGTATTAATTATATAGGTAAGCTTCTAAATATCGTGTAAGTACAAATACTTATTCTATTTGTATACGTATTAAAAATTGCAATATTTTTTAATTTCTTTAACATAGAAAACTGGATTAGAAAGCAGTGACTGATGAAGAAAATATACCCGAGACGGCTATTGCTGGTTGTTCGGTAAGATTTACTTACTGTATTAGGCACTTCGACCACAGGGCTACTGACGTAAGCTGCTGGAAGTTTTATACACGGTGGGATAACGCGCGAAGTACATAGGAACATAGAGATATTGTATAGCAGCTATTTACGGTAGACTTGTGGCAACGCACCAAACTTTAAGTCGTTTCTCAGTAGCCCCATGAGCGAAGGGTCTTATTATATTTGTTTTGTAATGTCACCATTACATGAAAAATGATGATTACATATTTTTATTTTACAATTACAATAAATTACATTAGATTAAAAAGTATACTTTAATAGTTCTATAGCTGAGGTCATGTAAAAAAGTATATGATTTAAAATCTGTTTCGTTATATTGTATTCTTTCATTAAGATCTTAAGTCAAATTTTAAAATAATTAATTTATTACACAATTAGTAAGGATGTTCCCGATTACGTTAATTAATAGGTACACAATTACATAACACAAATTATACGCAAAATTCAAAAATTCAAAGATCAGCTCTGTAACATAAACTGTCTGCAAATGAGTCATTTCGAATGAAGTACAAAACAAAAAGTTTCTCGAAATGTATTGGTTGCATGCGTTTACAAGTTAAATTGTTAACACAAACACCTATTGTTTCTTTGATATGCCTAAAAACTGTCTTTGCTGTGATTAGGACAGTGACTTACTTGGATGATTTAATTATTGACCACTGTCCAGGAAACTGTGATGTGTGATGATCAAAGTTACCTAAGCGAAATGAGTTCTAAACGAAAATTAACACCACTAACTAACATAGGCTGATAAATTAGAAGTGATAAAAGCAGTGAACAGTGGATTAAAAAGGAAAGATGTTACGGCTCAGTTTGGAATACACGAAAGTACATTATCACTTATAATTAAAAAAGAAGCTTAACTTTTGAAGAAACGAAAATCTGAAGAAAGCATTTTATGTAAGAGACGAACAATTGCTGAATTCCCTATTTTGAAGCAATGTTTATTTACGTGGTTCAGACAGTGTCCAATCCAAAACACCAGTGCATAGTAAAAGAAAAAGCTGAAGAGTTCGGAAATTCACTGAAAATTCATAATTTTACAGCTGGCAATGGCTGGTTAGAAAACTTCAAGAAGCCACATGATTTGGCCTTCAAGACGTATGTAGCGAAAGTGGGTGTAACATAAACCCTTGATAAGTTAAAAACTCTATAACTTAAAATATTTTGTGTTTCCCTTGGATTTTAATTTATCGAGGTTCTACTATATAAGAAACTAACACATCATATAATTTTTAATTTTATCAACTGACCTGATTAATGGCCGCATATTTCTTAGGTTTCCAGGGTCCTTCCGAGACGTACTCCTCTCTCCGCCTCGTCAACGTGCCTTGTGCTGGCAACACCGGTATTTTATCCGGCGGTTTATACACCTGACGAAAGTGCCAAAATACTTAAAACCGACAATGGAAACTGAGTTAGTTTTCTCTGTGTTTATGTGGTATTCCCAAGGGTTACCCAAGGCTTTCCAAGAATTTACTTAACGACAGTGAGATGCAAAATAACAGAATATGATGTTCGTATCTGACTGGATCACGACCACCATACACAAGATATCTTCACGCGAAATGGTAGGACACTACACGCAACTTGGTCGCGAACATCAAACACAATAATAAGTCCATCCAAGTGACTCGCTTTTATTTAGGGGCCATTCAATTATAACGCAAGCAGAATTTTTGTTATTTCTGATCGCTCCTCCCCCAGCTCTGCAATGACCCCTCATTACGTGGAGTCACCCTGGTGCTGAGGGGCATGCAGGCCGCGTGACAATAACGACTACCAACAATACGTAGGTCACTTGGCGGTTGTTATTTTTGAATTGTACTGTGCTTACCATCAAATAAAATGTCATTGTAAAACAAAATAGAAGTTAGTTTGTGTGACCGACCTGACCAGTGACCCCCCTCAGCAGCACCTCGGCGAGTTGTCTGGTCAGAGTGAGTCGTAGAGCTTGCGTTGATACGGACTCGACAGCCATCAACATCTCGCGGTACCTAAACCGTCATATTTACTTGTATAAAAAAATTCAAAACGAAGAGTGAAAATACCTTCATGCTTTTACCCAATAAGGTGAAAAAGAAAACAAAATTTTGGGCACAATACACACATTATCTTAAATTAATTTCTCATTCAACACACTATAGATGCACTTCCATACAGATATCGCCCAGAGACTACACAATACTTTGGTTGCAGTACTCTTGAAAACTGTTTTTGCAGTTGTCACTTCTTAGTCACTTTTATATGACTAAACGCAAACCATATCTAAAGGAAATTGTAGAAACGTCTTTTTTGTCCAATTTCAATAATGCTATTAATTTGTTCATGTCATTAAACTTATGAATAATTATCAGGGATGTTATGGATATGATATTTCAGTTCCGGATACGGTTTTGTTTATTTATTTGTTACCAAAACATCGAACCTTTCTTTTGTTTCATATAAAAATAAATAAAACCACACTTCATAAGAAAATTACACGGTTTTATTTGTTTGTTGCCAAAAATATCGATGTTTTTAATATCGTCGTCGTAAAATCGTTGTACATCGATGCTTTGGATTCGATGTTGACATCGATGTTTTTCTAATATCGATTGTCCCTGCTACAAGATGCACATGGAGTGCAAGTGCGGCGATGTTTATATCCATGTCAACATCGAATCCAAAGCATCGATATACGACATATATCGATTGCAAAACATCGATGTATTAAAAATTTCAATCGAATTAATTTTTGACTATTAGGATTATGATTAACAATTTTAAATTTATTATGATAAACAACTTTAAATTTTGTTATAATTTCATTTCTCATAAAAATAATTAAAAATAAAAATTCTCGTTATGTTATCACACACCCATATTTAATATGTTATACATATGTTATAAGTTAATATGTGCAATGTTTATTTTTACTATACTAGTTTATTATTACTGTTAAATTTATAGCATTTTTTTTATTTTAATAGTTAGATAACATTTAAAATTGTGTAGATACATTAATTACTTACCTAATATGACTGATTTATAATACCAAATGATAACTTAGAGTTAGACTAAATAAAATCAAATTATTGCATAGTAATTGTGTTTATATTTTACTTCAATCTAATATCGTAAAGTACATCAATATGTGAATGACGGTGACATCTGGAAATGACTCTCTATGCATCCGCCAACAACGAATGTAACTCTTTATGTTTAATTTTTTTTTACAAAAGATAAACCAGTTCGAATTTCTTGCTGGTTCATCTCAATGACTGGAAAGTTGGTTAAACTAGTAGTAGTTTTGACGTCCATAAGAACATTCTCAGGGGGTCAATCAGGTATTATATAATCACTGTTAGGTCCTTGATTTGTTTATTTTTTATGGCATGGGGATGGGGGGTGTGGGTAATCATTATGTCAGCAATATTTATTTAACCATTAAACATTTATTTAACCAGAACAAGAACAGGAACTGCAACAGGCTTCAAAATACTTATATATATTTAATAAAACATGGGGGGGCGGGGATAAGAGCATTGCTTAGTTTTGCCGAGCAGGGGGAGAGGGCGATCACATAATACTTGAACGGCCCCTCGGGGTCTACATTGAATAACTACCTAACCTATATAACTAGGCAGTGGGGAACTGGTTAAGAACATCTCCCTGATCTGTTTCTCAGCCGATTTTCTTCATTTTTTATTTATTTTGTAACTATTGACGAACTTTAGTGTTATCGAAAGAAATGGTAAAGTTTTTCTATTGCTATGGTCAAACTTCGACCACTGGGCAAACACTCGTATCTCATATTTTATACAAAGTTATGTTAGTGTTACCTATCTATAGCGCTGTGCAGCCTCCCCGCGCGGATGTGCAGTATGGGGACCCTCTGGAGGGCGGTCTCCAGCGTGGGTCCAGCTCGGATGCTGGGAGAGTTGGTGCGCTGCAGGTACAGCAGGGTGAGGTCTGAAGCGAGCTCGAAACTGCGGATCTGAACATCACAATTACTTAACTATATCTATAATTTATTTCTTGATTTAAAATCTTTAATGTGTATGGAAAAGTGTCAATCTAGTAATAGACAATTACTTCAAATTCAAAGAGTCTGTAGTGTTTACGAACATAAACATTTAAAAAAAGTATATTTTTTAAATATATTTCTAATATTCAAAACGTCTTGATTCATTCCCGTTCATGTATTTTATAATTAAAATAAAAAGTTATTACAATGATTTTTAATGTCTTTATGTTTCGACAAGCAATAAACATGTAGTAGTAACATAGTAAACATTTTAGATGCATTTCTAATTTATTATACACTAGTTTTTGTATCTGACTCCGTTCCTGTTAATGTAGTGAAATACATTTACTATACAAACCGGACCAACTGATAAACTAAGCTGAGAAAACATTTCAAACTTCAATTATAAAGGGTATAATATATCCTAATTTGAGTAGATGTATGTGTGAGTGAAATTATTCTCACCATCTCAGATTCCTTCTCCGCTTGTTTGTACCGACTGGTTGAACTCGGGAGCGCGTTCTGTTCGAGACACAGCCCTGTTATCGCGTAAGACTCCGCGACTATCCTGAGGCTGCGTCTATAAACAGATGGTATCATATTTTACATCATTACATATTATAAAAACAAAGTCCTCTGCCACGTCTGTCTGTTCGAGATAAACTCAAAGACTACTGAACGAATTTTCATGTAGTTTTGACCAGTAGATAATGTTTTTATCAAGCTTTTATTAGCTCCACCTGTATGTATGTATGTAACCGACCCCTTTGAGCTCGATTTTGTCCTACTTCGAACGATCAGATTTAATTCAAACTTTGCACACCCGTCAAAGGTCGATGACAATGCAATAATCCGATTTTTTTTTTTAACTAAAAACTGAAAAATAAATATGAGTTTAAAAAAACTAAAAAAACACGCATTCGTAAAAAATCCATGTAAAAAAACAGAAAATAAAATTTAATAAATTTGGATTAAGAATAGTGTAAATTAGAAATAAATGTATATTTTTGTAAAAAGTGTCAAAAAAATGATAAAAATACTGATATCTGGAGGTCATTATCATTTTTTATTTATTAAATTTTATTTTCTGTTTTTTAGATGGATTTTTTATGAATGCGTTTTTTTTTTTTTTGTTTTTCTAAACTATTATTTATTTTTAATATGTCATAGGAGACACGAACACATGATATTAAGTAATCACCGCCGCCCATAGACACTAGTAACACCAAGGGAGTCGCAAAAGCATTGCCAGCTGTTTGAGGGAAGGGGAGGGGAGGTGGTTATACAACGCTCATACTGATCGAACGAAACGCAACAATGCGTGCACTGTTACTTCACGTGGGTGTGTCTGTGTGTCGGGTGGTAGTACCGCGGGCGAGCCGACACATTCATGCTGAAACCAGTAATGGCTTCAGCATGGCTCTACCACTTACAACATATATCATATTTTATGTAGATAAGTGTAAGATATAGTTATTCAAGAGAGATATTTAGGTGCATAATTTGTCAAGGTTTTTTTCTAATATCAGGGCGCGACAACGTCCCTCGGGCCCGCCATTCTGTATATATATCATTCTTTTGTACGTGTGTACGTAACTGAACTCCTCCTAAACAAACTGATAGGTGGCACGGCAATCGTATCCCAAGGTTTCTTACTTTCCGGGCACAAAGTCTGCCAGACCTGCTAGTAATATATAACACTAGGAAGTTTTCTTTGATAAATTATTATTCACTAGTAACTGCCAGCGACTTCGTCTACATTTTTGTATATAAATAACGATACCACAAATCACCTTCGTATATTTTTAGCGATGTTGGCAGCACACGATGTGATAGTTCTCAAATGTAAAAAAAAATCGAAGTTACTTGACCCTCATCGTTATATTTTGGTCAATTTGTTTGATAAAATATAGCGTATCTGTTATTCTGATGTATAACCGATATCAATGTAAACTCTCATCAAAATCCGTCTGATGTAGTTTCTTTTTGTAAATCATCACAATACCCTGTTCAAATCAGAAAATCCATGTGCATATTAAGTCCATTTACTTATCTACTTGTCTCTCATACATAAGTCGCGTTTAAAAAAACTTTAAAATTACAATAACTTTTGATAGAGTGAACCGATTTTAATGAGCCCAAGACTAAATGTTTCTCGAGGATATGTTTTATGATTTTCTTGAAGAGGTTTTATATTGTTGACATTACTTTAGCAGTGATGCGTATCCGAACAGACATTAAATAGGCAGACGTTTCTAAAAATGATTTTATTGTACTACTTATTCCTACATACCTATAACAATATTTTACAAAAGTTTATACAGTACAGACATGTTAGATATACATTTTTATTATATGTATAGATATAATTTATAATGTTTATATCCAGTGGCGTAACTATACCTTCTAAGGCCCATGGCAAATTCATTAAGATCCCAATAAGAATCATCACGTTATAACGGCATGGCGATGACATTTTACTACCTCAATTACGTCACTGTTTATATCCAGTTAATTTCGTATATTTATTCAAATTACGAGCTTTTATGGCCTTTGTAAAAATTCAAATCGATTAGATAGTTTTGAGCAAAAACCTACCTAGTACTTAGGCCTTTTTTTTAACGCGGGGTTTACAACTGCCAGGTGTACGGACACTCCGCACGAAACTGTCGCCTGAAACCCAGGTGCGTTAAGTGCCTCGGCGACCACTCCACTAGGGAGTGTTCTCGCACGAAAGACGCCTCCGAGCTGTGTTCTATGCCGCTGTGCCGCGGCGTGGGCCATACCGCGAATTATCGCGGATGTCCCCGCGCCCCGCGCACAAAGCGCCCTCGATACCCCAGGCAGGCGTCGCCGTCTAAGACGGCCGCCGCCCCCGCCCGTCCTCGACCTCCGCCTCTCATATCTCGAGAGGCCTT
>MU158811.1:1582621-1600920 GCA_015888305.1 Antheraea pernyi | reverse complement strand
AAAAAAAAAAAAAAAAAAAAAAATTTAACGCGGGGAAAGTCCGACTGGCACGCGTGAACCAAAACCACACGGTGTACATCCACCACTATAGTTGGGGCGAAACGATCGATCTCTATAGACTACATCATGCCGCCCCGACGGTTGGCCTGGCTTCAGATAAAAAAATGCCACCACCGGGTTCCGTCCTTGTCAGGGGACGACCTTGTACACAACGGCCGTCTCCTTCGTCCGCCTGATGTGTGCAATGGGAGGATGCCCCCCCCCCCCCCCCCCCACCCATTTTCTCTAAGTCCACCTACGGTGACAGGAGGAGACGGACAAATCGCCACCTCCTACCACAACGGTGCCCCGTAAGCGGCCATGGAGTGTACGACCCCCATATAGATGCGGCGGCAGACTATGCATATTATTGCAGTACTATGTACCTAATGCTAAATACAGCACAACACACCATCAATTGTCGTTATTACATTGATTATCATGACACTATAATGTATTCTTAATCATGTTCTTCGAGTTTTTTAAGGGGACAGTAAATAAGTCATTGACGGGTCGGCAAAGCGCATGTGACACCTCCGGTGTGCAAGCGTCCGTAGTCTGCGGTAACTGGTTAAGATCAGGCGACCCGCATGCTTCTTTGCTATCATCGTGATATAAAAAAATGTGACTGATGGTGGCAATCCAGTCAGTCACAGTTACTATTACACAGTTACAGTTTCTCCCTTCCTCTCCATTTCAAATTCAAACCACGCGCGCTGGTCTACGGAGCCACAGTTTTCAGTAACTCCTATCTGGGCACGAACTATAAAGTTCTAAACATCTTATTTTTGCCGTACCGTGAACCGTACCGTACTCCTTCCTATAACATGGGGTCCTTCAAGCGTAACGTGGCATTTACGCAGGCCGGCATGACAATGACGACCGACGGGAGGAGAGCGTATCTCTCGGTGGTCGCCGTTGTTTTTAGACTGTACTGTGCTTACCATCAGGCATAGAGCAGACACTTTGCCGTGCTACAATAAAAAAATAAATTAAAAAACTTTCATCTATTGATCAAAGCCGACGAACGTAACCGCAATACATTCCTAGTTTATTAATGCACTATTCATCTACTAATCGTTTGATAGGTAAACAAGTTTGATAACGAGACTAGACAATATGACATCATCGCCAACACAAGAACGGAACGGGACCAACACTATGATTCATTATGTATTGAATCAAACAATTGTATCCAGCTAATGATTTGTGAACAATATGAGACCTAATTGATAAAAAAACTAGTCATTGTTTTTTTATAAGCGAAAAATCTTCATACATAGAAAAACAACGCAAAATATCAATATACTGGGTTATTGCTAATTCGACTTATTCCCGTTAGGAGATTATAGGGGCGACTATTTGTGATCATTTTAACACGCATATGCATTATGCAAAAGTGAACCATTTTTAAATTATCATGTTTTTTAGATTTTTTTTAAATAACTAAAACATGCAATATCAAAAATTTATTTTAAATAAAAGTATCTATTTAAATCTCATTTTTTGTTCTGATTTATAAAAACGATTAAACACTGGTTATTAATCAATATTAAAACAACAATTATTTCTATGCTCTCATCAACTGTGGCCCAATATAGGTATAATGCAAGTTAAAAATATAGAAGATATTATGACATCGTAGCACTTTAATTAGTATGAGAATATTTCATAAACGAAAGTAATGAACCGAAACAGGTTTGCACAACAATTTCGACACAATGTTTGCTTATAGAACATTTGGTAACTATAAAATTACTAAGTATAGTAAGATTATTTTTTTAATAATAATGATAAATAACGTTATTGAACTAAACTTGATACTGTATTATCAATCAATAAGTTATAGAATCATTTACAGCATTTTTTTTGTCCAAAGATAATTATAGGGTGGATCATTACATAAATAATAGTGAAATTTGAAAGCGATAACCAACAATACAAAGATTATAAATTGTGACGTCAAACAACACTTATAGTATAGTTAAAAAAAACATAATAACGACAAATCCAGTTAAATTTCTTAGTGAATCTTCCATGACTGGGATGTGTTCTGAATCAAAGACAGTGTTTTGACGTCGAGATACTTCTTTAGGACCTAAGTTGAGTGTTTTAATTTTTGATTTCTATTAAAAATATTAACAATAAAGTGACTGCATTGACTTCTAAAGCTTTTTATGTTTGTGATAACCAACAAAAAATATTTAATTCTACACCGTGACTGTTTATAGAGTGACAAAGTGTGATAGTTCATGGTCACATTTAACATATAAAGTAATAATATCAAAACAAATACTAATAAACAACAAAAAGAACCTAAGTTAAAGTTTGTTCCAAGACTCTCAAAAGTATGGATACAAATTTAAATAAACATAGGTTGAATGACCGGTGACAAAACCTGCAAGCGGCGTCATGGAGTTTATAACCTTCGATAATAAAACGGACAATAAATCCTTTTGTTTGTTCAAACTTCGAAAAATTATGTTTTGTTAGTTGATTGGCTTCACTTTCACTTCACTTTTACTACACCCGACGGTTATTGACACTGTTGCTTTAACACGGACGGGAATATATCTAATATTTTATTTTTATTATATATATTTACAGAATATTTTTTGTATTTTCTAGATAATTAGGTCAAATATTAAGCATGTATTTTTTTATTGATTTAGAACAAGTATAAAGTACTGTGTATCCTGTAAAAATATTGCTAACGAGTAACCAGTCACCCATATATTAAACTGTATACTTACACAGGTAAGTCTTTCTCCGTTAGAGAATTCAACTCAGCTAGCTTATAATGTTTTAATGCTTCATCGTAAGAACCGCACGCGTAGTTCAACTTTCCCAGAAGTAAATGTGCATCAAGAGCAACACCAGATTTCTTCCCCGCTTCATCCGTCGCAAGCGTGAGGTACCCACGAGCGTCGGACAGCTCTCGTTGCGCTCTTTCGATATTCTCTTTCGTCGGAGGCCACTCATCGAGATGTGCTTCAAGCTTGCCTTCCCCAATCAGGAAGTGTGCGAGACTTTCTGAAACATTGGCAACATTTATGTAAAATATTGATTATCAGTTCTTTAGATAATAGTGTTAGTTTTTATAACAAAATACCAAAGAACATTATCAATTTGTCGGATACAGAGTTCAAACATAATGTCAAGCAGGTTTAATGTCTAAAAGACATTATAGGGTGGGGAAATATGTGAATGACGTGTCGTCTGGAAATGACGCCAGTCTCTGTGCATCCAAAAAAAAACCAATGTAACTATCTAGTTAGTAAAAATATGAATTATAAAAAGGTAAACTAGATCAAGTTTCTTGCGGGTTTTTCTTGACGACTGGGTTGTTTTCCGAACAGGTGCATTAACATTCTAAGTGTCTTCTCAGACCCTAAATTGAGTAAAGGTTTTTTGATTTTTATTTCACAAGATATATACATTGTTTTTTTTTTCTCAAAATGACTACGCTACTTGCCTAGCAAGGCCGTAACAGCTTCACCGGACTACTAAGGCGGGCGCTTAAGCAGATAATTTTTTCTAAACTGTTTCAGTTTGATAAGGGAAAAAATAAACCCTTCCACTTTCATGTGTAAGCATGTGTGCGTGCACGTCTGTGTAGGTGATATGTATAATATTGTTACAGTGATGTAAGATTTTGTGTCACTGTATTCGCGCGAGCAGCGTACTCAAGGGCTACACGCCGAGGGAACGGACCTAGCCTTGAGCCGCTGCCGAGGGGAGCCTAGTCTGGTGTGCGGCAGCGAAATTTACCCCCAGAATACTGTACATTGATAATATACAGAATGTGAAGGACTATAATAAAGTTATTTTTATAAAATTTGTCTGTGCCTTTGAACATGTTACCCTCCAAAACTATCATATGATTTTTTATTATATCTTCAAAACTCAACACAAGTTAAGCATAACTTGAGGTAACAAACAATCTCATTACTTTCAAAATCTGCAAAAAAAATATGTTAATACTATTAGAGCTTGATCAGCCAGATACATTTTTTTGAGAAATTAAATAATGGCTATTCATCAATTGTTTTTCAAACGCTGCTTATTATAAGCTAGATATTGCTTTTTGTATAGTCAGGTCTAGATGGTACTTGACACAAATATACTTTCCTCATACTTCCCAGTCGTAATACCTCTAATAGTTTATACAAACAAGCATAATAAGTCACAAGTATACCTAGTCTTACATCATTGTAAATGAGGCCAAAATACAAGGCCACGAAGGAATGCAACTTAAAGGCACTCATTAAAACATACTGATATAAGAATTTTGCAGAAAGATTTTCATATCAAGAATAGTAAATAAATTGACTATTAGTAGAAAATGAAAAAAACATTGAATTTGCTTAAATTGCCAAAATCCAGGTTTAGTCTAATATTTTAACCACGCCTTTTTGATATAGTACTGAATTCTTTACTGAAGCTTCCAATTATTACAAAATTAACTATTCCTTGTAATAATATTTGTTCTCTCTATGCAATATTACTATAATGATTCTATAAAATGTATATGCACAATAAGTATGCCTATGTAGATTGCACCCATGATTTCATGATTAGAAAACAAAATCACAGTTTGGGAATTTTGATTAAGCACTGAAGAATATATTCAAGTAATTATAAAAAAGTCAATATATTTTCACTACCAATAAATTTATTCCTGGCACATATTATTTAAGACAACAAAAATCAACATATCTTTCCCTTTTGGCTGCATTATTAAATGACATGTCATGTATAGAGATAATATTTTACTCATATAAAAGGAGTCACCTCCAAACAGTACAAATGTGATGTTACTTTGATGTTCTGCTCTATATTTAAGCTATTATAAACAACCTATCAATACAGTAAACAGGTTAACAATCGAGCTAAACAAAGCAAACTATAAGATCATCTTCTTTATTCAAATACACTAGGATTAAGACATTTAATAAAGCTAAAATAGAGGAAAGATTGATTCATTATAGAGATATTTTCTGTGAACTGTCATTCCAACTATTGTTAGAGAGCAGTTCTGCAGTGTATGGTCACCTAAATATGAGGTTCTTATCATTCTATTGGTTCATTGTGTATCCAGATTGTTTATAAACTTGCAAGATGAGGAAGCCACTGTAGTGCTTGAGACTTGCAACTCGGGTGCAGTTTTAAGAAATCCCTACCAATATTAAACAAAGCTAATTTTCACAGCCCATACTTCTCTCTATCTTACCAAGTTTGATATGATTAACTAACACCCTTTTGGATACTCTCTTCAATAGTGTGGCTCTTTATGAACCTTATGAAGCCAAGATCATAATAGCTCATATAGGGATTTCTCTGGTTTACCATTTACTCTCATTTCTACTATGTATGAATCAGGGATGTTATGGAGCTCCATAACCGTAACTATCGGATATCCGTAATAAATATATATCCAACCGTAACCGATTCAAAAGTTTCGCATAATTTCAAATAAGGGTGGAGTCTAAATAAAACATGTTTCGACAGGTTTTGTTTCGCCGCACTTGCACTCCATGTGAATGTGAATTGTATTAGGGACAATCAATATTAGAAAAACATCGAATCCAAAGCATCGATTTTAAGACGACTATATTAAAAACATTGATATTTTTTAACATAAATAATAAGTGTGGTTTTATTTATTTTTATATGAAACAAAAGAAAAGTTAAATTTTTTGGTAACAAATAAATAAACAAACCAATTTTAACCAATTCAAACATGTGTTTGAAGTTACATGTAACAGAATGTGATTTTTCATATAATTTCATATAAATTCTTATATTCTTAGTTGAAAGATCAACTTTTTTTAATGTAATCAGCCCCTCCACCACCCCTCTCACTCCCCCTCAACCCAAATTTCAGAATGCAAATTTGATTTCTAATGCACATATTATATGTAGAGGTGGTCTAGCACTCAAGTACAACTGCCGGAACAAAATTTCAGACATTTGGTAACAGATTTGCAATTTAAGCGTGGCAGGTGATCTGCCTTAAAACAAGCTCTAACACATTGCTATGGTATTGTCACTAATTGGTTTTTCATCGAATGCTCTAGCTGGCTAGAGAACTCATTGCAGGAATTTGAATTTACGTGTATTGACATTGCTTTATATCGATCTCTCTTCAGTTTGATTGTTATGTTTATAAAGATCTTGATAATGTTCATTCAATGTTCATTTTTAGTTACATTGTCATAAGCCCTACCATACCCTAAAATGTTTAGTATTAGGAACCAAAGAATATAAAATTATTATTACATCTGTATTGAACACCCAGAAGTGTTTTAATTGCAATGGTCATTTTTCGTGTTAGTCAACAGAACTTGAGCGAATTTTTAAATTCATGTAAAAATATCATTTTCCATGTGAAAATTCTATTAAGTGGGTTTAAAATATCCTACAATAATCAAATAGTGTATATAATATTCTACTTCAATCTGTGCATTATAAATTAAACAGAATTCAAAGGTCATTTACGATTACTCACACATACATTAAATAAATAAACAAGTATTGAAAACATTTTGTTTGTGGGTATACACCTTGCGATAAGATAATTTAGAAGAAATTCACACATAAAACAAATAGCATTAAAATGTAATGTCAGTTTACCGTGCTGGGGTGATCTGGCCTTCAACTGTTGAGCAAGTTCCACAGCCTTCTTCCAGTTTGCCTCTTCGCGGCTCTTCTCAATCTCTGTCTCGTAGCCTCGCACCGCATTTTTACTCCTCGATGTCATTTTAACATAAGGTAAGTAATTGAATGTTAATGTCACACCATCGATTCCACTTAACACTTCATTCGGACATTGCAAAATCTAATTACAAGAGACGATCCCCAAAAACTTGATACCTACTGAACTTGCAGGCCAACTGCCAACTCTGACAGTTTTGACAGAAGTGCAGATGACACACGTAACGACAACTTATTCCGAAATCGAATCCATATTCTGTTTATTTATATTTTGTTTATAGCAAACTTCGTAAAATATATTATAAAATAATAATATTTACAATGTACGTGCATATAACAATTATTGTATAAATATTAATTCATTATAAAATCTAACCATATAAAATATCATCCTAATTTCCTATGAATGACTTCAAACTCACAAAAGTAGACTATACATTCTCTTATAACGTTAATATTTATAGCATAGCAGATTATAAATATCTTATGTCTACAAAAGTGTATATGAACAAAATATGTAATCTGAACTTTTTAAGTTAAGCGTTCTTTGTAAATGTTTTTACATAATAACTGAATAATTCGAGAGATGGCGCTGCCTCAGTTAATAATTGTATAGAAAATAACAATATTTTAAAAGTACATCATTTATCATTGTAACGCTTTTATAACATGTTTATATATTGATTAATGATTAATAAAATATATATACATATTCGTTACACTTATTATAACAACTTTATATATTATATTTAGTTTTATAATATTAAGTTTTCTACTTTTTTCTCATTAATCCGAACCATAAATCGAGCTTTAAAAACAGTAAATATCGAATACATTTTAATGCATCGTCATCCATTCTTACCTTACTTACATTCTTTGTGGCTCAACGTATGTATTAGAATAATTTACCTATAACACACATATAACTTTTTTAGAGAAACTTAACTATAGGGCTTACAAACATAGTCGATAAAAAGTTAGAAACTGTAAATTCTTAAAATGAGAACTTGCATCTGAAGTTTATCACAAAAAATATTAAATTATTTCTAGTACCTAATACATAGTTGCTTGTACTGGAAATGGCATTTCCTTTTAATAACATTTATACGTACATGTATTTTAACAAATGTATATACGGAAATGTTTATTATGTTAAAAAAGTTAGACCATAAATAATTATCTTATGATATAATATTATATACCTAAGGTGGGGATAATAATATTAATTATAAAGTACCACAATACGAGATATCGCAATATCGGCTTTTTAATATGTTTGATATGTTACTGTGTTTCATTTAACATGTAGCTAAAAATTACCGTCCAGTGGTATTGTGATGATGAAATAAGAATTTAACGTCTTAATTACTGCACCTTTCGACTAGTTCCAACTAGAAACTGTGAATAATATATATCATGTGATCCGTTAATTTTTAAAACGTAACGCCCGATGTTATGTATTTACACCATTATATTGGGAAACTTATCCTTTATTTATAGGGATTAAACTTGGAAATATTTACTGTGCTATTTAATTTGAAGCTATAGTAACGCAAACAATACTATTATCATTTTAAATAAAAAGTTTATGTATTTAGCACAGTTTTTCATATAATTACTTCCTCACTATGCTAATATTATAATAAATCCGAAAGTGAGCTTTTTATTCTATTTCACTATTACGATTTTATTTAGGTAAAGTAAAATCAAATTACAATTACATAACACCTCTTATATATACTTATAATTTTTAAAAGAGAAGATACATTGAAGAAACTACTTACTCTAATAGTGATTCTTTATTTCTGTTACGGATTTTCCCCTATATTTATTATATACATGATATGAGTTGCCTAAATTAAAAATACATACGTTAATCTAGTACATTTTAGCAGATCATTGTAGCCGTGACAAATTATGCCGTGTTCTGCAAACGTTTACGTAAAAACTGTTTGTGACAGAAAACGTCGAGCGGCAACCCGCTGGGGCCTTACGCAACCCATTCGAGACGGAACTAACTATACGCTTTGTGTTATATTGTTTATTACATTTGTACATTTTTATACTAAAGTTAATCTGAGAGAAAACTAGTTAATGTTAGTAACACTATTCGGCAAAGGACGTAAAGTTCTTCTAAGTTATGGAATTACAAAAACAAGAAGTCCACACTGTGTTAATTTGTCACTGCAACTTATAACAATGTATAATTGACTGCAAAAATATCACAACCTACCTACTCCCGGGAACCTAAGATGGAGTGTGCGATTTCGTGCTGCCAACCAAGTCTTTAGAACTGGGGTGCAGTTTCTTTGCAGCAGACATAGATGTAGCTTTGGTTTTCCTATAGGCAAACCTTCAACATACTCGTACCATACTTGAAATATATGTATTGATATTATGATATTTTGTCAATTTTTAAACACCAAGAAATATCCAGGCATAAAAGTAAACATTATTAATGCAAGTTATTGAATAGTAATGTTAAATGAACTTTTGTACAGGGGGCGCATGGGTGCTTAGCGAGGGGAGAGTGTTGAGGTGGTTTTTATTGGCGGGAATTTGGTATGCCATATATGTTGTGGATTTTATATTTTATTCATAATCTTGTGTCATTCGACTTTATAATTTGTAATATTGGTGGTGTTTTACGTAATATAGTTTGGTTATTGTGCACAAATGAATGGATGGAAAATAATACCACGGAGCATGATTCTGAGATCCAACAAAAACTCCATGAAAAGTTCTAACAAGAGAGCCACCATCTTTGTTAGAACCGTCTGTGTCGTATTATAACATTGAAATTATCGCACGACACTTATAATATTATTACGTACTCCACAATGATAGTAATAATCTGGAAGGTTGGTCGCCAAAAAGGAAATTTAATCAAATTAACTAATCAACGGCAAAATGTTTTTACCCTGCTTGTTTGTTATGTTTTATATTTCCATTAGTTATTGCTCACGTTGTTGTACCTTTCATTTAGCTCTAGAGGACAGTATTTTTTTTCTACAAAAGTTATCTATTTACATTTCTATATCCCGGACAGTCATGTTAAATGCAAATTAATCAAAAGCAGTGTCGACTATGCATTTTTGTACATGGAACGAAGCAACGGAATGTAACATTTACGGAGCAGTCTGGTATGTTTTTAACCGACTTCGAAAAAGGAGGAGGTTACTACGTTCGGTTGTGTGTATTTTTTTTTTTTATGTATGTTAATCGATATCTCCGTCAATTATGAACCGATTTTAATGATTCTTTTTTTATTTGAATCTATTATATTCAGAGGTGGTCCCATATAAATTTGAAGAAAATATTCAACCCCTAAGGGGGTGAAAAATTGTTTATTTGATTTTCAACCACTTCATATTTACGTATTTTCGTGAAATTGGAACCGATTTATTATACCCATTAGAAACCAGATATAATTATGGACACTAAAAATGGAGAAATAAAAAATTTTTCCAAAAAAAAATAAACCGCCTTCGATGTGAAACACAAATAAGGCACTAAAAAGCGAAAAATAACTGAATTATGAAATTAACCAAATTAAATAAAAAATATTGATATTCGAGCTACCGAATAATATATTAGAAGTCGATGCCAGTTACGTAAGTATTCATAACTATTACGTACATCAGTAAACATAATACTGAAACAGTAGAGCTAATTACGCAATTAGCTAATAGAGTAATTTACGTAAAATAAATAAATGGGAACATTATCACAGAAGACCGTTTGTTTCCAAACTAGACATTCATTGTTAATAGTGTGTTATAGTCAAGCAGCTGATTAAATACCAGTGTTGCCTAAAGGTTGTGTAGGTTGTAGGTGGTAGAGCCACGCTGAAGTTATTACCGGTTTCAGCATGAATGGGTCGGCTCGTCCGGGGTAGTACCACCCCACAGAAAACCGATGTGAAGTCACAGTGCTTGCATTGTTGCGTTTCGTTCGGTCAGTGAGAGCGCTGGAGGCCCACCTCCCCTACCCTCTTCCCTACTTCCTCCCCCTACCACATTCCTCCCTTCCCCCCAAACACAGGCTGGCAACGCACTTGCGACTCCCCTGGTGTCGCTAGTGTCTATGGACGGCGATGATCACTTCATCAGTTCATCAGGTAACCCGCCTGTTTGTTTGCATCCTATGATATAAAAAAAAACAAACCAAGACGAGGCTTGCCTTGGTCTTGTTGCAAGAGTCTTGCAAGTCTTGCAATTACCTATTAGCCTGTTGCTATTTATTAACTAAAAACGTTAGGTTAGACATTACAATAAAGGGATTAAAAAATAGTGTTACATGTATTGTATTCGGAAGTGTTCCAAAATACATGGATTAAAATTACATTGGTGTTTACATTTCCGCCCTTAATATATCATTCACGTGTGTACGCGTGTGTGCATTACGTTCTTTTATTGATGAAATTAATCTAAATTAATTATTGAATTAAACTTATCTATGTTGCTGCTGTATTTATGTACCTAGCAGCAATGTAGTAGTAATGATATTATAACTAAAGATACGTTACCTGTTATACATAATATTTGGAAAAAATAAATGGCACGATAACGATACTGTATACGATGTTGCTTCGATACAGGCGGATTGACGGGCCGGTCGTTAAAAATATGTTAATTAGCCAAGTTTTAACAAGGCGCTGTGAAAACCCTTTGTTACATGTTACACTAATCACGTATAGGGTCGATACAGTCAGGATTGCCAATAAACACTACTTAGATACTGTCACTATTCATTTGGCCAGAGCTTCGCCTTACAATAACTTCCACATAGGAGTGCGCCCAGATCAGCGACATCTTGCCCTTTATATGCCACCGATGTAGTCTCACACCGGAATGAATAATGAACAGCCGATAACTTCCACCAATAGCGATCGAGGTCAGTAGTAACACCCCGATAGAGTCAATAGCGCGGTATCGCAGGTCAATAGTGGTTCCCCGGGTGGCGTTGTAGTCTCGCCTCTCGGGTGTGTCACGGTACCGGACGTAGACATTAACACCTTATAACATATATATATAGTTATTATATGATTCGTGTACGTACAATAGGAGTCGATATATAATAAATATACAGTTCAATATACAGGTAAATAATGCTTATTATTACTACATTTTGCCCGCAGCTTGGCTCGCATTAATGTATACTTAACTACGTAATGTAAACCTATTCCTCGACATTAGAACTTTTTCCTTGATAAAAGGTATTCTGTGTCGCTCCATACTTCGACAACCATATTTCATGATTACTGGTTAAGTCGTTACGGCGTGAAAGTGTAACAAACAAACGATCTCATATTCGCATTTATAGTAATCGTTAGGATTTTCACAATAAACGATTATAATATCTATCTACTCTTACGACTACAACGTGCTGATCACCAGGAAACTTATTTTATTCTTTGGAACATCGACGAACTTTCAGCGGCTACGATCAAACAGCTAAATAGTCAATGCCGTGATACACTTGTCACATAGTATCTATATCTATATATTAATACGTGAAGCCCAAACTTTGTATCCCTTTTTGAGAGAAATGAGCGAACGGATGAACGTGAAACTTGGCATAGTTAAAGTTTATATGGAGGAGAAGTGCAGAAAGCTATTTATTTTATATAAAATGCATTAGAAGTACATTCAATTAATTAAAATATGCATTACTCACACTACAGCTTCAATTTTACACAACATACACACACATGTAAATAAAAAAGACATTTTTACATCTTACTACTTATCATACTTATTACATTGTTCATTTTACTCTTATGTTCCAATTACCCTTTTTCATTCTACATTCTATAATGATATTATAACATAATACCCTTTGACAAAAGAACCCTAATAAAATTCAAACTTTAAAAAATCAATGAACTATGTTCGAATGTCGACCTCTGGATTAATAAAACGGCATCTTTGTCAGTAAATTATCAAATAACCAATCATAATCGCCAGCCGACCGATTGCTAATCAAAATATCGCGTAATATAATCTGTTACTATACTGGTGGATCTATTCTGTTAGTTATAAACTATGTTAAATAAATACCAAATGTATAAATTTATTGCTTAGAATTATTTGTTGTTAGATAAAAGCATCGTGATTTAGATAACGGTACTAGAGAACGTCTATTAATATCGGTATTTAAACCACATACTCAATAATGTTTAAATTTAACTTAACTGCAAGACTACAACGGTGTTATTACAGAAAAGTTAAATACGTATTGAACCCTGGCTTTAAAAAGGTCTCATATTAAATGCACCGCGGTCGCTGAATGTTCGCCATCTTGCTCTTTTGTCTCGCTTTGGTTACGTTAGATTAGACTTGTGGAAAAGGATAACGCGAACTTGCCTCGGGCGAGCGCCGTGCATTTATTAGGAAACTTTTTAAAACCAAATGTTTAATACGTATTTATCTTTTTTGTAATAACACGGCAAATGCCTCACAGGCCCAGTCTTGTCTTGTAAAAAGGCAAAAACGAGACCAAGACCGATTTTGGGTAACACTACCTAAAGCAGATACCACGAGTCCTGTCAATAATGTCGACAATGGTAATTTCAAAAAGTAAAACGCATAATGGCAAAATGTATTTAGAATTCGTTATGCGTAGCGAAGGTAAATATAATTATGTATTTTAAAATAATTAATATATAACAATTTAATGATTTTTTTATTACTGCTACTTCACTAGTGTGTATAAAACGGGTTATTTGAAAAAAGAAATTACCTAAGGTACACCCTTTTTTATCTGCTGGATCAGCTATAAAACAAATACCATATGAAAAATAGTAGTGTTACAGATTCACAATTATCGCATGACAAAATTCTGTATTCTGTAAAAGTTTATCCGGCCAACAGCGTTAGTCAGTTCGAAACAAAAAGGCAAAGGACATTCTTGCGCGGGTCGTCACACCGTTCAAATATCTGTAGATATTTTAAGTTGTATTTACTGATGAAAGTATTCGCTATTATTATCAATATTCGGTTGGCATTCGTTTATAGTACGATTAAAATCATAAAACTGACTAACACATTGCGTACAGTTCGAACCAGTGACAATATGTATAAGCAAATTTTGTATAGAAGTAACGTCGGAGAGCGTTACGATTTTTAGAAAAACGAAAAGACGAGAATTTAGTACACTCTATAACTATTTATTATATCAATAATGACTATTATTCTTCTATATAATAAAATTATTTTTGTGAATAGGTGAAATGGGTAAATTATTTGGGTAATATTTTTTTCATTATTCACACGAGAGCGACGCGACGCGACGCTTCCATCTACCGAACGCCATAAAAATATTGTTTATTATTGTCGTTTGATTGATATTTATAACTCAATGCCGTAGTCAAACGTTACTAGCACTCGGAGGTAGGTAATTAATTCGTTTTACTGCTTCTTTACAGCAACAAGAAATTTATAAATAAATTTTATCTCGAATAAAGACAAGTTATAGAAAAATAACCCTTAACTCTAAACAATAAATAGATATTTGCTGAAATGCAAGGTAGAGCTAAAAAATGTATTGTCATTCGTAAAGTTCAAGAATAAGTTTGATCAACATGCTCGTCAATGTATAATTGTGAAATGGTGTAGAAAAGCAAAAGTTAAGCCCATTCAAAACAGTCGATTGCAGTATCCAGGTATAACCGGTCCATTGGGGAGTGAGGTCAGCGCACAGGTGAGGGGCGGCGCGGGGGTAACAGCGGCGATGGCGGACGAAGCGGGGAGTATGAATGGCGCACCGCGCATCTATCGAAAGCGCTCCCGGGTCAATGTCGGGCCACACGCAACACCACCGCACCGCGCAGCCTTCCCTTATTTAAATAACGCTAATAGCAAATCGAATGAAATACTTTTTGATCTAGCAGTTCGTCTGAGCGCGAATGGCTCAGTGGATATCGTGCTCGGCAATCGCGTCGAGAACGTACATTTGAGTCCTTATGAATGAGCTATGAGCTGAACCATTGGTCAGCAAACTTGTCACCCAAAAGAGCCCAACATAAACAATATAAAACTGAAATTTCAAAGAGCCTTTTAAACTTAAGTTTTGCTTAATAGATACATTATTATTAAAATACTAGCTGACCCGTGCAACTTCGTCTGCATCAAATCGGTTATCACCGGTTTCAATTATATTTTTAAATGCGAAAAATTTTAATAAACCTAAAACCCAATTGCAGCCACACCTACCGTTTCCAATTGTAAATCCAAACTATTAAGGGGCTCACTCAAACATATACTCAGATGGTATGTGAGAAATCTTTTAAACTAAGCTTACAACCCGTTCGTAGCATCATCTACCGGGTTCAAGTAAAATAAAAAGTAACCTACATATATGGGCGGTAAAGTAAAAAAAAATTAAGAGGTATATGGATACCAGTTACAGATACCAGTTGGAACTAAGTTCCTTTTCCTTTTTTATAGACGTTTACTATACAGTCAGTGTAGTTTACATTATAAAATATCAAGTTGATAGAGTTCAATTGTAAATTAAACGATAAAATAAATTAAACACTGAATTATATCATAACTATTTTCAACCCGTATTAAAACTTTTTCACACTTCATTGTATTGAAGAAAAATATAAATATTAAAAAGAAATGAGAACGACGCGTCAACTGTCACTCGATGTAGCTATTCGTCTAAAAGCTAGCAACGGTTTCGACAACGAATTCGAATAAGCCAGGTTTTTATATATCTTTATGTTCTTCCAAACAGCTTGCGGGCTACCTGGCTACCGGGAAACGTTGCGTTTATTAGTGCATATCGCATATTTACAGGCAAAAATATTGATTTTTATATAATTTAGAATGTTTTGTTTTTCACTAACTTTGAAACGCTACTAAACATGAAATTATTACTGCCAGACATTTTTGTTATTAACAATAATGCGCCAGATGCCACTTTTTGTAAATAAAAAAAGTATGTTCAAACCATGTTAAGATAGCTGTAATTTTAATAATATTTTATTTAGAGATCAAAGAGAGTTAATTAAAAATAATATCTATAGAATAACTTAGCTATAGCCATAGTTTAGCACAACACTGGCTGTATGATAAAGACAGCGATAATTGTGGAAGCGCCTGTTATAGACGCACGTATTCAAGATGGCGTCAGTCCCAAGTCGTATGTCTACGTTTATTATTGTTTTTTATTGTTTACGGTGAAATCTCAATATTATAATCATTACATAGTATAAAACAAATCCCCTACCACGCCTGTCTGTCTGTCAACAACTACTGAACGGATCTTCATGCGGTTTTCACCAGTGCATAAAGTGATTCATGAGGAACATTTTGGTATATAATTTGTCAAGGATTGTTTTATAATCAGGGCGGTACAACGTCTGCCGGTCCCGGCCGGTGGTTAATAAGATGAAATATGTTTTATGCAAGGGAAAAAATAAAATGGTTTGTAATGAATTATTTTATTTATAAAGAATATCATCGGGCACATTATTGTCGATAACAAAATTGTCAGGCAGTGATAATGAATTTGTTTTGAATAGCGTTTAAAAGTTACTGAAAAAAAAAACGTTCCTAAAATTTTGACCTGTAAAGATGTGATGCGCATTAAAAACACAACGTTTACCTGGTGTTCTTTTGTTGCTTTCTAAAAAATACCTCTTTTCTATATGCTTACGTTTCAAAAAATTTGACACATCTCTAACAAGGCAAGTTAATGGATTCCGTGTCTGAATTAAACAATTAGTGGATGAGACACAACTAAAAAGTGAAAGTCTTATACGGCCCGCGAGCCGCAGCTAGCCAACTACTAAGCTATATCTTTCTGCGAAGGAAAATGTCGTGGTGTAACGATAGCATAGTAATAGAGACATTTCTAAACCCGCCTGTCTAGCTACTACACTCAAAAACCTATCGCCAAACACGTGTCGTGTGTTCCGGTAACTGTAGTTGGGAGCCAGTTCCCTTATAGGTTTAGTGTATTTACCATCTAAGGGCACATCGTTATTTAACATCAGGCACTGTGTCTGATAAACACATCACAAACCAAGAACCACTGTGGTTTCGGCAAACTGTCGCCGTTCGTCGCAGTTATGTGTCGACATAACTCTCGAGTCGTCGCAAGCCTTTCGATCATTGAGATAACACTCCATGATTCCAAAACGCGACAAACTAAAATTGAGTCACTGTGACCGTGACTGTCCATGTGCACGGTGATAACCAGCCAGTCGGACAAAATTACCATATTGGGATATACAGAAATATAAATATTATAAGCATGTACTAATTCTAAAAGTATAAAGCTAACAAAACTTATTATTTGTATATACACTCATCAAAAAAGTCTAAGCAACATGTACTAATTTAAATTTTAGGATGGTTCTTCACATTATAACGTTGTATTTTATTTTTAAAATAATATCTTTAGGGTTCTATGATGTAAAAATAACAGCTGTTGTCTTTATAAGTTCTTTTAATAACAGAAATGAACAATATTAGAATATACTGTAGAAACTAAGATACATAAGAAACTAAACTTTTTTCTTACAAAATGAAATTTCTAAAGAAAATGTATTTATTGTGAAAGAATAGAACAATTTAATACAAAGTATGGTCTCCTCTGCTATTCAGAACTTGTCGGCAACGATTATTCATTGAATTAATGAGACTGTTTATGTCATCTTGCGGTATTCGCTCCCAATGGAATTGTAGCAAATCCTTCAGCTGTTGGGTTGTTGTCGCTCCGTCCAAGTCCTTCAAAACACATCTCTGGAGCATGTCCCATGCGTGCTCGATGGGGTTGAGATCTGGCGATTGTGCAGGCCAGGGCAATACCCAGATGTTCTCCGTTGCAAAGTATTCACTGGTTTGCCGAGCTGTATGTGAACGCGCATTGTCATGCATTAACCTAAAATCGGAGCCAAAGGTTTGTGCAAATGGGTAGACATAAGGTCTGAGAATATCCTCAATGTAATTTTCAGCATTCATGTTTCCATTTACAAAAACGAGCTCAGTTCGCCTGCTCTTCATAATACCCGCCCATAACATAACTGTTGAGCCGCTGTATGGATGAACTTCCTGAACGCACCTGAGCCTTTCCATATTTCCGGGCTGACGATACACTCGTACGCTTCTTGTATCAGGCTTAAAACCGAATCGCGACTCATCGGAAAACATAATTTTATCCCATTGTTCCTGGCAAACTCAATGATCGCCAGCGCGAAGTACCCGTCGAGACGTGCCTTCCACTGCTCAACAGAAACACAAATGAAGGAATTTTCAACCGCATTGTTATCCTGGTTCAGCACTTAAACAATGTCCTAAACGAAAACTTACCCCTAGAAAAGTAATGGTCACCGTTTGATGGTCTAGCGCCGGTGTAATTCATCACAGCGTCTTACCAAACGGGGTGAGCATTACTGCAGATGTGTAGTGTGAAGAACTGAACACAATGATGGAGAAGCTGGCACATCTCCAACCAGCATTGGTCAATCGCTCGTCTCCGCTGCTCCTGCACGACAACGCGCGACCTCATACTGCACAGCAGACGGT
>MU158811.1:1554099-1580946 GCA_015888305.1 Antheraea pernyi | reverse complement strand
GTCTAGCGCTGGTGTGATTCATCACAGCTTCTTACAAAACGGGGTGAGCTTTACTGCAGATGTGTACTGTTGAAGAACTGAACACAATGATGGAGAAGCTGGCACATCTCCAACCAGCATTGGTCAATCGCTCGTCTCCGCTGCTCCTGCACGACAACGCGCGACCTCATACTGCACAGCAGACGGTCTCCAAGTTGCAAGAACTGGGGTTGGAAGTTCTCCGTCATCCGCCCTACTCACCAGACCTTGCGCCTACAGACTACTACTTTTTCCAGAAATTCAATACCCGAGAGGCAGTACAAAATGCCTTTGAAGAATTTGTTGCCTCCCGTCCAGCTGATTTCTTTAAGAAGAGCATCAATAAACTGCCACTGCGTTGGCAAAGATGTATTGATTGCATGAGTGATTACTTCGATTAATATAAATAAAATATACATGAAAAAAAATTGTTTAAATTTTTTTATACAAAACGGCAATTTCATAGGTTCTAGTTCAGTTCTAATATACGATGGTACGTAGCTATATTAGTATTCCATATGTTTTGAATCAGCAAACAGACGAACAGCCCACCCGATGTGAAGTGATCGCTGCAGACTGTGTACAACCGACCTTAAAAAGACCGTAGTCATGAGTGCAGTCATAATACGTTGCTACTCGTGTGAATATTATAAATGCGACCGTGAGCTTGTTTATTTGAACAGCTTTCACGCCTTAACCCCTCGGCTGATTTTTTAAAATCCAGATTTCAATATGGTGGCTCATATTTTTATTTTCACGATAGGTATTGTAAATTATAAATTTCATGGTTTAGTAAAAAAAAGCTTAAAAAATATTTAAAAATACATTTTACATAAAAATTGTGAATTTACAACACATAATTTGTTATTTTTTATTTATTCCAGTTATTTTTTACATACAGTCAAATATAAATTAATAAGAGCGACGCCGCGGGAAAAAGCTAGTAATATTTATAATTTAGTGCTGCCAGTACAAGTTGTGGTGTCAGGTGCAAGTAGTGAAGGTCGCTAGCCGAACCGAGCGGAGCCGAGCCACACCGCGAAACGATCAATATTCAAGTGTAACGCGCAGTATATCTCGTCCATGACTTCCCCCCAGGAACCTTATTTCTCCTCGAGGTAAACAACCCAAATACTCACCAATATTTGATCATATATCAGCATAAACTCGAAGAATTGATACGGTTGAAATATCTACAATTATATTTAACTAGAGTCCACGCCCGTTCGTTATTAGCTGTATCAAATAGTTGAAGTATAGCTAAATGGGCATTGTGTTCAAACACTATTATATTGTATTATTCTCATATATATCTATAATACAGACCCTGTTAATTTTTTTGACCGCTTGGAATATATTTTTAGGTTATCACTTACGCATAATACTCAGAAGTTTAATACAAAACAAAGTAAAATATTATAGGAATCTAAAGTTGGTATTTATAAATCCTTAAGTTATCTCAATGTTATACATATAATATATATTTATACCAAAATGTATATTCTTTGAATATTCAAAGTAGTCAAAAAGATTGGCTCGAACTGTAGCAACACCAGTGTTTATATATACAAGCTGTTGGGTTCAGAGTTGATCACTTCCGGTTTCTTCAATAAGACAGTGGTAAATCTTCAATGGACTGTATATTTATTTTCAAGATTCTTTACAAATAACTTAATCATGTATAACGAGCCGGTGGCAATACATATTTTTTCCAGGTTTAACACTACAATTATGGACTTACAATTAGTACATTATACGTGCCTTACTGCCGCACGTTCATCCATACATTTACATAGTTTACATAAATTCACATTATATTTTCAGTGATGGTTCGGTATAACATTAGACAAATAATAATAATAACCGTATTGGCGGTTATATTTGAATTATTACATGAATGATATTTCTAAATATCACATAAGACATATTAAACACAGAAACCAAGTACATAAGAAATACGACAGTTTATCTGTCCGTATTACATAAACAAATTTATACACATAGACATAATAGCTCGTGTGTCTGTAACAGACACATTAAACCTGCACATACGAGTATATCATATGTATTATTATTATAATAAGACATCCCATTACACGTAAGGAACATTAGTAGAGAGAAATATATAGAAACATGAGAACTCAGCTGTTCGTAGTACATAGAGAAACATTTATTTGCAAGGAGATCTGATAGCTCTGATAGATCTGTCCGTAACATACACATTAATATTTGAGAACTTCACAGATTTCACATGGATTTTAATTGTGTAGCTTTTAAATATTTCCACAATTAAAACTAATGTATTTAACGTAAAAAAACTTTAATAATGAAATTAACGTAAAAACGTTTTTACGTCGTAAATACATATAGTTATAATAGGAACAAATAATAGGAAATTATCAATTTATGCTATTAACATTTCTTAATTACAATATTAGTTTGGATGCTAAGCGCTTTTTTTTTCGAACTGACTACGCTATTGACCAAGCAAGGTCTTAACAGCTTCACCGGAATACTGTTAAGCGCTATAATTGAAAATTCTTACTTTATTATAACGTCTTAGATTTCGGAGTATAGTTATTACGTTTTACTAATTTCAACTGCGAGTCTAACTATATTTATTAACTTTCTCTGCAGTCAGTTAGTATGTCCGGCGGCAGCGATGGTGTTGGTATATTCTTCTTATTATCATAGTTGTTCTTCTACTTTACCGTGTTTCCCATCAGAAAAGTTACAATCAGACTTGAGTAGCAAAGAATATACAATTTAAAATACTGCTGGCTTAATTAAGTAATAAAGTATTATGGAGTCACAAATATAAGTCGGTGGCGCGCTCTGTTCACAGTTTTAGGATAGTGAATATAGCATTTTTTCCAAGAGCGTGGGGTTCAACGTCTAATTTGCATTACAATAAATATTTATAAGCTTTTAAAAAAGAGCCGCGTGCGGGAGCGCAAAGTTTTTGACGTATTATTGGTGATTAAGTAATAAATTTTGTTTTGTGGTTTGATGATAAAAATAGTCAGGCTTAATATATATATGTGTATTAATTTAAACTCTTATAAGTAAATTGAAATAACTGAATAATAAAACTTAAATTATTGCATATTTGCTATAAACTAAAGTATGTTTTAAGAGGCTATGTCAAGAAACATGATTATTTACGTTGGATGCAGTGTTACTCTTTATTGTTTTTATTTAAACATTGACAATATAGCTCAGATAAAAGTGGCGCGACTCGATAATTATTATAAACATTATGAATTAATGTTTACGTTGCGATATAAAATACAATATTAAGTTGAGCTAGGACGTGAAGATCCAGGCTTAGGAAGCAGTTGCCCGGGGAGATGTTGTGTTGGCGGTGTCTCTCAACATCGCTGGGAATGACCCACTTCCCCTTGAGGGGTCTACTATATTGACCCCTCAGACCTGCAGTTAGGGCCCCTTAGGAGGGGACAACACCTCTCGAAGGAGCAGACGTAGTGTCGATTAGGAAGTCCCTGCTCCTCCAGCTAAAAGGTGTAAGAAGGTACCATGGGGTTAAAGCCCGTGCGACTCGGGCATATCCATCCTCTGCTGCCCGACGGGATGGATATTGGTTAGGGATGTCCGCATGGAGAAAATAAAAAGGACGCTTGTTAGAACACACAGATTGCTGAGGTGACGTTTCCCTCATTTTTAATATAATAAGTACTGCCTATTCTTAAATGTTCTTGAAATTATATTGTTTAAATGCATATTACACACAATATGTATTTTAAGTCCGTAATTAGCATTTCTACCTAACTCTTTGCTAGAATTATAATAAAATATATATATCAATAAAATTATAATTAAAATGTTTGGTTGTAATTGAATGTAACACGCATTTAACGTATTTTATTTGAACGTTTCTAAAGCCCATAATTTATTAATGGTCAATAAAGATAACAAACATAAATTAATCATAGAGGATTACTTAATGTAATTTTATTTATCATAAACAAAATTAAGGAGGGTATAATCTGTACTAATTAATTTTCTACGTAGCGTAATGTCGGCTGGTTCAGTCCGCTCCCGCAGCGCTCCCCGTCTCTACATATTACGTTTTATCGAAATTCTCCAATGTTTTATGGACCACTTTATGTTTCGCGTTTTATGACATCACTCACACTATAAATTAAAGGAGCAGTATGCTACTCTTTGAGTGTAATCTGCTTTGTCAGTCTAATACACCCTAATAATTTTATTTATGTATTTATCATAAGAATAATATAAGCTCAGTTAAAATCTGAAACGATCATAACAATTTCATTTACGTATTCTTCAATATATTGATAACTAGCCTCTGCCCGCGACTTCGTTCGCGTGGAATAGTTACTTCAGGCTAACGCTAACACGCAGCGGAAGCTCCCAAGAGGAAAAAGTATCCCGATTTTGAAACATTCTTCATTGGTGCTTCGCTCCTATTGGTCTTAGCGTGATATAGCCTATAACCTTCCTCGATAAATGACCTATATAAAACTGAAAGAATTTTTCAAATCGGATCAGTAGTTCCTGAGATTACCCCCTACAACGTCACAACGTTTACCTCTTTATAATATAAGTATAGATAAATAATAGGACCACACCGTAAAAATCCCACTGCTGGACAAAAGAAACGCAACAGCTATACCCCTGATATTGCAGTTGTTCATAGGCGATGGGGCTATGTAAATAATTTACCATTAGATGGGCCGTCTGCCTGTTTGCTGCCCTTTGGCATAAAAAAAGCATTTTTCATTATTTTCTTCATGACGGTTTTAACGTCGATAACCAACGATGTTATAAATTTAATTGCTCATTTATATTTCGAAATATTTGTGGGTACATTTTGGGGGTCGAACTTGCAGACATGAAATACTCGAAGCTACAACGGAAGGATAAGGAAATAAAATAATCTAAAGGATGAACTAGAATCCTGCTAAACCCTCTTAAACAATATACTTGTAATGGTGTTCGCGATGTGATCAACTAGTCTCTTTGAAGTTTTTATCGTAATATTGGCAGACTGGTATATTTAGAACCACACCAGAAAATACTCGTAATACATACAATAACAGGGACGACAGCAATAAGCAATAAGAGAAACGGTTTCATTTGAATGTCTTATGTGCTACTCAATTGTAAGTGAATACAACTTTCAAGGCCTAAAAATAATGGTGAAATTCAAGACAGTTATATATTATTAGACTACTAGAGGTGCAGGTGGACGTTGTCCTGCCTTGATCATAAAAAAATCCCAAAAATTCAACCGCAGCGTCACCTACCGTGTCCAATCAAAATTATTCTTCAAACCACCAGAACAGTCACAAAAAATTTCATCAACATTTGTCCAGCCGTTTAGAAGAAATTCAGTCACATACACACGAACAAAAGAATTACAAATATAAAAATACTTAATAAGTACATCGTTGTACTATACAAAAAGACAGCAAAATAATAAAATCGAACTAAGATAAAGTTAAACGACACAATATAAATAATAACACAGATTAACTAAACTAAATTCGTATAAACATAACAGAAATAAGTAATAATGATTAATATTAAAATAAAAATAAATGTTAGCATACTGTAATAAATATCAGCATTGTACAAGATCACACAATTTACGAACATAACAAATTGTTTTGCACTTAATGAAATTACTTTTCATAGGGCAGTAAATCGAACGTACCTAGTTCACCCCACGAGACCTATAAATGAATAGTTCTTTTATAAACAGATTATTTGTAGTCCGGTGAAGCTGTTAGGACCTTGCTAGGTAATCATTCAAGAAAAAAAGACAGATTATCATAAGGTAAATTCAATATCGCTTATATAATATTAACTAACGCTATATAATTTTGAATTTGATTGCTTCTAAATTTTAATAAATATTTTCTAGGAGCTATAAATGTTCGAGTGAAATCTAAGTATTTGAAAAGTTACACTGCCATATTAAGTAAAGTGCTGTATGCACAAAATGTCACCAGTAAAATTCCAATTACTTACATATAAGCGATAAATTACATTCTAATATTATTTTATAAAATATAGGGGTGGGATAATTATTTAAAAACTTAGATTTAATAACTAGTAGAATTATTAAAAAACAAAAAACCTGACCGCATAACCTCTCTTTTGATTCAAGGTATAGTAAATTAATGTAGTATAAAATTATAACAAATACATTTTAAAAATTCCCAGAATGGACAAAAGCCTGAAATAACAACCAACTATGTAATTAAATGTATATAAAAGCCATTGTTGTAATTAAATGTATTATAGTTGTCAGTAACCATTGTTTTACAAAAGGTAATTTCAGCATCTAGGTCAAATGTCACTCAGTATTGTAATTACCTGTTATGATTAATTGTATTATATTCATGTTTTAATTTATAATATTTATTTTCATTTATAATTCAGGATTACATAAAAAATATAGTTTTTGAACTACAACTGGAGAAAACGAAAATCAATCTCTTTCGTTTTATTTTATAACCATATTACACGGACAGAATAGTGTAGTACTTTATGCATGTCACCATCACTTTAACAAGTGAACTATTTAATTGATCTCGAAGTTTAAGTTAATGTTATGTGATGGCAGGCCACCCCCAATTGTGAGACCAAGCTGTGATAAGCACTCCTATTGCATTATAAACCAATGTTTCTCCAGTACTCATTCGCTCCTGCGGTGCGGTTCAGCCGTATATTGGTCAATCCTTTGACTTATAAATACCATACTACATACTATTGATGTGTTACGATGAGTTCTTTTACTGAACGAAAGTGTCATTATAAGATTGGAACCGACGTTCATAACGACGAAGTCATATTTATACTACTAGGCTAGCAATGAAAATCACTACATATTATAAAACAAAGATTTCTGCCACGTCTGTCTGTCCGTCTGTCTGTTCGCGATAAACTCTAAAACTACTGAACGGATTTTCATGCGGGTTTCACCAATAGATACAGTCATTCATGAAGAAGGTTTAGGTATATAATTTGTCAAGGTTTTTTTTTTATTGTAAGGACAAAACAACTTCTGCCGGGCCCACGTTATTACAAGTTATTGTAATACATATCTGTGTGATCTTTACCAGTTTCATAACTACTTCTATTCATAAAGTAGTTGCACCCCGCAGTCTTACTCACGTCTTATTAACGTAAATACGTTACGTTACTTATAAACTTACTATGTATTCGCGGTGTCGTGAAGCTTTAGATTTATCTTACAGCCAATGTAATCCTTCACATGGAATGCTTCAAGAGTAACGTGTAAAGACAGGGGCGACTGGTGACCAATTACCAATGTCTATGTAATCACCAATGCTCTTGAATTGTATTATGCTTACCACTATAATACTCTCAATTTACACTGCTTCTATATAAATGTATTTTATTCAATTCTGATTCTTCTTACCCTCATCCCACCTAAGCAAGGTCGGTACAACATGTTTACCTTTTCTACTAACCCCTGTCAGATGTCATCTTATATCATCAATTATCATCAATTCAAACTTTTTATACCACATATAATTTTTCATACAATCCATCCATACCTTTTTCGGTCTTCCTTTACTTAGGAGTAATATACGTTGAAAGGTTAATATACGAATATAGGTATTTGTCCACCTTCATACTCAAGACTTTTTAAGTCACATGATTAATTCTCCCATAACATGCCCATACCATGCTAATCTATTGTACTTCGACTTCTCTGTCGCTGGTGCTATTTTCAAGCTTCCTCTGATATTCGCATTCTTAATCTTATCCATTCTAGTTACACCACACATCCACATCAACATTCTCATCTCTGCCACATGTAATCTTTACTTATCCGTCTCATTCGTGGCCTACCATTCGGATGCATATAATATGACTGTAGTGTATTTTATTCAATTATTATCATATAATCCAGACTCACGGACCTGTGGGTACAACCAATTTGAAAAGGGTATGTTAGAAAAACGCTACAATATTTTCGTTAGTGCTGAAACGTCTTCATAACCTACCTTATTCCCTATAAATAAATGTTCCACATCTTTTAGATGTTTAATAAGTGTTGACAACACTGATTCACTGGCTGGCATGATTTTCCTTGTCCAAGATATCGTTAATTTTTTCCACTAATTTTGTAGTGCTGATTACGAAATCGGACCTAATTTTTTCGTATCACATGAGGTTTTTAGTAAAATTAATATATTCGCTATTTTTGATTTTTCAGTAAAAATAAATTAAATTATTAAGGTTTTGGCGCTCTTTCCTTGAAGTAGAGTTTTCGCGCTCTTTCCTTGAAGTAAGTTACCTCTCGTGAGAAAATATATTAGTTGGGACAGTGACACGCCCATTCGAAATGCGTTACATGTAAATAAGCCGTTATAGTTACTCTGTTTGCAAAGTAAATTTGGTAAATTAGGAAACAGTACTAGATAAAATTAAATATGATGAATACGGTTGGCAGCTTAGTGAAGATCTGAAAATTATAACTATGCTGTTAGGTCTGCAATCGGGATACACGAAACATCCTTGTTTTTTATGCGAGTGGGACAATAAAGCACGAGAAAAGTATTACTTTTAGATACAATGGAAACCTCGTACAAATCTCAAACCTGGTATCAAAAACGTTATACGAGAAAATTTAATTGATCCTGAAAAAATGTTATTACCTCTGTTTCATATTAAACTCGGTATGATGAGACAACTCGTTAAGGCATTGTATTACCTCCGTTTCATATTAAACTCGGTATGATGAAACAGTTCGTTAAGGCATTGTAAAAAGTAAATGATAGTTTCAATACTTGGGTAGAAGATTTCCAAGATTATCAGATGCCAAAATAAAAGAAGGAGTGTTCGATGGACCACAAACTAGCTCTTTAATGACCGATGAATAATCTGATGCAACACTGAATACTACTGAATTAGAAGCTTGGTAGGAGTTCAAAGATGTTGTCAACAGTTTTTACGAAATCACAAATACGTTGACTATTGTAGCAAACTTATTAAATAAGTATAAAAAATTGGTGTGTAACATAGGTATAAAAGTCCATTTTCTACATTCACATGTGGATTTTTTCTCTGATAATCTTGGTGATTATAGTGAGGAACAGGGAGAAAGTTTTCACCAAGATATAAAAACTATGGAAACAAGGTACCAAGGTCGATGGAATGTGAATATGGTGGCTGATTACTGCTGGTCAATAAAACTTGATATTATTGATGATTCTCATAAAAAAATACAGCCAAATGTAATTTTATCGCTAAACGTAAAATATGTCACACAAAATAGCCCTGTATGGGTTTTGTTGTTATTTTATTTGTGTTAATTATGTTTTTTTTTCTATTTTCATTTTGTGATGAGTACTAATTCACAATAGGAAAGGTTTATGCAACATAGCTTAGATAGTAGGTGTTTAAAAATCGTATATTCGCCAGTAAAAGTACCATCAAAATACGTTTAGCTGTTTTGGAGATAAGTATAAACAAACAGCAGAGTTCAATTTTATTTACATAAAATTACAATAACTTTTTCCCATCTATAAATGTTATAAAGATACGGAAATATAGTTAAGGGAGTTTTTCATAGCGAATAAAGCCCGAGGCTTTGTTATCTTCACAAAAGGGTATCCGGCCACCCTTGCCCGCAAACATTAAACTAGAGTGTCGCATAGAATATTCTTATATAAGTCACTAAACGATACAATTTGGAAATATTCCAAAAATGACATAACATGCTTTTGTTTACTTGGAATTCCACGTCTCAAATCGGCGCAGTTTCATTTTGTCATATCATAACTATTAATATAATCTATTCCACTTATTTTACTTCAAACGATAATGGGTCGTCGGTAGTAGCATGTACGGATGTCCATGTATGTACGGATGTACAATGTCAATCGTAGTATATTCGAATCCCTGCATTAGGCGTTACCTTTACATCATGAAAAACATCGCTTTTTTTTATCGAACTGACTACGCTATTGACCAAGCAAGGTCTTAACAGCTTCACCGGACTACTAAAAACATCGCGATCAAAGCGTAGCATACTGATAGTTATTTATTTAAATTCACTTAACTAGCTACTACTCTCAAGTTGAAAGTTTGTCGTCAAGCATCCGTTAATATGTTACGGCAGTTGCATTTATTTAGTCTACACCTGTGTAATCCTCCTTAGCTTTAGTGTATTATCATCTTGGACTACATGTGTAGTGTGGACAAACGCTATAACCTATAAGCGTTAGAAAAATCTATACTTACTTTACGTCACTACTTGGTGAAAAATATTAGTTTCATCTAACTAAACCTTGTAGGTCATGTGATCCTATGCTAAGAAGCAATTGCAACTCTATAGTGTTACGCTACAAAATTTCACAAATCAGATATCATTTAGAGGTTAGGATGTAATTCATATAAGTGATATTTTTATACATTTAAAATATGAATTAGCAATATGTAATGTCTAAAAAGTTGATACTTGGATATGAGCATCTCAACATAGTGCCACTCTTTTCTTATAAAAAATGCCTTAAGGCTCTCCTCCAAACCTGACTCTGAAATCAAAGATCAACTAGAGGGGCTCCTGATGCCCCCTAGGGTGTGCCTATAGACTTTAATGAGAGCACTCACAGGACAGTGGTATTTAAATAAGCGGGTCGATGCACCATACACAAAAGACCACCGATTTTGTGACGATGTAACAAAACACTATTACACCTTTTATAGTGTAAATAGCCGACCCGTGCCCACTTCGTTGGGCAGTAATAGGCATTATCAAGCTACAACTTTTCTCTAGAACTCAATCATATATATCTCATAATTAAGGCAGCGTTCGTAAGAAACGTCCTCGTTCGACCATTTTTCTCCGACTCCCCAGATACTTACCCCCTACAACCTCACAAACTTTACCTCTTTATAATATTCGTATAGATTATAGATAATATAATTAGTTAATAGCTTCTGCCCGCGACTTCGCACGCGTGGAATAGTTATTTTGGGCTAAGACGCAGCGGAAGCTCTCGAAAGGTAAAAATACCCCGATTTTGCAATATTCTTCATTGCTGCTCCGCTCCTATGTATCTTAGCGTGATGATATATAGCATATAACCTTCCCTGATAAACTAGCTATATAACACTGAAAGAATTTTCCAAATCGGACCAGTAGTTCCTGAGATTACCCCTTACAACCTCACAAACTCACAAACTTTACCTCTTTATAATATTAGTATAGATATACTTCTAAATACCAAATTTCCGTTTAATTTATTTCACTTTTACTCGAAGGCATGGAAGTAAAAATAAATTTAGCTCACGATGATTTATTCCGCAAAAACAATATGTGATCACATTAATTTAAATAGATTATCTCAGTTAATAATAATTAAATTGGAAGGATTATGATGCGGAGCGTTGAGCACCGTAATTGGTTATCGTATTTAGCCATTTGAAAAGGGCGTGCCTTAATCCTATTGTTCTGTAATTACTTGCAATGACGTCTTAGTTGTCGTGGAGCGTTCTGACAAACTAGCCTTCTATCCTAATTCTTAGGATAGTATGCTAGCCGTCCACTCGTTACAGTTTGAATATGATCTTATAAAGTTTAAACTGCAACTGGATTTTTGGCAATCAAGATACCATTTCCGGAAAACATTGCGGTCAAAAAAAACCTGCAATATATAAAAGCTATAGGATACTATACTAGGAGTATTGTTAACAGTGTAGGGAGATTACAGTAGAACTTGGACGCAGTAATATATGAGCATTAATAGCCTTAGAATGATAGAAACAACAGTATACTGAATAAGCACAACAAGAAACAAATATATTTAATAGAGAGAATAGAAAATTTCATGGAGCAGTGTTTTGAAGCTTTAACTATTCATGATATAGCTCATTCGGACACAAATCTTCAGAACATACTCGTGTTGCCTAGTCAGATCACACTAGTGCATGTTAAAATGTTTTTACAGCTGAACATTATTTGCCGCAGCGATACTTAACATTAGTATTGTGCTCAAAATAGTGGAGTCTAAGACTATTAGCTTAGTTAGCATACACGATGGACTTTTATATAAGAATCATCATTATTATTAGTACTAAGTTATTTTACTAAGACTATTAGCTAACTAAAAAATCAACTGACCACGAAACAATAAAACAATGCAAGCCAGGATCTGCTTATATACCTCTTGCAATAAATATTAAAATATATTTAGCTGTAAAAAAATTCAACAATTAAAAAGATTATAAGTATCTTGCCTTTACAAAGAAATTTTTGTGAAATAACAGAAAGCTATTAAAATTAAATGAGATTTAGAGAAATTTTCGTTTCTCCCTCGCGTTTAGAGAAGCCTGTAATAATCCGGCTAACAGACGCGCCGATCCTTATTCACGAGTATCGAGCTGGACGAAAGATTAACAAGACGAAACAATATGTTAAATTTTTGTCTTGTTATTAAATTATTTATGAGGGAGATTATGGAAAATATATTGGCAGATTGCGTGGAAACTTGGCACGTGTTTAGACGGTCAATGGACATATTGCTGTGATGTCTTTATTACATAAATTCTTATGCTTAGCATGGTCCGTTATGTTATTCATATAATACGTAATGTAACGTTCAGCCACTGGAAATTAATCCATGATCTGCTCAAAGATAATATTTCTTTGCTTATAAAGTACTAGGATGTTAAGGCATGACAGGGCTTATAGAATCGTCGATAGAATTTTCTTATATTTTTTTAACTCCATTTTTACGACAATTTTGAGATAGAAGAAACCCTTATTAACTGGGTACAGGAAACTCCTACTTTTTTTACGCCCGCGTAACCACCGATCACGCCGCCGTAGTCTGGGGGGAAATTTCGCTCCCGCACACCAGACTAGGCCCCCTGGGCAGCGGCTCAATCCTAGGTCCGTTCCCTTGGCGTGGAGCCCTTAAGTGCGCTGCTCGCGCGATACAGTGACACAAAACTTTGCATCATTGCAACAACATTACACATATCACCTCCACACACGTGCACGCACACATGCTTACACATGAAAATGGAAGGGTTTTATTTTTTTTCCTTATCGAACTGAAATAGTTAAAAAAATTGTCTGACAGATTATAGATATAAGAGTTTTTGGGGTATGTATGCTTGGTACACATATACATTTCAATAACTCATATAAGTATGAATATGTAGCTTAGCTTAGGGCACTCAGACGATTTTATTCAGACAACTAGCTCAACAGTGCTTGGCATTACCTTGGCTTGGACTGCTGTCGATATCCCGGATCTGACCAAGCTAAGCGATTCATATATATATTCGTTTATGAATTGTGCAATTGAAATTGTATTCACAAACGCTTACATGTATATCTGATGTGAAAACGAACTAAACTCAGTTCGAATAAGGGGAAAGAAAATAAAACCCATTCACCATGTATGTAATATGTGCACGTATGTGAGGTGATTTGATGTGTGTACAAATGTTGTGGGGGAGTCACTGGTATCGCGCTTGTAACAGCTCGAGTTAAGAGAGATCGAATTCTGAGTGATAATTCAACGGCGCCGGCGCCGTAATCTAATTTAAAATAACAAGGCTTTTTTTTATTAACGTGAAGCAAATCCTTATGGATACGTTTTTTATTATTCGTTATGTTCGTTTTAGGGGAAGATAGATATAAATGCGTGGATTTATTCTATCTTAACTAAAAGATTTATTTATTCTAAACTGAGGCGCGCGCGTGATTTTGTATGGTGGCCGCGATGGCGGGAAAGCTAGATATCCTGTTTAGGAGACCTAGATTTGAACTACTATTTATCATAGCGTTCAATGCTATGAAATCGGACACTTCGTGAAAGAGAAGCAGCTGGGCGAGCCAGTCGATGCCGGAGAGTGGAAACTCTTAGCGAATGATATGTAGATATATAAACCGAATATGTAACAAAGCATCGGTAAGGTCAATAGTTTGGCATTCCTCTCGGCACCACCATACAATTGTACCAAGATATTGTACAGCGCCATCTGTTGGTGCACAAACGACTTAACACTAGGTATGCCTTCGTTATTATTTGTTGCTATTGTTACTTACTGTAATGACTTTCCGTTGTAATTAATGGTTGAGTTAGAACAATATGGATTCTTTGCGTTCTATGGAATGTGTATGGAATATCTATCTACTTGCACCAATTTTCATGACAGTAGGTTGAATGCTATACGGGCGGATGATCCGACGCGCGACAAGGAGAGCGGTTATATAGGGCTATATAGGGGGGGTCGAATGCCGGGTGCCGTCAACTCTACATGGGGCTCGTGTGGGTGATGGCCGCCTACGGAGCACTGGTGTGGGCCGACGCCCCTGGTGCCGCCAATGTGCACATACTCTGTAATACGTTACGCACGGTGACGCTGAGGGCGATCCGAGCGTATCGCTTGGTGTCCTCGGCGGTGGCCTTCACGCTCGCCGGCTCCGTACTCTGAAAGCTGAAGGCAGGAGGAAACGAAATCGGGAGCCTCGAGCTCCCAGGGAGATAGAGGAAAGGAGACGACGTCTCAGAGAAGATGCCGTGGCGGCGGCGGTAGGGGGGAATTTATCGCTGCCTAAACCGCACTCGTCATCGCGGAGAAGGAAGCGGCGGAGAGGGCCCGCGAGGTAGACCCTCTAACCCCCTCTCCCCGCCAACGGAGGACCGACATTAGGAGGCGGCGCTTTGTCCAACTCCTCCCGCTACCGTAGCCAGACCTGAGGGATGGGCCGGGGCCCAATCTCCTGATTGTACAGGTCCGGCGGACGAGGGGAGGCAGCTGGTGTGTACCCTGTCTGCCTCTCTATAGGTAGGAGCCCAGCGGCCACCTTCCGCAGCTTCAGCAGCGAGTACGATCCTTTGCCGCCCCAACAATTACGGTCTGTCGGTACACCGCGGGGTTTTAGTCCGTGCGAGTTGGACATAACCCACCCTCTCCGCCGGGAGGGTGGCGTATCCATAAGGGATTTCCCCACGATAATGAAAAAAAAGGTTGAATGGTATAAAAGTTAATGGGATGCACCGAGACCTAGTGGCTAGCAATTGTAAAAGGAATAGAAAACCTAATTTATGACAAATACTTAAATGTGCCAATTTCCATCGGGATCTATCCACCAATGTTGAAGTACGTCTAGTAATCATTTTTTTTCTTTTTCATTACATTCTTTTGCTATATACAAAATAAATATTATGGAAAATGTTTTATAGAAATTAGCATTTGAGCTCATCTAATATTAAGTGAAGATGTTGTTTAAGACAATAAACCTAGAAAATGCTTTAAAGATATGTCTAATAATAACATCTATTTTTATACATAGATCGGTTATTATATGCAGCTACCAGAACACACCAATGATAGATTGCCAAATCGAAAGTATTAGCTAGCAAAACGAGATAGAAAAGAAAATAGCCCAAGCTGTAGTAACGATATATGGATACATTGTTACTTGTAAAGACAAAGAATTAATCAAGTTAGTAAGCACGGAGAACGAAAACATCCAAAGAAAGAACATAAAAACAAAGCAATCGTAGTAGCTGTGGCAGCCGGCCGAGTCTAAGGCTTCCAAGTTTATTGCGTGAATTTATAGCGGTGTCTCTTTATTGGCTGTGGGATTAGAGACACGGGTCTGTAGAACGTTTGTATTATAAACATCTTTGTACCTCTTAGTAAGAACCAGTGAAAAACGATGTAGAGACCATTCAACTATACCGTCACAACGAAGCAGAACGGCTACATAAAACAAAGTCCTACAGAATACACACTGCGTGTGGGAGTAGAACGGGGGAATTTTACCACTTATACTTGGTATACCATTTCCCATATTCGCTAAATGATGGCAACGCTAAGGGTTAAAAGATGACCTCAATCCTTATTTCATTTTACGGTTATTACTACTCACAGTGTATAATAATAACAATTAAAGGTCTATACAGTAGAAATACTCCCTCCTTTTTCTACAAACTTCTTTCTCTATGAACATAAATAAGAAACGTTGGTATTTCCTCTTCATTGAACTTGTCGAATTGTTGAGTGTCTTCCTAATATACCCTCTCACACCGTGACCCGCGCCAGACAATCTCGCCCCTAGCCCGCCAGAAATTACCTACGTAAAGAATTTCATGGTTTTATTAAATTCTGAAGAGATAATTCTCGGAATATACTCTATAAAGTCTAAATTGAAGTCTTTGAGATGATTAATATTTTGTTTGCAACACTTTTATCTATTTAAAAACTATGTATAGCAGGCGGCTTCATCCGTGTGGTTAGTATAAGTTAATAAAATCAAAGAGTATTATAACGCTACAAATAGTAGCAGAACTTAGGAAAACCTATTTGTTTGAGCTTACTTTAATCATCCTCAATTATTCTTGGGCTTGTATATTGATGAGCTTGATGCCTTTTGCCCAGCAGTATGATATTTACATTTATTTTAATTATCAGTACGTTATTGAGCAGGAGATATATTGTGAATACTATAACAACTCGTAATAAACCAAACTGCATTAGAATTACCTTGCAAATATAGAATAAAGAGATTAGCATCACTTACGAACTTATATCAGACGTCACCTTCACACAAAGAGGTTACCTCGGTAGCAGCACTCGACCTCGCTCCGGACGAGAGCAATCCAAACAAGTGTCGGAACTGACCTCATCGATCGCTATCGTAATGCTATGAGCTGCTTTGTCTCCCTATCTCTCATCAAACTCGATTCCTTACATAAGATTTATTCCTCTATCAAATAAGTTTTCACTGTAACTCCAGTAAACTGTCTATGGTTCGAGAAATGCAATTCTTTTCTCTATTTTATTTTTCACAACCAATCTTCTAGTAGATTATTACTGCTATTGTCGAGTACGATATTAAAACTTTCTTGCGATCATTTTAATTTAAAAAAAAGATGGTGGCCGTCTTGTTACAAATTTCTAGGGAGTTTTATGGCAACTCAGAATCCATGCTCCGTGGTAGCATTACGCATCCACTTCACTTGTACACAATAATCAAACTATAATAGGTAAAACACCACCAGTATACAAAATATAGAGCCAAATAACACAAGATTATTAATAAAATATAAAGTCCACTACATGACATTCAAAGATCCCGCCAAAACTACGAGAAATGCAATCGCCACGTAAGCAAATAATCATAGATTATCCTTAATCTATTAATACTTATCTTATTGTTCTATTATTATATGTAATGAAAAGGCAATTCTTTTCAGGCTCAATCACATAAAAACTACTGAACCTAACAGCATAGGACTATAACCATTTTTGTAGATGGTACTAGGCTACCTTTTTTGTATTCGATTAACCGTTTGTCATTTTTAAGGCCCAACAAAATGGTTGGGAATGATCTAATCTTTACATATTATAACAAGTAACATCTTTTTATCTATTCATTACTGTCACTCGAGAAACACTGAATCGTTTTAAATGATTCTTTTTATAATTATACTAGCTGTACCCACAGCTCCGGACGCGTTTTTTAAAATAGTAACATGTAACGTGTACAGTAGATATATAAATACAAAAAGCGTGCCAAATGAGGTTTGTCATCAGCAACACATTTGGAACCTTAACCCACCATATAACTACCTCAGTGCTCACTTACACTGTATAAGGAACTAACGAAACAATAACTTTAAATATTATTATTAACATTTACATTATATTTAATATACATTGCCCTTATTATAATTAAGATTTTGTGACTATACAAAAACTAAATGCTTGTCTGTTCCGCAACAAATTGTATTATGGAACTCTTTACGTAATACGTTTATAATCTAAGATCGTATTAGGAAGATCTCTATACCATTAATGTTATTAATAATTATAAATTCGAATTGTAAACAATAAGCCGATAATTATTTCTCTCATTGAAAATAAAGAATGTGTTGAAATCTTGCAAAATTTTATGCAGACAAAGTCGCGGGTAACAGCTAGTCTAAAATAGAATAACCACATTTAATTTTTTTATTAGGTTTGCTATCTACTAGTGAAAGTCCCGTGAAAATCGGTGTAACCGTTTTGGTGATAGTACAGCGGGCGAAGCCACGGTTAACAGCTAGTATAAACTAAATTTGCTTAAATTACTTTTTATAAGATCAGCTATCTGTCAGTGAAATTTATCTGAAGATCGATTGAATCGTTTTGAAGATAGCACTGCGGGCGAAGCCACGGTTAACAGAAAGTCTAATCTAACTAACGCGCTGTAATTTTTTCTATCTGCCAGTGAAATTCCCGTCAAAATCGGTTCAGCCTTTCCAAAGATTACCCGGATCAAACAGACAGACGGACAGACTACTAAAATTTTTAAAATTGCATTCTTGTTATCAGAAGCGTGTATACTTTCATACCCAATCAGTGAAATAATTTTATTTTGATATTACATACAGACACTTCATTTTTATTATATGTATAGATGAATATTCTATTTGTATGTTATTATATTAGCTATAATATAGAGCAAGTAACAAAGAAAAAAGTAAATTAAATTAATACAAAATGATTATTAGCCATGAATATTAACCAGCGAGATGCGGTACACAATAATTTAGAATATAAATTACAAAAAAAATGGTATTAGCATAAATTTACATTATTTTTAAAATAATTTTCGTTCGTTACACGTTAAAAATAATACATGTAAAAATATATAATAACTTAATTAAATCATTGTATCATTATAATTCGATACATTAGTATTTTATGACATTCAATTTGGGGTCATTATTTAGGTAATAAGTATTGTGTATAAAAACGTCCTGCGATAAATATGTCATAGCCCAGATACATAGGCACTTGAACTTTCAAATGATAGGTCAATAGCTAGACCAATTTTTAACCCTTACATTAACTTTTAATCACACGCAATAAAGATGAAATTTGATATACATATATACACATAAATTGTACGTCAATCGATTTTAAAATCCCGAATCTTCATTTGGGAGCAATAAACTTAGCTACTATATTTTTATATATATATTTATGTTCTCTAGTCAGTTGTAGGAATTCATTTTGGTAAGTTGTTATTTTGAGAATTCATTGCGATAAAGGAATCCCTAAATTTAAACGCATTAAAGTTGCGATCAGGAAACGAGAATGTAAAAACTAGTTCACATATACAGATGAGATTATAATATAATGTTAAGTATAACTTGTTCACATAAATCCCGATGTAAAGCCCGTAGCTGTAATCCCGGGGCGGCTTATCGGAAATCTTATAACGGGATCGCGCTCCGCCATCGAGTCTTTGATGAAGACTTAAGATTCAAATCACGGTCTTACGGAGCGATGAGTGAATATTCGAATATTTCTGATGCAAATTTGAAGCTCCAAAAATGATTTATGCTAAGTTACACACTCGATTTTTTGTTCCGCCATTAATTTATATTACATTGAATATATTAGTGAACATATATCGTGCACAATAACTTTCATATTGATAGACGTTGCGTCATAAAAACTTAATATTATTTACTTACTGGCTGGTTCCCGCGACTTCGTCTGCGTCGTTTATTACCTCAATTGTTATATTATATCCCAAAGGGATTGGGCAGCATTTTCGACAAAAGCTCCCAAGCGGCTTGACTTTTTCCGACACTTCCAACAATTACCATTATATTTCAAACAGTTTTCAAAGAACTTGACAAACTGTATACATAAACCTTCTTCGCGAATCTATCTATTAACGAAAACTGCATAAAATCCATTCGATGGTTTTTTAGTTTATCGCGAACAGACAGACAGAGTGACGTGGTGGAGGACTTTATTCTATAATATGTAGTGATATATTTATAATATACTTTATTTTTAAAATAAACTGAAAAAAATAATTTCTCATAAACTCACAAACACATAAAACTTTACAGATTATACTAAAATTTTGTAATTTTCTTTATCTGTAATATATATGAAAATAATATAAGATTTAAAATGAAAAACGTGGAGCGAATACCATTATTAAAAAGTATACGGATTTATAGGGAATTTTAAATATGTATTATATTATGAGTAATTATTTTGTACTTGTAATTTTTTTTTATTTTGCATTTATTTTTCTATTATAGTTTTTGTATTTTATATTATTATAATGGTTTATTATAGTATTATTCCTGAAAAAATTCTCAATCCACGAATCGTGAAAAAAAAAACGAAAATGCAGTCCTCGGGAATAGTCTAAATTTGAATAGTTTTCTGTTACATAAAAATGGCAATATAGCAAGCAAACCATAATCTTGAAGAACTTCGCTTTTAACCAGAACGGTGGTGCCGCTCGAGCAGAAACTATAATAGCTAACCAAAGCTAAAGCCTACAGAAAAATTGTAAGGCTAAAAGAACAGACTTCTGAACTATATAATAATAATCGTAAAAACAGTGCTACAACAAAATAATCCCAAGGAGGGTGAAGTCAGGCAGGCGGCCGATCGTAAAAATTAAGCCAAATCATATACTACAGCATGACAAACATTTTGTACCAACCCTACTTAGGTGGGATAAGGATAAGAAGAAGAAGAAGAAGAGTAATTATTTTGTACATTTCAATTCGTATTAAAACATGGTATACGAAAAAAAACTAAATTATATTGTATTTTTTTAAGTTGCGGCTTTATCTTTCTAAACAATGCTTGAGTAAATACGTTTGAACACACTGTACCGGCTACTCTGTATGCTAAGATTATGTTATTACGTCGGAGTTATAACGAGATAACATGTTGTATACCTGAATATATTATATAACATACAGTATAATATAATTACTGGTACGAGTAGCGCGTTGCAGTTCTGCGCATTGTCCAGAAGGCAAGATAGATATATTTTACCAGATACAAAATATTGTTTTTCAGTTGCAATGTATAAAACAAACACTTGCAAATATCTTTGTCGATTTAGTGATTTTTTCAGGCAACTAGTTATCACGTTACCATATTTGTGGTCAATTCATAGTTAGCATATCTGCAATATGTCCTAATTTATTAAAAATTGTTATGAAAAAAGCGAGGTGTGAGATTAAAACTTTAATTTGTCATTCATATATGTTCATTGTACATTATATATAAATACGTGTGAAGTATTTAGACTAATTTTACAAAATATACATAAAACGTATTTCCAGTGTAAATAATCTCTTACGTTTATAAAGTGCAGTGTTAAAATTATGGAAACCAAACCGCATTGTGTAGCGTGCTTACTCGAACCTCACTCTGACAAGCTTAAAACAAGACATTCATACACCAACATGTTCAGCAACATGTCGTAGTATCGAAAACATACGAACAATTGTTTATTAATTTGATTTACCGTTATTCCTGAATAATAAATAATGGAATATATATACTGGTGTGCTCGAATGGGTCGGAAAAAAGCGAAAAATGGGCATAATACGATTAGGCTTGTGCATTGTCTTTCGTCACCGTGCTAGCTTGTGATTCGGCTTGTGATTACGCGAATACATTGTCACCGATTTTAGGAGTATCCACTCTGTACACACAATTTGAATATTTGCCTAGGACGCTAAAATTCGTGAGAGACATTTTGGCTGTCTGACCGAAAAAGGTAGAATGGTTAAGAATTTGTAGCTAAGCACTATACTTAATTGAATTCTTTTGTTTTTTATCGGTCATTTTTATTTTACACAATGTTATTTTCAATGTTTATTTTCATGTATATGCTTTTAATAACAGGATTTAATGTTTATTGTAAATATAAAGTATAGTTATAGCTTTGTTTAAAGTAGACCTAAGGGGCAACAATTAGTCTTTCTGTCTAGGCACTCCGGTTATTGCGAGTAGATACAATTTCAAACAATGATGACGTTGTTTGTAGGTTCGAGCTCTTGCAATTTTCGGTAGACGGATTTTTCGGTAAAGTTTCTGTCACCGAACCTATAGATGTAGTACGGTAGCTACTTGAGAGACAGTTCTCCTTCAGATTTAGCATGTTTATAGTTTTAAATCATACCGTCATATAACATCAAGTGAGATTGTGTTTAACCGCCACAGGTTGGTGGTACTCTTATTTTGTAAGGGTTTTATTTTTTCCATTATTTTTCAAACTTGGTTTGATTAGTTTAGCCATGTTAACAGATACAAAATAAATGTTTGAGTTCATCAGTCACGCATGCTAGTACGCATATATGCCTTACTAATTCGTATATGTATGTATGATTAGCTTAGCTAGCTTACTTTAGCAGGATTCGCGTTGTTGTATGCAAGGGAAAAACTGCAAGCGGTGGTTTGGCAACATTGGTACCTTTAAGCTTGTTGCCAAGCGGCAGAGCATCATAAGCAATCGCTCCTTTGGTCCGGTGAAGCTGTGAAGGTCCATCAGGCCATTAGCGTATAGTCAGTTCGAAAAAAAAGTGAAACCAATGAAACCTAGAAAATGTAAACAAATTCTGATTCCCTCTCACACTCTTCATTATTCACCGTCACGTGAATTGTAGATATTTTCGACTTTTCGACTTCCTAAAAATGATGTCATTTTATTTATTTTAATGTGATAAATAGAATATGTCGCGCGGTTGTGAATGCAACACTTTAGATGTTTCACACGCGCCGAGCTTAGACACGTGCATAAATCCTGTTAAAATGGCAGTATATCTCGGTGCTCGCTGCACGCAGAGCGAGTCACTAGTGACTGATTACCTACAATGAACACAACAACGTGTAATAATACTTCTTAATGCAGACCATGTTTTTACGAATAAACTCTAGTACCTAACTACTTTTGTGATAATTTAGAATTGTATCCAGATTAAAATAAAGTTACGAGGGTTTTAACATAAGTTTATTTTTATTCACAAACATAAGTTATTTTTTTCAAGCGTTAATGTCAAGTTATCTAAAATCTAGCTAGAATGTTGAAATCATTTTATTACAACCAGCAGCTCCGCAATTATTTATTATTATTTGTTGTAATCTAAAAATGGAACGGTCTTCGTGTTTTTCTGTAATAATTTTATCTAGGTCATATAACTCACTCCATAAAACATACGACATTTTCTCAACTAAACGAAATCATTTCAAAACAGCGATAGAGACATATCAGTCTCTTCAGAAAATACAGTTATATTTTTTTTTCTTCAGTATTTCCTATATTTCTCTTTCTGTTTCAATCTTCTCGTTTTTGTATTATCATGTAATTTTTTTATTTTATTTAATATGTACAGTAGTTTAATCTTTTGTCTTATTAATATTTAATTTATTGTTGGAGCATGCCGTGGTTGTCTGTAAATATGACTACATTTATAATGTGTTACAATAGTCCTACTTTTTATATACTCACTAATGTATTGTCATGTTGACGATCCTAAAATAAATAAATAAATTTTCAGGAAGACCGATTAAATGTTGATGTGCTACAGCGCCATCCCGTAGCGAATTATAGTAAAACAAATAGCATTAAAACTTCGTCATTGTTGTAACACTGTCAGAGTTGACACAGTCCGCGTCGCGTTGATTCTTGGCGATTCTTTTTCAATCAATCCACGTCTTTAATTAAGCCAATGCGAACTTAGATTGCTTGAAGGTGATTGGTTGGTGTAGACGTCAGTATATTTAACAAAGAGAAACAAGCAGATTTAATTTATCTTATAACTTAATTTAAAAAAAGTTTAAATATATATATTATTTTTATTGTCAACTAGCTGTACTTGCAGCTCCGCATGCGTTTTTTTAAATCCTATTAAAGAATTATAAAATTGTGAGACTATGTACAATTATACAAATGCTCTTTAAAGATAATTGTAAGTACGACGCACACGCCACTAAAAGTAACATGTACATTAGATATATAAATACTAACAGCGTGCCAAATGAGATTTGTCATCAGCAACATATTTGCAACCTTACTATATAACTACCTCAGTGCTCACTTACACTGTATAAGGAACTAATGAAACAATAACTTAAAATATTATTATAAAGATTTACATTTACATTACATTTATTGCCATTATTATAATTAAGATTTTGTGACTATACACAAATATAAACGCTTGTCTGTTCCGCAAGAAATTGTATTATGGAACTCTTTACGTAATACGTTTATAATCTAAGATCTTATTAGGAAGACCTCTATATCATTAAAGCTGTTAATAATTATAATGTCGAATTGTAAACAATAAGCTGATAATTATTTATCTTATTAAAAATAAAGAATGAGTTGAAATCTTGCTAAATTTCATGCAGACAAAGTCGCAGGTAACAGCTAGTCTAAAATAGAATAACCTCTATTACTTTTTATAAGGTTCTCTATCTACCAGTGAAAGTCCCGTGAAAATCGGTCTAACCGTTTTGGTGATAGCACAGCGGGCGAAGCCACGGTTAACAGCTAGTACAAACTAAAATTGCTTGAAATACTTTTTATAAGGTCAGCTATCTGACAGTGAAAGTTTCGTGAAGATCGGTCAAACCGTTTTGGAGATAGTTCTGCGGGTGAAGCCACGGTTAACAGCTAGTCTAAATTAAAATAGACTAAATTACTTGCTATGATGTCCGCTATTTGCTGGTGAAAGTTCCGTGAAATTCAGTCCAATCGCTTTGGAGATAGCATTGCAGACGAAGCCAAGCTAGTCTAATTTAGTGTAGCCTAACTAACCCGCTGTAATTTCAGCTATATGCAAGTGAAATTCCCGTCACAATCGGTTCAATAGTTTCGGAGATTACCCGGAACAAAGAGACAGACAGACCGACAAAAACTTTTAAAATTGACTTTTGTTATCAATAGCGTGTATACTTTCGTACCCAACAAGTAAAAAAAAATATTTTGATATTACATACAGACACTTCATTTTTATTATATGTATAGATAGATGTTGTTTAGTGCCTCTAAGATTTCGGAAATGAAACAGCATTTTCTCACTTCAGGACTGTATTGATGTTGAGTGACGGCCTTTCAAGTTGTGTCTTACGAGTTACGAGACATGCTTTCATAAAATTCTGCACGACTCTTATTTATATTTCATTTTTACAAGTCTTTAATTATATTACACACTTAACTAACATTATACATTTAAGATTTTCTACGGAACCCGTTACTTCCTTTAGTGCATACGATAAATGACCACGACAGACATACATACAGAAACTTATCCTCATATTCATATTAATTATAAAGAATGTTTTATTTCTCAACAATAGAGATAATACATACAAAGGAAAGGGAAAGGTTTGTACTGAACCCATAGATTTCTCAATACAATATTTAACATAAGCTCGTATAGACCATTGACAATAAGCTCAAATACAAAACGAAATAAGAAAATATACAATGGCAAATATGTATATATGGACGGGACTCGTTTCTCTTGAACATTTGTAATTTACATAATCAGAGAAGATAAGAACCATTTTAATTTAAATTGTCAACGCGATCTGTGAACAAACATTTTTGTAAAGGAAGACCCATTTGAATTACTCTTCGGGTTAATATAGTCTAAATGGTTTAGGCATTAGGTTAATAAACTCATTCATCAAATATATTTCCGTGTACATTCATATTGTATACTAGCGGGCACTGTGGATGTTATTCCACTCGGATAATTAAAAAACATGACAAATTATAATACTTAAACCTGCCTCATGAATCACTTTATCTACTGGTGAAAACCGCATGAAAATCCGTTCCGTAGTTTTTGAGTTTGTCGCGAACAGACAGACAGACAGACGTGGCAGAGGAATTTGTTTTTAACCGACTTCGAAAAAGGAGGAGGTAATTAAGTTCGGTTGTATGTATTTTTTTTTTAAATTATAATATGTAATAAAGAGAAAGTTCTAAACTATACAATAATCATTTTATAGAAATTGTAATATTTGCCAACTCGCCAGATTTGTTTAGAAAATCCATAAAACAGAGTATTGTATCTTGAACTAAAGTTACATCTTATTTTCTTATTGAGTTTTCAACAGTGATTTAGAATTGAATGAGTATTAAAAAGATTAGAATTCTTGGATTGTCTGTTGCTTTTTATCTTATTTTATTTTATTGTTATAAATTCCTAAGATTAACATTATTAATTAACTATCATTCCTTTATTTTATTTAATGCCCTAAAATTTTTTACATGTTTACTCCGTGAGCAGCGGTGCGGATTGTTATCTAAGAACTATGTTGTTTTTTATGTAATATTACTTACATGCATTTCTGAGTACAATTGTTTGTTGCCCTTTATAAATAAATTAAAAAAAATCGATGTAGTCATAAGGACTGCCGACAGAAGTGAAAACTCAATACAATAGAATAACTTTGTTCTTTTTTTAATGTTTTAATTAATTATAATTTAAATTATTTTAATTTCGCAATATGTAAATTGAAATTATTATCACTAGTTTGGTTTTACACACCTATTTACACTACGAACTATTGTTTGGATATTTATTGAGTATAGATATTTTTATACAGTTTATAATTAATATATGATAGGCTGCACAATCGCAATATAAAGTATTAATATTAAATGTACACAGGCCCCAATACTACACGTCGCTAGTCTGACGAAAGCCGCGCAAACGCAATACGATCGGTCACGCTTACTAGCATGTTATGACGTGAATTATAAATTTATTTCCTGTTAAAAATACAGCTCAACGCGTCTAAAGAAGTTTTCACTTCAATAAAAAAGACAAAATGTATTATCCAGGAGGCTACGACTTGACCGTAATACGTTGGTACGCGGTGCTAAATAAACATCCAATGTTATACTAGAATTTATGCATCGAACTCTTTGTAATATAATAGTTTACCGCATTCTGTTGGTACTGCCTTCCCCCCCCCCCCCCCCCCCCCCCCCCC
>MU158811.1:1525674-1553997 GCA_015888305.1 Antheraea pernyi | reverse complement strand
CCACCTCCCGCCGCATACGCTCCTCACCCCTCTACTCAGTCATCCATCGATTTCCTATTAGCCATGCACGCTTCTCTACAGTTCCTATGCATGCAATCTTTCGTTATTGCGTTGCCAGTCTGATTTATTTCGTGCTAGCTCTGACATAATACGAAACAATTCAGCCAATGATAGCTTAGTGGCAGCGAGTTCTGATACGATATGGATTGACAAACGTTTGAATACTACATGTATCTCATTAGACATATTGTACCATCGAGTTTTTAAATTCAAAAGGACAATTAATACATTTTAGATCCACGAGTATTTAAACAACATTATGTAAATTATATTTCAATATTCTGGATTATATTTGCCATTTTCCTTTTTTTTTTCATAGGTTTATTTTATTTTTTATAGGTGCATTCATTTTCACTTTTTCATTTATGAGTGAGGTTTTATGCTGAACGCAGTACTTTAGCAGTGATGTGCGTTCAAACAAACAGTACAGACATTCCTAAAAATGTATTATATTACTTATTCCTTGATACCTGCAAAAAATTTTTTTTCACAATATGGATGGATATTTGTAACTTGTTCACGTAAAACTATTAAAATTATCTTGATAAAACTTAACATAAGTATAGCTTACACATCATAATAATACATAACTTATAGAGACATTGTTTAAATTGGCTAAAGTGTAACAAATAATAAAGTAAAATGGGTAAAAATCCTGCCATCTGAGGTCTATCTCGACGTGGGGTTTACACAGGGGCGTAGCTACCGCCGTATTTGCCGTATCAATTATACGGGGCCCCCGGGCCACGGGAGCCCCCAAAGTGTGTAAGGAAAAAGAATAAAAACTTTCTAATTTATTTTATTTTACAAGTGACAAAATTCTATAAAGCAATTCCTTTTTTTCCCGCCTTAAGCGTGCGTTCAAAAGTTGGCAACACTCTACATCGTTATGGCGGGCTGCGGGACTTCCCCGTTTTACTTACTTCATCTTCAACTCGGCGGGGAATCCCCGGGAATCCTTCATCGATATCGCGATGTACGTGTACGTTGTTGTACTTTGCATTGGATGTTAAACCACGGAGTGCAGTGCACTGTTTATTTACGCGCTTTATATAAATGTGCATTACATTGTAATTCAGTACAAACAATATTGTTCTTCTGGTTTAGCAGTATTAGTAGCGATTTGTAAAAGAAATGAGTGAAAGGAAAAGAGATTATCCCAGCGGCGCTGAGAAAAGAAAAATTAAACAGAAAAGGGACGAGGTTATAAAAAAAGTGCCCAAAATTTCTTCATTTTTTCAGAGACAAGATACTGTGAGTGATTTAGATTGGAAAGGTAAGTACTACCCAACCCATTTATTAGGGGCCCGTAGTGATAAACAAGGAAATCTTTTAATTTCGGTCTGTCCATCTGTCCGTCACAAAAAGTTGTCTCCCCCCTCGATTTTCACAATTATACTGTTTTTAGGGTTCCGTGCCTTGATAAAAAAAAAACAAAATTCTAACTTATCTATAGGATCGATTTGTTTTGTTGTTTGTCTATCAGTCCGTATCGTATCGTTAATTGCGTGTTGAGAACTTCAGATGTGCAGACTCTCTTTCGGGTTCTCGTTTTGTATGGCCACTACACTACGCGCTGCGTTTAAATAGCACGCAGGTGTATAGTAATGCACGGACGGGCTGCAGGTGATTTTGTATCTACTAATAGGTACGAGCACAATCCGCGTAGAGTCTGTGTGCGTCTGAACTGAACACTCTCTAACTGTGACCCTTAGTAACGTTATTTATTTATATATAACTCTTTTTAGTTTAGTATCAAAGCATTCGTATTTATTTTTTAACAATTACTCGTTTATTTTTAGATTCTTCTGAAGCATGTTCTTCGTCACATATCCATCCGGAAATAGAAGAAAGCCAAGCACATACTTTATCGGATGTCCATCCAGAAATCGAGGAACCCCAAGTCAACGATTCTGATATATCTGCAGATTGTAATATAATTTCATCAGATAGAGGAAATTTTGGTGACAATTTAACTGAATGCGAACGAAAAATAATTTTTAAATTGGGTCCATTTAAACCACAAGGACCATTTCCAAAAGTTTCAGAAAATAACCGACCTTTTTCGGCTTATTATTATTCATATTTCAATCAGGCAGGCATAAAAATTATAAGACCATGGTTATGTTATTCTAACGTTTTAAACAAACCGTACTGTCACTTCTGTTGGTTATTAGCAGATCGTCAAAACAAATCGTACTCCTCTGCTTGGGTTAACGGTGTTTCGGTTAGAAGCAATTTCACACAAACTATTCTTGACCATGAAAAGTCACAGCAGCATATTAGTGCCTCACTCTCTTATAATAATTGGTTGCAAGGAAATACCATCGATACTCTATTGAAAAGTGAAATCGATAGTAAAATTACATTCTGGAGAGATGTACTGCATCGTATAATTAATGTTATAATTACTTTAGTATCTTGTAATCTACCTTTGAGGGGGCATGATTCTGATTCTGGCAATTTTATGGCAATTTCACGTCTGCTATCTAACTATGATGCCACTTTAAAAGAACTTCTTCTAAAACCGAAAGGTGAAATAAATTATTTAAGCCCTACGATTCAAAACGAAATTATTAGTTTGCTTGGTACCACCGTTAGGAACAATATTATCTCAGAAATTAAAAAAGCTCCATTTCTGACAATAATTCTGGATACAACACAAGACTTGTTAAAAATTGACCAACTATCTGTAGTTTTTCGATATATCTCGGTTACAGAAAATGATGATAATGTGCCTAAAGAAATAAAAATCTGTGAGTCCTTTTTAGGATTTATAGCAGTAACCGATTGCAGTGCTGCAGTTCTGAAAACTGTCATTTTAAATTTGACTAAAGAATATGGAATTGATTTGACTAAATGTAGAGGACAGGGATACGATGGAGCAAATGTTATGTCGGGTGTGTATGGAGGATTACAAACCCTAATAAAAGAGCATGCTCCAAATGCCGATTATGTTCATTGTGCTGCGCACGCTTTAAACTTGGTTTTGAACGATGCTGCGAGACATGTTCGTGAAGTATCGACTTTTTTCGATAATTTAGAAAAAATATATACTTTTTTTGGCAATAGTATAAAACGCTGGGCTATGCTAAGTGACGATTCATCTGAAAAATATTTGATTACCCTTAAAAAGGTATGTCCTACCAGATGGTCTTCTAGGAACGACGCTTTATTAGCAGTAAAGAAATTTTTTTTACTAATCATGAAAACTTTGTACCAACTAAATTTAATTTCAAATAAAAAAGATGAACGTGAAGAATGTAAAAGTATAATTAATATTTTAGAGAGTTTTGATTTCTTAGTGCTCGTTACATTTTTTTCTTCACTATTTGAAATTATTAATCCTGTTTCTAAAGCTCTACAGCATGAAAATAATGACTTACAGAAATCTAGTATTTTATTAAGTAATCTTTTAAATAGACTGTGCCAATTAAGAAATCAGAATTCATTTAATAGTTTGCTAAATGAATCCAAAGATTTAGCAAAAGAGTGGGGGGTAACAACTGTTTTTAAAAACAGTAGGCGAAAGATAACGAAGCGTTTTTTTGATGAGTTATCACAAGATGAGAGAATTTCCGACCCGGAATCCTATTTCAAAGTCAATGTATACTATTGCTGCTTAGATATATTAATTTCTTAAACTAAAGAAAGATTTCAGAGCCTTTGCAACCTGAGTAGTATATTCGAAATATTATAACCGGAGAAACTCCTATCTTCTTCAAGCGAAGAGATATTAAACGCTTCCGGAAAACTCTCTGCTAAATACAGTAAAGACATCTCACTTAATCTTTGTGACCAATTAAAGGCTCTAAAAACATGCTTAAATTCTGAAATTAAAAAAAATTATTCCATTAAAGAACTCATTGAATTATTGCTAGTAAAATTCAATAGTCTTGCATCCAGTTTTCCCGAGGTAATCACAGCATGCTTTTTATTCTTGACCCTTCCAGTTACAACCGCAACGGCAGAAAGAAGTTTTTCAAAATTAAAACTAATAAAAAATTTCTTAAGAACTTCGATGGGACAAGAACGGCTGTCAGACATCTCACTATTATCCATAGAGGCAGAAACTTTAGAAAAACTAAAATCATCATCAGCCATAAATGATTTAATAAATCAGTTTGCCGAAAAAAAGGCAAGGAGAGTGAATATTTAAAATTCGATTTTTATTTGTAAAATGGGTAAATTATGTGATAAATAAATATTTCTTCTCACAATATTTTTTTTCTTTTGTGAAAAATCTTTACCTCCATATAAGGGCCTCCAAAAAAATTTTTATACGGGGCCCCGACAAGGCACGCTACGCCACTGGGTTTACAAGATCTTCGAATTACATGAAAATACCTACAGTTTGATGTAATCGTTTATAAAAGTACAAACGTAGATGAAGAAGAGGCCGTTCGCTTGTGTGATATATATTAGAATAGAACAGGAGTGCTCAAACCATTGATTGCGAGTGCTTTTTGAGACGATCTTGAGAAAAATTACCGATATTGAACTATACACAGATTTTATTTTAGTAGGTAGGTAACTAAAACAACATGTAATGAATAAACAACTAAAATTCCCAGAATAAGTCCCTCATCACTTTCATTTATCGTCTTTAGCGGGAGCTAGTTACGTACACCTACTTAGACGACAATCCTGCATCACACATGCTTGTAGCCTTTCAAAGTGGAGCGATCGTATTCTAACCATATTGAGGTGGATCACTAGCAGTGCAAGTTTGACAACCCTTGAATTATGATGTATCTGTCTCGACATAACTCTTTCGACAATAAACGAGACAACACGAGTGCGTAGTGAAATTTCGTCAGAATTGTTGTTGGTTTCGGTGCGTTCCGTCGTGGTGAAGTATCAGCAGTGCTTGCCTGGCTAGTTGATACCGTTCTTTGTAATAAATTAACAGTGACCATCACTCTATAATTATATTGTAGTATCCCTCCATTGAGGTTCGTTATTATTGTTTCGTAAAAAAGTGGCATAAACAAAATAATGTTGAATATACTTGTGGTTGTCGAGTGGCTTAACCGCTCAATGTCTCGATTCGTCCATCTTTGAGCACCAACGTGCACTAACGAGTTTTGAGCTCTTCGCGTACATTTACTAGTTTCAATTGATAAGAATATCGACTGACAGTGAAGAAAACATCGTGAAGTAATCTCGTAATACGGCCGTATATGAAAAATAGTAGATCTAAATTTATCTGTATTTATAATTACTAATGTGTCGCGACGATTATGCTTATATCTTCCCTTGGGAAGAAGCCTTTGACTTAACATCCAAAGTTCATCAAATATATCTTTGCCTCGGTCGTCCGTTGGCTTATGAAATAAAATGCGAAATTCTCTCTGCTACGTGACTAGTGTCTGGGAATTAAACCACTAGATGGCGTGTTCAAAGTAGTTGATGAAAGGAGCTTTCAACAATAAGTTGTTACATAAGCGAGTTGGAACTTGTATATGTATATATATATATCGTAATAGTAACATTACTGCTTACGTTATCAGAATATAATAGCTTAGCGAAATATTGTAGGTGTTATAATTTATTTCTTAGTTTTGTTAAATTTTTGGGGGTTAGTATATATATTGGGGAAGTTAATATTGACTATATTATTAACTATATTGAGGTACTACACTATTAATATTGACTGGCTACTATTTACCCCGTTCTGAAATACCATCGATTAGAGGTGGAACAGTTCATGCGTCTTAATTATTATCGGCTATTAGCTTTCGCTGAATGGCTTAAAATGCAGCCAACAACGAGACACTGGCCATCCTCGCTCAGACAGTTGGTCTAGTCACATTTACGCCCAATGCGTAACTAAGTTCAGTATTAGATTTCTGTATCGGCTAACGTTTTTATTCGATTGGTCTATGTGATTCATCGATTAAATCATAACCGTTACGTCATTATGGATAACGTCATACTTCTACATGGACGCCATTTTATCTTCGCTCCGACATATACATAAAAGTATTTTCCGAAGCGACTTCCAAATAAATCAAGACGAGTTATTATTTAGACTCGCTATCAGCTAGCTGTAAGTGATATTATTATGACTGATAAAAATGATGACCAATATTTTTAATGTACACTGCACTGTTCCACATAAATTGAACCCTGTACTAAAAAAGGGATACTCTATTTAGTCATACGATTAAATAAATGTTCACAATGCCAGACAAATACTAGAACAAAGAAGTTCATATTCAGTTGAAAATTCGCATGATCAAGAATAGTGACCTCGCGTGGCTGACGCTGACTTGGAACTTAGTTCTTCCATTTATCATTCACCTCTGTCGCCCTCTGGCAGCCAGGAATAGTAACACCCCGATTTGAATAAACTCAAACACGCAAATTCAACTTTTCAAGGTTATTTTGTACACGTTAAACGTTATTTACTTGTGATAGAAATATAAACTTCTTTTTATTTTCCATTAAACTCGTTCAATCATGGTATCTTCGCGTATGTCCAAACCCGACCATTGTTTTACACTAACCGAGTAATGTAACTAGTTCCTCCATCAGGAAATAGTTGTATGGAGGATTTTTATTTTTATCGCTGGAATTATCCTTACACTAGCTTATGCCCGCGACTTCGTCCGCTAACGCTAACACGCAGCGGAAGCTCACAAAAGGGAAAAAAACAATTTTGAAACTTTCTTCATTGGTGCTCGGCTCCTATTGGTCCTGTCGTGATAGCCTATGATAGCGTATAGCCGTCCTCGATAAATGAGCTATCTAACAATGAAGAAATATTTCAAATCGGATAAGTAGTTCCAGAGATTAGCGCGTTCAACCAAACAAACAAACAAACCCTCCAGCTTTATAACATTAGTATAGATTTTATAAAAAGCAACGACTGTCTATCTGTCAGCTTGTACATATGTCGAAAACTATTGATCGATTTTGTACAATTATTGTTTTAATCTTGAATATATGGCTTAGCTAGGTTTTTATTACAATAGATAATGTATCATACTAGTTATGATATTAAAAGTAAATTAAATCGACAGAAAATAGTTACCATTTCGTTATAGTGCAATATTTTATGAAAACCGTTACATTTTAATCAATATAATGCAATTAGTTTCACGTTAGGCAAATGTGTATTTCGTGTGTGAACCGGACATGCAATCTCGCCTTAATATCGGGTTCCTACCTATGAAATTGCTGAATTATTAGTTGACATTTAATCCCTTATTTACATCCAGGATATCATGACAGTCATTAACGAGATCAAACAACGATTGAATCTAAAACGCGCTGTTTGTTTTATTAGTAACTCGCACTTTGTGTTGTATTCCGTTTAACGTACATTTCAAGTACAGTTCAAGAATAAAGTATTTTTAATGTTCTTTGAAATTAAAATATTTTAAAAATACACGATAAACTCATCGTATACATCGTTCCAACCATATTGTTATTGGGCAGAAAATAAATTATTAAGTGTATAAACAACTAGCGGCTACCTGCGACTTCGTCTGCGTTTGTTTTTATAAATTATATATCTACCGGTTTATACGGCACATGCTGTGATTACTCAACAGACGGCATTTTTGGAACTTATTTGATACTTATCGTTTTATATTGTTCAAATTAAATAATACCTTCACAAATTATAGTATATTATATACCTACTGATATATAAGCTATATTACTGTAAAGCTTCATCGAAATCCGTAGAGTTGTTTTTGTATTAAAAAGTAACAAATAGCTATCCATATATGTACTCACAAACTTTCTCGCTTGTAATATTAATCTATCTATATCTGTACATATTATAAGAATATAAATGTAAGGTGTCTGTACTATTCAGATTTTGTGAATATTGCAAAGAATGAGTAACGAAATACTTTTCAGTCATTTATAGAAATGTCTGTCTGTATGTTTGTACAGGGACGTGTATAATTGCTAAAGTACTACGTCTATGATAAAACGTCACCAGAAATATCATAAAGCATATCCTCGAGTAATATTTACAATTTTTTTTATTAAAATCCATGTTGTTTTAAGAACGTTTTTATTCTCTCCATTTTCCTATAATTTGTTATTGAATGCGCACAAATTTGCAAGCCTTCGTCATAAAAAAAAAAAAAAACAAATTTCATATTCAACGGACGGAGTTTTTCAGTCTCAGATATATTAACATTTATTTTATAATTATTTAAATATAGAAAGAAGATAGAATACAATAGGTAAAATGTTATTTCACCTTTGGAGACACTTACAAGACGTTAAAGAAGAACGAACTAGTTTATATAAAGGAAATACTATAGGTACGTTCTATTATTTAGATATGTATATGACTTGAGCTTCCCTGTAACAGTAATAAACATTAGGCCGCTACGTCGGAAAAGTGCCGCCATTCTGTTTTATTTTACTACCGACGTCTCAAAAGGAACGAAGCGTTTACGACTTCGTCTCGACGATAGTTCCCATAACAATGAATACAATGCTAACCGGCCATACATAATTGATATAACAGATTGCGTAAGCCAGCATTGGAAAGGATACGAAACGAAAATTCAAGAAACGAACATTAAATTGGTCGAGGTGACGGGCGCCGCACGTGGCTGGGAACTACGATCGATACTACGCTCGACAACTGTTGCTCTAGTCTCTCGTCTCCTTCACACAAGTATCGAATCATATTATCGAACGAGATAGCGCGAAGTCCTTCCCTACGAGCTCATAGCGCAAAATTCACGTATCACAACTCCTTTCTCGCTCGTGTACAAATTTTGACGGGGGTGAAAGGAACAGGAGATGCGGCATCGCATGCTCCTAAAATGCCACAAAGGAGGTCGGACGATGAATAACAATGCGGAATGCGGGAATGATGTCCTTATAGAGTAAAATCGTGTGAGATGCTATATATTTCCAGCAGGGTTGTGCAAGGGACGTGATAAACAGAAGAACATACACTGAGGGGATCTATATTGACCATCTTTGTTATATCTAATAAAACAAAATACATTTAAAAGGGTTGTAGAATGATAAGATAGTGCAAATCCTATAAAATATCCTATAAAAGTATCTTATCGTACGCAGGTTAAACTTCGTAAAAATACAATTAAATACAAATTTTGCAACAGTAGACCGCGTGCAAAAAAGACTATATTAAGTCACGTGAGTTACAATTTTGATTCAATTTTTCCCTCACCTCAGATTGCTTTATTTGATATCGAATAGACGCAGACGCGATCGGCTGGATTCCGTTTTACCAACTTATGAGGTTAATTCTTAATTTGATTTCGAAAGTTTTATTCCAGTCCTTTTTGGTATACGTATTTAGACCTTCAAAGTTTTTACGTCTTTATTCTGTGTAGCTGTGTAAATATATAAGAGTATATATATAAAACATTTATATTATAACGTGATCAGCGTATTCTAAATACATAGATAAAATTGATTATCATGTTGGAAAATAAATTGTTAACAATTTATTAGTATCTTCCGTCACTATAAAGAGTGGTTTCGATTTTGGTGGTTGAATTGTTACATAAGCAGGCCTGAGGTTTATCTGTATTCATAACGGAGACAATTTTAAACTTTATTTGAGACTTAAAAACTGGAACTAGAGTTTAAATTGCACTTTATATGTAAACGCCGAGCTACGCCGCCGACAGCCGCGGCACTTGTCGCTTTTATTGTTAAAATATCTACATCACATTTTAAGGAGCTTTTATCAAGCTTTATATGGGAAGTGCTCCAAATCTTTTTGGGGTGTAAGGGGTGTCGAATAACATCATAAGACTTGAGACACCCAAGCCAACCTCACCTGCACGTGTTGCACCCTGCTGAATAACGAACGAGGCAATGGCGAAAGCGGGTTGGTAGGGTTTTACAGCCTAGCTGGGTCGCAACCACCATGTTTATGGCGGAAAAGCCCGTCATAGTGATTCGCTTCTGCGGGTCGCGTTTCGGGATCAGCCTATGCATATCCAGCTTTTCGCAGGCCGGCATGACAGCAGCGACCGGCGATGAATAGTGTGTCACTTGGTGGTCGCCATTGTTTTTAGATTGTACTGTGCTTACCATCAGGCATAGTGTAGTCATTTTGCCGTGCTACAATAAAAAAAAGAACAATATTATTCTGAATTTCACATGGTAACTATGTATTTTATTTTATTATTTAAGGTCTGTCTTTTACTTTTAATCTTATTTTGTCTTCACTGTGTTGTTAATTTATATCGTTACTACTTATCCCCCATGAAAAATCGTAATGATATGTAACCTATATAGTCTAAATCGTCCTCTATCTTTCAATAAAAGTCCCATGAAAATTCGTTCAGCCATTGTAGGGATACCAGAAAAACATACAACAATTTTATTTAAAGCAGTTTCTTACTGGTAAACATTATTATTAACCATTACTTTATTATTTTAAAAAATGGCGTACTGAGATACGTTGTAGTATTTTGTTAATGTAGCGTCGGTACAGCTACGAACTTTGTCTACGACGTAGCACGCCAGAAAGATCACCTAATAATCAATTTTGCCAGAAGCAAACGATTAAATATCGCCCTCAGAATGACAAATTATGTATTGTGTAGTAGTCCTAATTTAATAAACTGAAAATCTATTTATTGTAATATATACTTATGTATATATTACGTATACAAAGGTAGCAATGTCTTTGTTTTACTGAGATTTGGTTTTGACTGCTACATAAATTCTAAAATGTCATTTGGACGATTTTCTGCTAACACTTTGCTTTAAAACGTAATAGGAGGCTGGTCCTTATCGCCAGAGTGCGAAAATTACCGTAAGGAGTGGCTGCCTTAAGTGGTAGTCTTGTATAAATAAACAAAAAGCTTATGAAGCAGTTTTATAAGGTCTGCTAAATTATTCTTGAATATTTAGTACAATATTTTTTAAAGAGAATACTTTGTAATGTCTCAGACGATGCATGTTGCGCTCTCTTTGGATACCCGCCTTAAATATGTTAAAACGCTTCTAATAGGTAATAAAAGAACAAACGAAAATTTACTACAAATATATTCTATACTTTTTAGTTTCATATTATTATGAGACTTGTTAGGCCTGTGAATTTAATATGTTATCAATTTTAGAATTACATTATACATATATACTTCATACATATAACATGTATGTAACAACTACAATTCTGATGTTATATTTCTTTTGACGCGTTTGGGAGACATGATCAGGGTGAATAAATTTTTTTCCCGTATGGTATTTGCCTATGTAAGCAATTTCGCCAATATCAAGTGTGACAAATACACGTTTTAAAGTAAACTGCCAAACATTCAGTGTAACAACAACGTAGAATAATCTAAAATAGCAACATGTCAACATAAATAAATCAGCAAAGGGGGATTCTTACGATGCGCGCGCACACTGATACCTAACAGCGACACCATGAAGTTGGTTGCTAATTGTCTGTCAAGTTTGCGTTAGAACTGATAATTATATTCAACATGGTATTCTACTATATGAATGTATATATATAATATTATATACATATTCAAACACAAAACATATATGTGTATTTGTGTGTGATTTTAAATTATGTATGGAACTTGTGAGTGACAATTTATTGTGAGTATTCGTGATAAAATTGATTTTTTATAGTATAAACATTTTTAAATGGGGTTATAGTGTAACTATCGGTGGGTATGTATTATTTTAATTTGTGTACATTATACATTGTTATTATTTAATTAACGGCTTATTCTACCTATTTTCGGTATGTTGCTTGTTATGTAGAAATTTATACAGAAAGTTAATTTTAAAACCATTCGCAATTATATTGATTCATTATTCAAAATTATATTTTTTAACTAATACGTTATCAATAGCATGTAATATATTTTTTAAGCTAAAGAAAGTATGACTTCTTTTTTTCGAACTATATTGACCAAGCAAGGTCTTAACAGCTTCACCGGACTACTTATGACTTCTTACGTGTGTGTATAATTTCCAAAAGAATCATTGATACTTCTGTAGTCTATCAACTGAGTAACAATTTCCTGTGAATATTCCCATGTACAAAATTTAATTATAACCAACTATTTTTCTGATAAACCTACATATACAAATATACTATTGTATACTAGCTGACCCGTGCAACTTCGTCTGCATCAAATCGGTTATCACCGGTTTCAATTGTATTTTTAAACGCGAAAATTTTTATAAACCTAAAACCCGATTGCAGCCACACCTACCGTTTCCAATTGTAAATCCAAACTATCAAGGGACTCACTCAAACATATACCCAGATGGTATTTGAGAAATCTTTTAAAATAAGCTTACAACCCGTTCGTAGCATCATCTACCGGGTTCAATTAAAATAAAAAGTAACCTACATATATTGGCGGTAATGTAAAAAAATGCACACGCTGTCTGAGTGTGCTGCGTGGGGGGAGCAGCGCCGCATCCTGGCGGCGGCCGTGGGAGCGGACTTATCGCTGCCGAGCGTGGTTTCGGCCATGCTCGGCAACGAACAGGCTTGGCGAGCGATGGCCTCCTTCTGCGAGGAGGTCATCTCGCAGAAGGAGGAGGCGGAGAGGGCCCGCGAGGCAGACCCTCAAAGTGGCCGTCTCCGCCAAAGGAGGACAGGCAGGAGGAGAAGGCGCTTCGCCCAACTCCTCCTGCCACCGTAGCCGGACCTGAGGGGATGGGCCGGGGGGCCCATCTCCTCATTGCACGGGTCCGGCGGACGAGGGGGGGCAGCCGGTGTGTACCCGGTCTGTCCCTCTATAGGTAGGAGCCCGGCGGTCACCTTCCGCCGGGCGGACCGTGGGGGCGGCTCTACAAGGTTGATTAGCTTGAACGATCCCTTGCCGCCCCCACAAAACGGTCTGTCGGTACACCGTGGGGTTTTAGTCCGTGCGACTCGGACATAACCCACCCTCTCCCCCGGGAGGGTGGCGTATCCATAAGGGATTTCCCCACGTTAAAAAAAAAAAAAAAAGGTGTCGCAAAAATGTCTAGTTACATTAACTACAAATGTTTGTCTTTCGTTATCCTGGAGAAGCCCTTGCGTTTTATGGGACAAAAACTATCCTAAATGTAACCTTGTAATATTAGTTATCACTGTGTCAAGTTTCATCAAAATTTGTTCAGTACTTTCAGAGTGATACGTGTTCACAGGGACAGCAGACAGACACACAGACCGACAGACAAAAATCGTAAAAGGATTATTTTTGGCTTCTATATCGATAACAAAGTCTACCCCGATCAAAATTTTCAAAACATATTTAATGTACAGATTTGGCTTTGTTACAGTTTTATTGAAGTGAAACTTCTTTATTGACGTAGGGAGGAATTTTAGAGCATGTAAAAACGTATGTAACGTTTTTCGGTTACGCGCCATCTTAATTTCTGTAAATTTTTCCGTTACGCGCCATGTTTATTTCTAAACGTGCGCTCACAATGATCAGATTCCGTGGAATGTAAACCATATATTTCATATTTCAGTTATCATAAGCCATTAATTTCAAAAATATATAATAACGATAACAATAAGAGGAATAATTATATTATAATTAATGAAATGCTATCATAATCTTAGTAACAATAAGGTAAAATAATTGAATTATTTGTATCCATGTTATTATTATAAAATAATAAAAGCCTTTTGCTTAAACTTTTTCTATTTTAGCTTTATTTAACCAATTTCTGTAAAGTTGTAAATATAGTAGTCCATTTTTCGAAAAATGATGTCATAAAGAAGTTTCACTTCTTACGTCTGTATACTAATACACGCACGTATTTTTTATCGTATAGATTGTTCTCGTATAGTGGAAATACAAAAAAAAAAATCCTAAGCCTCCATCATTATATGTCAATAAATGTTCTAATTAAAATGAGATTGCTAAAAATAGAAGAAAATCTCAAATAACTTATAAATATTTTGTGAAACGGATTGACATTTCACTAGTGTAATTTTTTGTCCACGCATTTGCTTATACGACATTTCACGTATCAAATTATCATGAGAGGCCTACAAAGCCTTTCATTATTTTATCTTAACAAGTCAGTAATTAGCAGAGCACCCCGAGACACGTTACGAGTAATAAGCAAAAGTTTTAATGAATATTACAGAGTAGTTCGTTCGTCGTATAAAAGTTTTCGGTTCAAAGTTATATTACATGAGGAGCAATTAGCGGTTAGATACGTTTTAAAATTAACACTATCATAATTGTAAATGGAAAATGGTAAACGCAAGTAATTCATAAAAACTTACGATCACTGAAGTACTTAATGAAAAGTAGAAGTTAATGGTTTTATAATATAATTTCATCAAAGTCTTAGAAGTGTACATACGAATATTCACACATACAACTTCTTTATATTACACATATTTTTAAATATATATTTCAGTATTTCTACCGTGTAGTTTTTGTTCTCCGTCATACCTGTATACAGCTGCAGGATTTCGACTTCAAGAAAGTGTGATTGTTGGAAGTGTCTTAGCAGTCACTATTGTTCTAGCATTAAATAATAAGCATCGTTATATGTAGTGCCATCGTTTTATTATCGCCTAATCATGCAAAAAATATATAAGAAAGAATCGAATTTCTACGACTTGAATGCATTTTTTGTGATTTCGAAGGAATAAAATATAATATTAGTCAATAGTTGCAGTGCAGTGATAGTTTCCTAGTCTAAACACGCAGTATCAGTTCTGCGTCTAGATGATACATTCTACATGTGTGTGGAATCAATAACAACAAAAGTATGAATCTTTTCCAAAAATTCATAAATAGCACTACACGTATCGTTTTAGTCGTTTTAAATGTTCCGAAATATTAAAAGACGAACATAAATAATATCACTATATTATATTACATAATCAAACTTATTTGTTTGTTTGGTTTATTTCTATTCACGAATTTGGGCACGGTGCAACTTCTGTTAGCACTATATGTAAAAATCGGAGTGCATAAATAGTGCAATAGGAGTATTCCTAATCATACACTGTATGGGTAACTATAGTAACACACTGGGTCTCGGAAAACAAAACCATCCACAAAGAGTAACACCAGGTTAAATTATCAATTTTGAATTTTGATACACCTATTTGCATATTATTTTATAATCATTATTTTTATACGTGAAATTCCAGGCTTACGTAGTCGCGAGCACAACTAGTATGCCTGTAAAATTAAATCCAAGTCTAAAGATGTATGTAAAATTAACAGGCATTTAATGGGAACGACTAACCTTTACTCTCCACTTAGACCTTTGCCGGTTGATAGTTCTTAATTAAACATTCGCCGCGTTGAAACCCGACCGTGTAGGTACTTACGCGTTAATTAAATCGATTGACGTAGCCCGATGACATAAATTTATATCCTGAATAGATTTTACATAAAAGGTCAGCGATATCATGTAACGTGACTTTTTGTTCTTCATTTCCTGCTTATTCTGGTTTTTTTTTTCTTATTGTTTGTTCACTTTTAGAGCCATTATGTGGAATATGAAATAATTCATACCAAGATTTTATCATTAAAATGTCATTTAATAATATGCTCGATTTTATTATATAAATCGAAACTAAATGCCTAAGTGGTTCAGTAAGTTAGTCAGGTTCAGTAAGTAATATTCCTTTAACGTTTCTGATATAATGCAAATGATCATCACGTTAAATATAATTCAGAAACACTTCAGGTACAGAGGGATGTTGCCTTGAAAAATTACTTCGTCGGCATCATATTCCTTTTTTTTCCCGGTGGAATCCTCTTGGAGATCTGCTTGGAGAGCAGCACAGGTGAGAATGCCAGATTTCTACTGACTAAACCCCCTCGGTGTTCTTCTTGTCACCATTTAGCCGGGTGGCCAGGAACCGCCTCTGCAGTGCTTCTACCCGACCCGTCACGTGTTGACCCCTCATCAGGGCCCCGACTTGTAGTCTGGAGAGGGAAGACCTTGACCCTCTCTAACGAACTGATGGGAGGCGCACTGAACACTAATGCGCCTTAAGCACGTGGGCCTGTGTTAGAATTGCCAGGGCGACAAACTTGCCCGTGTCCATCGCCCACAGCATGCCCTCACTACGGCGGCCGGAGGTCGTCACCGACCATATTCCATATTGATCATATTCCTATATCAAGCTCATACTCAACTCATTTTGGGGTGTAAGGGGTGTCGAATAACATCGAAGACTTGAGACATCCAAGCCAACCTCACCTGCACGTGGTGCACCCTGCTGAATAACGAACGAGGCAATGGCGAAAGCGGGGTGGTAGGGTTTTACAACCCGACTGGGTCGCAACCACCATGTATATGGCGAAAAAGCCCGTCATAGTGATTCGCTTCTGCGGGTCGCGTTTCGGGATCAGCCTGTGCATATCCAGCATTTCGCAGGCCGGCATGACAGTGGCGACCGGCGATGGATAGTGTGTCACTCGGTGGTCGCCATTGTTTTTGGATTGTATTGTGCTTACCATCAGGCACAGTGCAGTCATTTTGCCGTGCTACTATAAAAAAAAAAAAAAACTATATTTACGGTTTTGAAATGACAATGAACCTATAATTTGGCATTTATCTACTAATTTCCGGAGCCTTGCCTTTAGTTTATTACTTTATGTGAGTGAAAGTTGAATTTAAAATTAATTATCACCGCGTTCATTATATTATAGTATATTAATAATTGGATGTTATCACACAACAACTATAAGAAAAACACCTGTATCCCGTCACAGTATTTCATGTTAGTAAGGTTCGTCTTTAATATATAAAGAAGTTAACTTATTTTATGGTAGATTGTTTAACTTTGGTAAATAACGTGAAAGGTTATAACGGGAGTTAGAGACAGGTCGGCACGGGGCGACGCGGCGCGGCCTGGTACCGAGCTCGGCACCACCTCCTCTGTACTTATCCCTACATCAAATATTTCCGAATCTACAGCACACGAAAGTGTATAATAACAATATTTAACCGAGTACTAGTCGAGAAATGTGAATTATTTAATCACAAGAACATAACATCGAAGAGGTTGGATTTTTATTATTATTATTATTTATTTATTCATAAGACAACAAGGGTCCACAAAAACAAAAACAAATTATATACTAATACATAAAATGGTAGTAAATTTAAAAATAAATTTAAAATTAAGTAACTATATTAATATGTTTTATACAAATGAATATGAAATAGGATGAAAAGATGAACATTACATTATTATATTACAACAGATATCCAGTGCTTCATGAAAGGACTATCGTACATGTCTACCATTGTTTTCATTATATTGTTGGGACTATCGCGAAGTCTATTCTATTATTATGGTGGTAGAGCCACGCTGAAACTATTACTGGTTTCAGCATGAATGGGTCGGCTCGCCCGGGGTACTACCACCCTCTCATAGAAAACCAACGTGAAGTAACAGTGCTTGCATTGTTGCGTTTCGTTCGGTCAGTGAGAGCGCCGGAGGCCCACCTCCCGCAACGCAACGCAACGCACTTGCGATTCCTCTGGTGTTGTTGGTGTCCATGGACAGTAGTGATCACTTAACAGCAGGTGACCCACCTTACTTATGACACTTATGACATAAAAAAAAAGTCTACCCAGGATGGATGCTATTTTCATTCGGATTATAGCGTAGAAATCATCAACCCTAGCATTTGCAAACATCCCAGAAGCGCTACAAAATCGTGATAATCCTAATAACATTCTAAAAATATTATTATATTGGACACGCAAAGCGTTCATAGTCCTCTTACTGAAGCTGATCCATAGGCTGCTCGTATAAAAACATTGACAAAATGCTTTGAATAGTTGGATTTTAACTTCATCACTACAGCGAGCAAACCTACGAATCAACATATTCCCTCTAACTGCGAGCGCTCTACGTTCTCTTTCAATATCATTATTGTCTTTCATTTCCGCCGTGATAATGTGGCCCAGATATTTAAATTCATATACTCTATTCAAGGGCATACCATAAAGATTTATAGGGGGTACGTTTTCTGAAAAGTTTTTACCAGCAGTTATATACCATATATTCTTTCTTTTTTTAATATTATACTTTAAGCCATGTTTATTAGCATAGGTCTCACAGACAAGCAAAAGTTTTCTCAGAGCACCAACTGAAGGACTGAGGAGTACCATGTCATCCGCATAACTTATATTATTCATCATCTGGTTATCTATCGTGCATCCTGCATGAATTCTGCATAGCTCATGGATAAGGTCATTTATATACAGGTTAAAAAGTTTCGGGGAACTTATACCCCCCTGTCTCACCCCACAATCCAACCTGTATATATCAGAGGTTTCTCCCGGCCATCTTACATAATTTTCTTGATGTCCATACCAATGTCGAAAAATGTTAATAAATTCGTGGGGTAAACCGGTATTCCTTAATTTCCTCCATAATGGATTATAGGAAACTAGATCGAAAGCTTTGGTTAGATCTAGAAAACAAGCATAAACAGGTGTTTTTCAGCTAGTATAGTACCTGACGGTCTGCTTAAGAGCTAAAATGGCATTCTCTGTTGATAGTCTGGGTTGAAAACCGAATTGAGCATCACGTAACTTAATGTATTTATTCAACTGTGTATCCAGTAGACCATCAAATACCTTAGCAATTACAGTAGCTAGTGAAATTGGTCTATAATTATTTATGTCTGAAACATCACCTGTTTTAATTTTAACAATAGGAACTACTACCGTTTTCATTAGATCACGCGGAAGGTAAGAATGCCTTATACATAAATTGTAAAAGTACTCTATTCAAATGAAAGCCTGCATATTGGAGGTGTTCAATACTGAGTCCATCATGACCAGGTGATTTTCTATTAGCCATGTTTTTTATGATATTTTTAATATCGCTACTTCTGAAAAGAATAATATTTTCACTTTTATTGTTCTCATTATTTTCCTCGATTTCATTTATTTGATTTGATATATGTTGTGTTTTAACTTTAAAATGTTGCATGAAATTATTTGCGATACATTTGGTCTTGAGTGCTTTTCCAAAACTGACCGAAATTTTTATTACTGTAATGAGTCGCATTTTTATCATCGATCTGCAACAGCAAAAGGTAATTTTACAATCGCAGGCATAAATACTCTTCAAATTTAACAATACAGAATGTTCCTCCTTTTCAACTATATCGGTTATTGTTCTTACGGATCTCACAGCAAGGTTCTAGAGGATGACCATTTCTTTGAGTGGGTTTCAAGTTTTACATTTCTGAAGTATTGGTTAGACTCTCGAGACGTTGTAAAAGCCAGTATTTAACATATTCCTACAGCCGCTGTAATGGCTGATGTTACTCTGGGTAATTCCTAGTATTTCCTTGGCTAACCCAATTTATAAATTCGTAGCTAAGCACAAAGATGTGTGTTAAAATCTTTGATATCATTTCTACAGGACATATTCTTTATTGTTTTTTAGTAAAACACTAAAGAAAGTTTAAATTTGTGTCTATCAATGTGTTCATGTGATAATTATCGAATTCACCACCGCTTGCTTAGTTTAAATAAAGTACATTAATTATGTTATGTAAAATATGTCTACTTTGTGTTTCGATCATTTTAAATTATGTTCAACCGTTTTATTTTCAAAGCTGCCAATTGCAATATTCTAATTCTCGCTGAGAGCATTGCTAATAAATTTATTATATATATATATATATATATATATATATATATCTAAAACAGTTTATCTTAAAAAAAACATTAAAATTAACAAAATTCATCGTCTAACTCTTGGCACCAAAATCAGAAATACTTTATTCAATTTAGACATATCTGTATACAAGTATTTGCATACACAGTCGTATTTAGATAGATGTGTAGAGAAGGGCGCCACATTCAGGCAACACTTTCATTCGCATAACGATCCACCCTTTTGAAAGTAAAACCCGCTTGACATCGTTCTTGAAATTATTGTCAAATAGTATAGAATACTTAATTATCCAGCATCATTATTTTATAAAACAGTAAATTATGAAGGACGATGGGTAAATGTCAAGGCCAATATAAGAGTTATGATGAAAGCTGACGGTTACAAATTATGTTCACTTGTATATGTTAATTTCTTAAGTTTGATTTAGTTTCATATAAGTCAATCTGTATAATAAGTCAGAATTTTAACTTTTTTATTGTAGCACGGCAAAGTGACTGCACGTTGCCTGATGGTAAGCACAGTACAATCAAAAAACAATGGCGTCCACCGAGTGACACACTATCCATCGCCAGTTGCCGCTGTCATACCGGCCTGCAAAAAGCTTGATATGCACAGGCTGATCCCGAAACGCGACCCGCAGAAGCGAATCACTATGACGGGCTTTTTCGCCATATACATGGTGGTTGCGACCCAGTCAGGTTGTAAAGCCCTACCGTCACGCTTTCGCCATTGCCTAATTCGTTATTCAGCAGGGTGCACCACGTGCATATGAGGTTGGCTTGGGTGTCTCAAATCTTATGATGTTATTCAAACCCCTTACACCCCACTTCGTAAATCTGGCGCTTGTAAAAATCCGGCACTTTTGTTACTTGAAAATTTAATAGAAATACTAAAACAAAATAATAATCACATTAAATTGTATTAACAAAAGGAATGGACATTACATTTGCCTAAAGAATTTACAATACACAAAATAAATCAGCTTACAAAGCGAAATGATTAGTGAATAAACTGTAAAATGAAAATTTAATAATGTAGCCGCCTTTGTGAGTGGCGTTAGAGCTAAAGTCGTGTGGTCTGTTGCCCTCTGTCAACAGCGCATGCGCGGCCCTCGGGCCTCAACCGACGCTATAAAGAGAGCGTGGAGAGGGGCAGGGAAGGAAGGCGATAATAAAATAAGGAACAACCAGGCTAACCCACACCACCGCCCGGCAACGACAAGATAAAATATCAAATACCGTACCTACGAAAAATAACCGCTATTATGGAAGATCGGTGTTAACCACTGGATTATCTACAACTATAAACGTTTATAATCCATACAAACGAATATAGATCTGATGAGGCACGGGTCAACAGACTGTTGACAGCATAAGCTTAAAATGACGGATTTATTACAAAACTTTGAAAAAATAACAAATTATGTAGTGTAAATATAATTTTTATTTAAAATATATTTTTCTTTTTTCTTTGTACGAACTTTTTTACTAAACCTTGTAATACCTATATAATTTACGAAGTTGTGAAATGAAAACAAAACTTAAAGCATGACCCGCCATTTTGAAATCTAGGTCTCAAAAAACCGGCCGAGGGGTCAAAAGACATGACGTTTCATATCCATAATCTTGCATTGATGCTTTTAAATATCACAGATATAATAAATACTACGCTATTTTTAAAAACCAACACCATTTTTCAATCTAGCGATCACAAAAAAGTTTCCGAATACTAATAAGCTCAGATTCATTGTGAATTTTAGATTATGACAACCCAAAACAGTGTTGAAAGTCGCTAACAAATAACCAAATCACTTATTAGTTTAGGCTTTATATAAGAATGGAATAATAAATCAAATTCTTGTATGAAATAGTTTGATTGAATCATCCGTAAGTTATGTAAGGCGGACACGCAGCGCTCTCTCGGCTCTGGACTCTTCGAAGAGTTAAATAAACTTTGCAAAGGCGCTCGCCTCAAATTGAATCACATTTTCCCAGCACAACGTGGACTGAATATTCTCAGAGTCTCTAACTTTCCAATTAAATCTTTTATATGAACTGATTTTTTTGTATTTTAAAAAATATGACATGAATTCGTACAACTACACATATATATATAAGATATTTTCTAATAAAATCGGGATTAGGATGACATAGTCAGTCAAACACAATTGAGTTTCTCTGTAAGAAAAGAAACGACATTTAATGTTATTATTAACAATGTCTGTTCCTAATCACAATTAGAATACTTTAATAATGGAACTAATATTATAAATTATTGTTTTCTCTTAACAATCACGAGACGCTTATAGATTATCTTTTCCATAGCTTACAAACGTCATCTGTCAATTGAGTGTGCGATCAATGACGTTTGATGCACGGAAAAGTTCAAATTAATGAAAATTATATTTTTTTTTTTACATATATATATATATATATATGACGGAGAGCCAAAAAGAACGCTATGTTCAGGGACGCTTTCCTCCTCGTACATTCGTTATATTTTTTCATTTCATCATACCATTTTCGACATATCCCCGTTCGTAATTTACAACTGATAAACCGATAGAAAAACCTCTCGACTGCCAGTAACAATTGTTAGAAGCTTGTCACTCTTTAATCGCCTCTGTATAACGCTGCGACATATATATATATATATACACGCCGAACAGTGTTCAGCTCTCATAAACAAAAGGAAGTACATGATACAATTTACCTCCGGCGCTCTCACTGGCCGAACGAAACGCAACAATGCAAGCACTTTCACGTCGGTTTTCTATGAGAGGGTGGAACTAGCCCGGGCGAGCCGACCCATTCATGCTGAAACCAGCAATAGCTTCAGCGTGGCTCTTCCACTTATGAAGTTTTGGAAATATGGTAGAAATGTAGCTGCAAGGAGTCAACCAGAACCAGCTAAATTTTGAAAGTTGTCTAAGAGAGGAAAAAGTCTTGGAACCTCTGGTTTCGCGGTTAGCGTGTTCAGATACCGCGTCCATCGACAAAGGTTCGAATCCCTGAGAATGAGCCAGCTTTCGGTGAAGGAAAGCACCGTGACAAAACCATAGCATGATGGTAGGGCTTTTTCTAAGTCCCCTGCCCGCTAGCTACCACCTTTAAGTTGAAAATTTGTGTCGCCAAGAGCTTGTTGGTGTGTTCCGCCAATAGCGCTAAAGAGCCAGGCCACCTGTATGTTTAGCATGTTTACCATCTTAGACCACCACATCGTAATTTATCATCAGATGAGATTGTGGTCAAGCGATAAAACCTATAAAGTATAACTATAAACATGTATAACTATTATAAACATCACGTGAACTTTACACCTATTGTTTGAATTACAGAAATTCTGTGATAAGATGAGATTTCAAATGAAAGAAAAGCCTTACCTTGCGCATATTTCATCAAAAATAACTGAATACTCAACGAAATATAGTCAATTAAATTACTCGCGTAACGTGGGTCCCGAAAAGACACCCTGAGGATTAAGGGAAGTCTGAGCTAATGATTAAAAAACGTAGTATTGTACCGAAAGGCCACACCCTAAAGCCATTAAACTAATATTTAGTTTAATTAAAAGTGTTTATAATTAATATTCAAAATGCGGCGGCTCGCCCAGACCCACCACCCGCAGACGTGGTGCAATTACACCGTGGTATATGCAAATACCACCCCCTATATCTATATAAAATTACTTTGTACTAACCTATAATTCCTTTTTTACGTTTATTCTAAATCTTGTATCATTTTTTAATCGAATTAAAAAATAAATCAATAAACATGGAATTGACTAACAGCAAAATAGATAAACTTTCTTCATGAAAAAACACATAAGTATACACTTATGGTTTTTAAACTTATTCTAAGTTTTGTATTTATTTAAAACTGGATTAAAAAATAAATTGAATACATAGAACATGAAGATGACATGGCTCTATATTAATAATAATATTGTAATATTGTTGGTGTTTTACGTTTCTTTTGGTTTAATATTATTTGGTTTAGTTTGATTGTAGTGCACAAGTGAAGCGAATGGTAAATAATACCACTAAGCATGGATTCTGACTTGCCGCAAAAACTCCCTGGAAACTTTTAACAAGGCGGCCACCGTCTTGAATCGTCATTGAAATGATCGCAAAAACTTGTAATATTACCTACTCGACAATGGCTGTAATATAAAAAAAATGTACGAACTGTCACAGTGGTCGATCAAACGGTATTAAAGTTATTAACTTCAGACATATAGACAAATCAGAAAATTTATTACAAAATGAGTCTCGTAGCACAGATGATCGCTCAGATTTAGCAATGATATATTTTTGTGCTTTTTTAAAATTTAATCCGTAAAACATAAAACAACTTAGTTAAAAAAAAATCAGATCCTTTTAAAATACAACCAAAAATTCCGTGACTATCATCCTATATAATTCACAAAGCTCTCGATGGAAATTTGACTAAATGCATAGAAGAATATATAATATTTCATGTAAATTTTAAACGTATATATAAGTTTTAATATTAAACTCACAAGGTTTATACTTACAGTTGATTTTAAGAATTCTATACAGACGAAGTACAGACGGAAGTCTAGTTAAGCACAGCGCGCAGGTATGAGACACGCTAAGCAAATAAATTAACGAGTACGTTAAGTTTATGCACCGTCAACGTCGCTCTTTGAATGCAAATGGCTGGGATAAAAAATTGTAATCCGATTCCCTTTGCTGCAGATTAGTACACGATTTAATAAGGTGTATAATTTATACACTTATATTATATATTTATTTACGTATATAAATATATATGTAACATTAGGTATGCTAACAAGTTACTAATGTATCTGAAAAATCTTGAGCATTGAGTTGTCACTTTATCGTATCATACCTACTTTCTTATCTATTATACTTATATAGTATTCATATTAAAAAATGTAGTTAGTTATACAGAGCTGGGCCAGGTCAAGACTGAAAACCAGTGTCTCACACTACCCACTCACGTAATATTATTTGTTTCTAGCACAATGAAGTCGAAAGCTTTGTATTTGGTTCTTATGGTTTTTTTTTTTTTTTTTTGTCATAGGTGGCAAACGTACATGTGGGTCCCCACGTACATGTGGGTCACCTGCTGTTAAGTGATCACCACCATCCATGGACACTAACAACCCCAGAGGAGTCGCAAGTGCGTTGCCATCTTTCGGAGGGAAAGGTTAGGGGAGGGAAAGGGAGAGGAGAGAGGAGAGGGGAGGGGAGATGGGTCTCCGGCGCTCTCACTGACCGAGCGAAACGCAACAATGCAAGCACTGTTACTTCACGTCGGTTTTCTATGAGAGGGTGGTACTACCCCGGGCGAGCCGACCCATTCATGCTGAAATCAATAATAGTTTCAGCGTGGCTCTACCACCATCATAAATTATGTGTATTGTGTATGTAATCATGGTATTATGTTTTTAGCATTAAGGTTTTACTTACCCTGATAGTATTATGTTAATGTAATTAATGTTTCAATACAATAAAATTTTAAAAATATATTTATTTAATTTTGTTGGTTATTCCAGAAACTTAGCGCGTTCATAGAAACAAAAACATGTATCTTGATCATTTAAGGATTAAGGTAGCTTCTAACCAAAATCATACACCGAAACAATATACTTCAAGACCTTTATGCTATACTTAAAAAAGAAACTTGTTTTAGAATTTTATTTTTGTAATTTCCTAACATTTCTTGAGAATAATTCATAACAATATTAGCATGAAAACCAGCTCGCTTGTAATTACATATAATAAATCATGGCATATCAGAGAGCCGGTAAATACCGAGCGACGCGACCTGGCATCATGGATGCATGCATGCAGCTATATGCAAATACGTGAGCGCCGGCATAATAAATTAAATCAGTTAACAATTTTACATTTTAAATATTTTTTTATACATCGTGACGGTGCCAAGCACTTCGTCAAGCACGTCCATTAAAAGGGATATATCATTAATGGATCACAAGATACTATCGTGTAGTAAGTAAATGCTCCACTGCTGGGCATTACCACGCGCGATTCATTCAGAGCACACTATATTAGCAACTTTTGGCCTTCATATTATTTCAACGCCCTGTATGAAAGTACAATAAAATTGTCAGGGTGTTACTCGTGCTGCCTTGGCACTGTGCAGTATTGAAGAGTTTCACTGAAATTCGCGTTGACAATTTAGGCTAAATCTATTTCATTAAAAAAAAGGAGAAACTGGTTAAAACTGCGCGATAGGTCTAACAATATCACAAGGATATTATCAAACATGAACTAAGGAATCCTATAAATGACTATTTGTGTTATATATTTTATTTTTTGTTTAGCTTTCAGTTTTCCTAAAAGGCTAAAAAAGATTTACTAATGATATACATAAACATGTAATTATGTGGGGTGCGTCCGCGATATATGAAAGATTATTTTTTTTTAGTGAAACTTCTTATGGGAGTACTTTGAAATTATGATCTGCAACCTTTTTGTGTGACGACATATGTGTGACATATTTTTCAGCCGACACAATTTTGCTAAAGTCTTCAAATATGAAAAAAACTTATACATAGTCGTATATATAGAGTGAATAGCTAACTATTTGACTGAATGCAGACTCACATAAAACAGACTCTAAACAAATATAGTGCAAGTTCTTTAATGATGTTATTATGATAGGATATTATCAAACGATTCTTATTTTCTTTCGTACATCGGCTAGTAACGCTCCTAGTGAAGACATGGAGGAATTAAAATTGTTAGTATCAAAAAACTTAACTGATTTTTGGCAAATAATCTTCTAGTAGATTATTACTACCCTCGTCAAGTAGCTACAAAAAAATTAGCGATCAGGGTGAAGTGGTACTTTCCGCCGGAACAGCTTCTTAATCTATATAAGTCACAAAAAGGATCGTGCGTATTGGGTCGTAAGGGGTATCGAATAACATCATAAGACTTAAGACACCCAAGCCAACCTCATCTGCACGTGTTGCACCCTGCTGAATAACGAACGAGGCAATGGCGAAAGCGGGGTGGTAGGGATTTACAACCTGACTGAGTCGCCATCACCATGTATATGGCGCAAAAGCCCGTCATAGTGATTCGTTTCTGCGGGTCACGTTTCGAAATCAGCTTGTGCATATCCAGCTTTTCGCAGGCCAGTAAGACAGCGGCGACCGCTGATGGATAGTGTGTCACTAGGTGGTAGCCATTGTTTTTGGATTGTACTGAGCATACCATTAAACATAGTGTAGTTATTTTGCCGTACTACAATAAAAAAAAATAAGAGACTGAGACTAACTGCCATCTTTGGGACGGCTGTGGCAAATAACAGTTACCCGTATTGGACTCCGTCGATCATAGAGCTCGAAGGCTTCTATCAGTGAGCTCATCAGTAAAGAGTCACTGATAGAAGCCAAACTGCAAACGCTAGACCATCGGCGTAGGGTTGCCTGTCTTGCGGTATACTATCGGCTGCACTTTCGAGAATAATAATAAATACTTATTGCCATTAAACTTACATTTCTACATTTTAAAGGTATACAATACGATAATATAAAAACAATGCTATTATATTATTACAAGTACTTTTAACTTATTACAGGTAATAAATCGTAAACTTTGCAAAAATATAATCTATACTATATCTATCTATGCTCTATACATATAATAAAAATGAAGTGTCTGTATGTAATATCAAAATAAAATTTGACTGATTGGGTATGAAAGTATACACGCTTCTAATAACAAAAATGCATTTTTATTAATTTTTGTCTGTCTGTTTGTTCCGGGTAGTCTCCGAAACGGCTAGACCGATTTTGACAGCAATTTCACTGACACATAGCTGAACTTACAGCGAGTTTTTTAGGGTACTCTAAATTAGACTAGGTATTAACCGCGGCTTCGTCTGCAGTGCTATCTCCAAAACGATTCGACCGATTTTCACCAAATTTTTACCATCAGATAGCGGACATCATTTCAAGTAATTTAAGCAATTTTAGTTTATACTAGCTATTAACCGTGGCTTCGCCCACAGTGCTTTCTCCAAAACATTTCAACCGATCTTCACAAAATTTTCACTGACAGATAGCTGCCCTTATAAAAAGTAATTGAAGCAATTTTAGTTTATAATAGCTGTTAACCGTGACTTCGCCCGCAATGCTATCTCCAAAACGGTTCGATCGATCTTCAGTTAACTTTCACTGGCAGATAGCTGATCTTATAAAAAGTAATTTAAGCAATTTTAGTTTATACTAGCCGTTGATCTTGGCTTCGCCCGCAGTACTATCTTCAAAACGGTTCGATCGATCTTCAGATAACTTTCACTGGCAGATAGCTGATCTTATAAAAAGTAATTCAAGCAATTTTAGTTTATACTAGCTGTTAACCGTGACTTCGCCCGCAATGCTATTTCCAAAACGGTTCGATCGATCTTCACATAACTTTCACTGGCAGATAGCTGATCTTATAAAAAGTAATTCAAGCAATTTTAGTTTATACTAGCTGTTAAAAGTGACTTCGCCCGCAATGCTATTTCCAAAACGGTTCGATCGATCTTCACATAACTTTCACTGGCAGATAGCTGATCTTATAAAAAGTAATTGAAGCAATTTTAGTTTATACTAGCTGTTAACCGTGG
>MU158811.1:1509805-1523349 GCA_015888305.1 Antheraea pernyi | reverse complement strand
GTGGGGAAATCCCTTATTGATACGCCACCCTCCCGGGGGAGAGGGTGGGTTATGTCCGACTCGCACAGACTAAAACCCCACGGTGTACCGACAGACCGTTTTGTGGGGGCGGCAAGGGATCGAACAAGCTAATCAACCTTGTAGAGCCGCCCCCACGGTCCGCCCGGCGGAAGGTGACCGCCGGGCTCCTACCTATAGAGGGACAGACCGGGTACACACCGGCTGCCCCCCCTCGTCCGCCGGACCTGTGCAATGAGGAGATGGGCCCCCCGGCCCACCCCCTCAGGTCCGGCTCCGGTGGCAGGAGGAGTTGGGCGAAGCGCCTTCTCCTCCTGCCTGTCCTCCTTTGGCGGAGACGGCCGCTTTCAGGGTCTGCCTCGCGGGCCCTCTCCGCCACCTCCTTCCGCGAGACGACCTCCTCACAGAAGGAGGCCATCGCTCGCCAAGCCTGTTCGCTGCCGAGCATGGCCGAAACCACGCTCGGCAACGATAAGTCCGTTCCCACGGCCGCCGCCAGAATGCGGCGCTGCTCCCCCCACGCAGCACACTCAGACAGCGTGTGCTGCGCGGTATCTTCGTCAACGCCGCACTCGTGGCAGGCGGCCGTCGGCTCCCTGCGTGCGATCCGGTGCAGGTACCACCCGAAACAACCGTGTCCGGTGAGTACCTGCACCAGTCGGAACGTCAGGGAACCCCACTCCCTTGCTATCCACTCCCGCAGGACCGGGCGGACGGCGTCCACAGTGAACCGCCCGAACCGCTCGTCCGCCAGGTCCTGCTGCCACCTTTCGACGGCGTCCTCCCTTAGACGCCGTCTCTCCGCCTCTACCTCCCTGGGAGCCGGTGGCTCCCCCCTTCGTTTCCTCGCCGCCGTGAACTCGTACACGGCGGCGAGAACTCCTGCCTCCAGCTCCCAGGGCAGGGAGCCGGCGAGCGTGAAGGCCGCCGCCGAGGACACTGTCCGGTACGCCCGGATTGCCCTCAGTGCCACCGTGCGCTGCGCATTGCGGAGCGCACGCACGTTGGCGGCACCGAGGGCATCAGCCCAGACTGGTGCCCCGTAGGCGGCCATCGCCCGCACGACTCCCATGTAGAGTCGGCGGCACCCGGCGGCCGGCCCCCCTATGTTGGGGAGTAACCGGCCGAGTGCCGCAGCCGCCCCAGAAATTCGCGGTCCGAGCCCCGCAAAGTGGGGCTCGAACCGCCAGCGCCCGTCCAGGGTGAGACCCAGATATTTCATCTGGGTCCCCGCCCTGATCCGGGCGCCCTCCACCACAATGTGGGCCCCAGGTGGTGGCCCCCGCCGAGGCCCATGAAAGAGTAGGGCCTCGGTCTTCTCGAGGGCCACCCTGAGGCCCAACCTCCTGATGCGCCTGACCACGAGAGTTGTGGCCATCGTGGCCAGGCGTTCCACCTCCCTCCACTCTCCCCCCGGGCTACGACTAGGGTGTCTTCCGCGTAACATATGAGGCGTGCCCCATATGGGAGCACACCGCGGAGCACCCAGTCGTAGCCCATGTTCCACAGGAGCGGCCCTAAGGCTGACCCCTGTGGACCCCCCCGCCTTGTGGCCCGCCGGACCATTCGCCCGTCGCCGTCTACGTAGGCGACCTCACTTATTCATCTGGTGTGACTAAGGTCAAGCTATGTCCAGTGTACTGTGTAGTGTAAAAAAAGGTAGTGATATGACTAGTTTCTTGCGATCATTTCAATAAACAAGATGGTGGCCGTCTACATAAAAAGCTACAAAATATATAGCTAAATAACAAGATTATGAATCACTTCACTACATATTATAAAATAAAGTCTTGTGCCACGTCTGTCTGTCCGTTTGCGATAAACTAAAAAATGACGGAACGGATTTTCATGCGGTTTTCATCAGTAGATAAAGTGATTCATGAGGAAGGTTTATGTGTATAATTTGTTTAGGGTTTTTTTATTATCAGGGCGGGACAATGTCTGCCGGGCTCGTTAGTAAAATATAAAATCCACTACATGACATTTCAAGATCCCGGCAAGAACTCTCAGACAAAGTAATCACTGTTAAGGTATTTGAAAACTGCGAGAACTGGTAGTAACGCATTTTGGGAGTTGGATTACTATATTTGTGGTAAAGTCTATCTTTATGCGAGGGTTCATTCAGCCCGTGACAGGTTTATGTGACGGTCGTGTCACAACGAAACCTCGCTCTGAGCTGTATTTACGACACAGTGAAATATTATACTGCGCAGATAAGGGTCCCCTGCCATTTATTATATTTACAATTTACATTACTATGGGTTTTGCGTTCAGTATTACGCTTTGTTATATCTATAAAGAAGACTTGAAGAATTCTCTCTGAATCATGAAACGAAAGAGTTTCAATTTAAAATAGAAATTAATTATATTGTACTCAATTTGGTCAATAAAAGTTGAAAACACTACCAATGGTTCAAAAGACAGCCTCGCCATCGAGATTACCGAGAAACCCGATCGGACGTATCAATATTATTTTTTATCTTATTTATTTGAACTGCGATAGCCCTAAAACTGTAAAAGTTTCTGTCTGTGCTTGCGTTATTATGATTCAAATATGTTGAGAAATTCACTTTTGTTATTTATTACTACGTTCAGTTGTGTTAGTATATCTTCAGATATTATTATGGCCAATATGTGAATGATAATACATGCACTTTAAATTATTATTACAAGCAAAACTTCAAAAGCACTAGAAAAAAACCGAAACGTTTATAAATTCCAAGAAGATACTATACATTAGTTTTGTGTAACTGTAACAGTTCATGCAATGCACACCGACACCTCTTAAATGGTAGGACTGTTTTCAATTTACTTACATTGATTATAATATTTTGATCAATCTATATGATATTTTAATAAATTGTGGCATATGTGATATTCTTATGTATCATTTATATTATTCGTATAGTTATAAAATCAATAAAAACCCTTTAATAGTTTTTGCAAGACAGAGTAATGCGTAGAGCTTTTTTTTGATAACAACACGTTGTTCACTCTTGAGTAATTAAATAATATAATCATTATTATTTTCTCTCAAGTACGCACGTATTATAACTAGCGGCCCGTCCCGGCTTCGCACGGGTGAACAATTGTTTTAAACATTTGGGTTAAATGTATGTAGATTAGCTAAAACTGATCATAATCTTGAAAATCTAGTCTAGTCTACGGTCAAAAGAACCCAGAATCGAAAATCTTACAAAAAGAAATGTCTTCTGATCGAGGGTAGATGATTGTGCTAACCTAACAAAATGATGAGATAAAAAACTACCCGATATACAATAGTTAATATAAAGACATGAATAACATGGTCTTTTAGGCATGCTCTGGTTTTTGTTAAGATTTCATTCACAAATGTAGTTATAGTGACATAATCACAATAGCTGGACATATGGTACCCAGAGGCTTTTTATAGATATTAATATTCTAGAACATATTTTTGTTCTCTCATTCATAGTTTCTACAGCGCATGCGATGAAAGTCATTTTATGGCAATATTTTTCATACCTTGGATTACATTATTGAAATTTAAGTAGGGATCCCTATTTTTTTCTAGTAAAAAATATAACCCATGTTACTCAGGAATAATGTAGCTTTATCGAAATCCGTCTAGAAGTTTGAGCTTATTCGTTATAAACATACAAAATACAATGTTTCCTATATATAATATTAGTGTAGATTAAAATCAATTGACTTAATTTGGATGTCATCTTTAACAGCGCGATACAGTTGACTTATAGCGACATCAATTGGTACAATTACACAACTTTGTTTGATTAAAACTATTTTGTATCGAACGAATAACAAACATTTATTCATCCTCATAGACGGTTTCGTTTATAATTCTATTGGGAGTTGATTATTAAGACATGATATTTCGCGATAACTTATGTTAAAAGAACTACTTAGCTAACGTACATAACTCAAGTTAGATAGCTTAAAGTATTAAATAGTTGCAATGCTTATTGCAATGTAAGTTCTGATGCAACAAATTACGTGAGTTGCCAAACGATTTGTCTGCCAAATTAACGGATCTTGGCAACGGCGCGGTGACATTGATGTCTTAGGGCCTATTCGAATTCTTTTGAGGGTAAACTCTTTTATGGTTATACATTAACTTGTGTAATATAATTCTTTTAGGTTATTTCTTATTTATGGCTGGAAATAGTTACGCCGTAAATAGGCCAAAAGAATAAGACACCACGATATTTTAAAACGATTTTAACTTCATGAAGCATCGTCGGATACTTTGATGTAAGTTTTGAAGCGATGATGGCGTAGTTGTTCGGACACCGCGTCGATGGTTGTAGGTTCGAGTGCATGCGACTGAGTCGAAACTTTGAGTGAAGGAAAATATTGTAATGAAACCATTGCATCGTGGTAGGCCTTTTTATAAGCCCGTCTGGCTAGCTGCCACCCTCAAGTTGAAACTTTGTCCCAAGCACCCGTTGGTGTATTCCGGCACACGCACTTAAGAGTCAATATCCCCTTTAGGTTTAACGTGTCTACCATCCTAGAGCACATTGTTATTTAACAGTAGCTGAGATCGTGGTCAAGCGCTATACCTATAAAGTATAAAAAAGAACGCATATAAGTATAGTACAACATTATATTTAACCAATCTTCGTCCACTAGTTTAAAATAGAATAAATTTTTTTTTTGGAATTTACTAAATTTGTTACGTTACCATCACCAATCTCATCATCATGTAACAAGTATTATTAAGTTCACTCATCGTCATCGGCAGCCCTTAATAGTCCACTGCAGGACATAAGCCTCTTGCAATTCCGACTTTCCGCATTCAGTTACCGACAACAGCATTCTGCAAGTCGCCACTCCATCCAATTTTCTATAGGCCTACAATGATTATCAAGATACCGTCTACACTTAAGAACTCTAATACTCCAACGACTATATAATACCCTATTAGATAATAAAAATTGGATGAAATAAGTAGTATAGAGAAAAATATCACAGAGATCGCTAACACACACGTATGTTACGCGAAGATAATTACAAAGCCTCGTAAATATCGTAAAACTGAAGTCGAGGTGAAGGTCACAGCTGGCAGCAGATACACCGGGGCTCTAGAAGCTTATTGGATACGTTAACTATCCAACGGGCGCAATAAACTTAAATTATATATCGATATACAACTTGAAATTATTAGATTATCAATTATAGTCAAAATTCAATCGATACGTATAATAAGAACGTAAATCTAAATGTCTGTATTTTTTAGATTTTTGTAAAAAAAGTTTTTGTGGGTCTCTTGTAATAAGTCATACATTTCAATTATTTTTAGAAATGTCTGTCTGTCTGTTTGTTTGAACACGCATCACTGCTAAAGTATATTCACAATAAAACCTCGCCAAGAACATCATAAAGTAAACATCAATGGACTTAATACATTCAGATGATTTTATTGGTCACTGTTTTTTGTACATTAGGTTCCACGCGGACAGAGTCGCGGGCACAGCTAGTAAATAATATAACACCGATACAACATTCGATATGAAGACATTCTAGAAGATAATATCATCAACTTATTTTAAGCAAGCCCTGTATATATCACTGCGGCGCTTTCACGATCTATCACATTTTTTTTGCCAAAATAAGTGAATAATTTCATAAAAAGTTAAACCTCTGCTAAAATCAACAATTTAAGATAAAGGCATCTTCCAAGAATAGTACGAGAAATAGTGCAATTTACTTTGCATTTAAAAACGATGGTATGATTGTAAAAATGACGGTCATTTCATAAAACATAGCTTTTCTAAGTCCATGTGTACATATATTGTATTTTCCAAGCTTAAACGAAATGGACAAGCTGTGATAATAAAGACATAAGTAGACAGTTACTGTTAATATGGAACTTTTCGTATTAACCTGACATTTGTTGTCATTCTTTAAGTCTCCCCAACACGAGCTATTGCCCCAAGCAATTATTACCTAATTTGCCTTCTGTTTAATCCGCCCTTGGGAGCGTTGTACTCACGCGAATTCCGTAGACCTCGTCGCCATTCATTTAATAACCGCCGATAACATAAATGACGAATCGTAATTTGCTAAATGTCTTTTTCGTTTGGAGGTTCAAACAAAACCGAATACACGCAAAGGTTACGTGGCTATGTTAGAACCTTAAAAGTGGTTTTTTGTTTATATATTTCCTTTTTATATTACATTAACTATAATAAAGTAGTGTGTCTATAGGTTTATATAACTAGCTGACCCGGCCACGCCTTGCTGTGACTCAGTTATTACATCAACTGGAGAATCCCATAAAAAAATATTTCCACAATGTAAAATTTTTTTTTCGTACTTACTACGCTATTTACCTATCATATAATTGACCTACCTATCAAATTTTTATAACTGTCAACCGATTTTCATAAGATGTTACAATCGAGGAATATGATATTACAAAATTGTTATATTATAAGAAATGTCAAAAGTCCGCTTATTAATTGTACTTATAATCTTGAAAAATATAGATAACTAGCTTTTAGTCGTGGTTTCGCTCGCATTAATGTCAGATTTTTTATGTTTTTCTGTATGAAAAATACTCATTGCTTTTTCTGTACTTCTGATACGAAAGGGATATAAAAAATTTCATAATGATCGGTTATGTACTTAAGGTGTGAAAACGTAACAGATAAACGGACAAACTCACATTCAAATTATTAATATTAGTTAGGGTAGCTTTGGAAATCACAAAATATACTAATACTGCGTGGAATACAAATAATGCACTAAAAATATTACTGCATAAAAAAGCGACTGCCCGCGGTATTTATATATTTAATAATTAGATAAAATATCGAATAAAAACTTTGTAATATATAAAAGAACGCGTACAGTACGGAGCGCAGTTCCTAGTTTACATACATACATACATATATTTTAACTGATCTTCACACTTGAGGCGACGGAAGTGGCCAAGATGACGAGCTTCTAAATAAGTCTCTCGCGATTTCCTCTCATATCCAACGAGCTTTTTTATAAGATGGTCGCGATCAATACTTAGGACTCGAGATCATATTACAGTATTAAGCTTTTAAGACTATAGGCCCTTGGCGATTTGATGTAATAAGTGACCGGCTAAAACCTCAAAGTTATAGTGCCGGACGGCGTATGTCGGTGGTCGCCGTTGTTTTTGGATTGTACTGTGCTTACCATCAGGCACAGTGCAGTCACTTTGCCATGCTACAATAAAAAATATATATGTATATATTTTCTATACCCAATACAGTTTGTGTACTGATGTTTAAAATATAATGATTGCCATGCTGTAATGGTGGTAGAGCTACGCTGAAACTATTACTGATTTCAGCATGGATGGGTCGGCTCGTCCGGGGTAGTACCACCCTCTCACAGAAACACCGACGTGAAGTAACAGTGCTTGCATTGTTGCGTTTCGTTCGGTCAGTGAGAGAGCCGGAGGCCCTCCTCCCCTCCCCTCTTCTCCTCTCCCTCTCCCACCCCTAATCCCTTCCCCCAAAAGGGTGGCAACGCACTTGAGACTCCTCTGGTGTTGTTAGTGTCCCTGGACGGTGGTGATCACTTAACAGCAGATGACCTACCTGTTCGTTTGCCACTGATGACATAAAAAAAAAAAAAAATTAAGGCATTCATCATTCGCTTACATTCTCAATGGTACGCTGCAAAGAGCTAAAAACAACAAAGGTATACCCTATACATATTTATCTACATACTTTTATAACTGACTTTGGTAAGTAATTTCTCAGAAATATTCCAGTAAAAACAAATTAAGCTCTTTAGAACGTATATGAGGCACGATGTCAAGTTTTTCATACAAAAAGCAAGTTTTAAAATAGTTTACTACAACTTGCATTTCGATAGAGACCGTGTGTAAGAATCCTGTATTGAAATTCAAATACTATAGTTTAGTGACATCTACTTATGTAGTTTTAAAACATAATAAATATTATATGTCATTTTATTCGTGGGAACGAGAGATGACGGTAATGTCTATATAATATATTTTATCCGTAATAGGAAAATAAGTGTTGTCAATCGATTAGTTTGCTAATCGATATTAGTATTTTATTTTACATACATAACACGTATTTCAATCAAGTCAAACATTTAATTTACTTATATATTATTTAAATTTGTTAATATTACTAATATACATTTAATAAATAAAAAATATACATGTTAAATATACTACGTTGATTACACCATCCAAATCAACAAAGTATACAAGGGACATGATAACGATTACATAAAGTGTGGCATTATTTTTATTTCCCTTAAACAACACATTTTGTTCAACTTTATAATTCCGTATAACAGCTAGTGTTTTATTAAAAGTTACTAAATAATTTTTGCAACGTTAAGTTATTAAGTATTAGATATGTCAACGATTGATAGTAATGATGTAGTTTAGAAGATTAAAATATCTTTACATAATGCATATCATCATTGATAGTATAACAATGAGCAAGGGCTTTACTTTCGCTTGGAATGCGTCTCGCCCCCGCGTTATCTCGTTAGCGCGAACACCGTCTGCGGACGGCACTGCGGCGCGCCCTAGCCGGCGACCGCGAACTAGGGCAGCGGGTGATCGGGAGCGGGCGACGCCGCCGGCGCGCTCGCTGGCGCTGTGGCTGCACCGCGACGCCCGCCGCCGGCGCTCCCCGCAGTGACGCATTGCAGGTGCGCGACGGCCAATCGGCGCGCGCCGAACGCCGGTTCACGCCGCCGCACCCGCCCGATATAAAACCGACTATCCTTTGCGGAACAAATTTAATGCTGTGTCGTTCGTCCCGAGACATGGACTTAGACGCTCGAGAAAATCATATTTGAAAAGTTCCCGCTATTCGGTTCAGTGATAAAATTCACCCGAGAATCGAATCAGAGATATGAGAGTGCGTCGAATCGAGTAGTCGATTTGGAACAATCGAGGTCGAGCTCGAAGCGGATCGCGGTGCCACTCCACTGTCGTCAGTTTACCGACGTGACCGTTCGCGCTAGTGAGGGCGGCAGTTTCGTTTCAACCGTCGGTTCGTGCAGTCGCTTTTGCGGCATACTCTGTGATTTTTAGTGTAGAAGATAATCCAAGTTAATCTACAATGGTGAGTGTTATTTTTGCTGAAACGTATCGGAAGTGCATTTAGAGGATCACAAGGTTTCGTTTTTTGGTAATATTTTTGGGATTCGGTGCATCGATGTTTATAGTGATGACGGCCTCCATTATATTATTGTGAGGGCCGCTATTTGCCGCATTGCGGGTCGGCGACGTCTTGTTGTTGAAACAGGGATTCGATATCTGTGATAACAAGTTGCCGCGCCATTTAACAGTGCTATTGAAGCGTAACATTTTAGGAAATACGAGTTGCAAGTTATCGAGAAACATCGGTCGCCATAGTATCGTAGGTGGTGCCGGTGTTATGACGTTGGTTTGTTCGAAGCCGGTCTGTCGATGACGCTTAAAAATGGCGCACGTTTGCATTTATTAAACAGAAAACAAGTGATTCTGTGCGTCTTAAACGCGTTGAATAAGCAGTGTCGCGCCCTGTTGTGTGCGAATCGATCGACCGGTTGAGAGTCCCAACTGTCAAACGCCCGTTGACTCATCGCGTTTTGATATTTTTCATACGCAATTTGTTGTCTTTTGTCCGTCCTTATTCACTGAGAAAATCGTTACTAATGGTATCGTATGTTTTTACCTGCATCTTTTCTCGCAAACCTGCGATATGGTATAACTAGTTTGTTCGCTGTCAAACTATTTCTCAGCTGATATAGCGGAGTAATCATTTCCTAGTTATTTTGTTAGTGGTTGCCCGTCAAATGCGTTCAAGGCGATCTGGTGGTACTTGGAACCTTATTCTCATGATATGAGTTGAGTTGTTGAAAAATATGTCCGGCGTGTATTGTCGAATCGTGATAAAGTTGTATTTATACACAAAATGCGTCAAAATCGACTTGGTCTTAATAAGTAGGTGGAGCATTAATTACAAACATCACATGACTAAATAGATTGATTGTTGACAGGAAACTAGTGGGTAGAATTACAATATACAAATTACATATAATTTAGTATAATCTAAATTTTTCACTCTCACTTTTATAGCAGAGTGGTTCTGTGTTTATTTTGACTTTGGGATTTTGTTCTGTACAACTTCTGAATACTTGACAAAATGCACAACTATCATGAATATTTATGATTAGAAATTAATTCCAGACAATTAATTTTGATGTATTCTATTGATACTGAAGTGAATTTCATTTTAAACAATAAATAATTATAGTTTAACACAAACATTATTAATTATCTGTAATTAATAGTTATTGAAGTAAATATTAAATCATCATAAATCTTTATTAATGGTTCTGATAATATCAAATACCAGTAAATATTACAAATGTACATTTTAAAACCATCTTTGAGATGATTGGGTTGTAGTGTCGTAATATATTCTTTTATTATACTCTGAAGTTAGTATTTAATGCCATATTTAATTAAACACAATAGCACCAATGAGGAAATATCAACTATGGAATATTTTAGAACAATATATTGGTTTATTCTCATAGCAGGAAAACTGTTTTAATACTACGGCAACTAGTTAACTCTATGTAAGTAATATTTAGCTGATATTTTAATCAATATATGAATAATACATTGATTATTTAAAAGAAGAATTGTGATTTCTCGCAAAGCGAAGCTTTATTCATCTTTTTTTTTAAATGCAACAATTAATTTCAAATTAAATTATTTATTTTCATTTTATTATTATATTTTATGTTTATTTATTAATAATTGCACTACCTACAGTTACTCTTTTCTTGATAAATATACCGCTTGTTAGCTAGAAGAAAACCTTGTGGTAAAAGAACCTTGTGGCATTAAGCTTGCAAGTGTACAAACTAAAAAGTGCAACAAAGTTTCAATTCATTCATATTTTCATGTTTACTTTGAATTTTAAAAGGGTTATCTCTTCATACAATCTTCCAAACTTACAATATCTTTAATTTTATTTTAATGTACAGCAGAGGTTTTGTTGATATGTAGAGGAACTTCCTTTAGAGCTTAAATATATAAAATTTCACCACACTAGTTATATAAAAGAGGGAGGATGAATATATTTACAGTTTAAAATACTTTTTATAATTTAACTCTAATTGAGTGAAAGTAGGTGAATATCTATTTATTAAATTATACTATACTACTGACTACTCTCAGCACTTCCACATTAAATTACACTATAAATATTTAATAACAAAATATACCCTTATACTGCCTAGTAGATAGTTATAGAATGATGGATATCATAAATACTTGAAATGAGAAATTTTTTCAAACAATGTTAGAGTTAATCATTCCTAGATATGCTATATTCATTTTAAATGTTTCACAAAATTTAAGGGAATTGTTACAAAATACGTCAATGTGGTTAGGGATGCCAATTAACACTATGTAGGTACATTGTGACTATTTATCCGGGCAGAGCTTCATCTTACAAAAACTTTCACATAGAAGTGTGTGTACATCAAGACATCTTGCCCTTTTATGTGACAAACTGCAGAAGTCAAAACGATTACTATTTACTCAAATTTCTCCAAAATAATTTAGTAACACAAAAATAATAAATAACCATCAAATTATTCTAACTAATGAAATACATCAATTCTATATAATCATTGTTATTTATGTAAAGATTTGATGTATCTAATATAGTGGCGTTAGTATTCATGTTCTGGTGGAGTTGTAGTCTCGCTTCTCGAGTGTGTTTTCCAATACATGCGCTGTGTGCAGTGGTACTACACATAGTCAATAGCAGAATATTATTATCCTATAAGAACATTATAGCTAAAATAGAATTAGTTGAGGAAATATAATTAACTTAGAAATCACTAATGAATATTTATAATCATTATAAGAACATATATCTGCCATTGTAATTAAGCATTTTTTGCCCCTCAGAAAGAGGCCTTTGGTTGACAATGGGACATTTACAGGATATTCAGTGCTCTACTATAGTATATTATTTATCTAAAAAATTATAACTTAAGGAGGCATCAAATAGTTGAAGCATAAAAATTTTAATCAGTTAATTTCTGAAATTACTTGAGATCAAAAACTTATAAATAAAAGAAATATTCTGTTCACAATTACTGTGTGAATCATAAATGTGGCTTTATAGAATAACAACATAAAATCATTGAATTTTTTATTAATTATTAATGAAGTCATTTTAGAGATCAATGTCTATTCAAACTGATATATAAATATAGATTATATAGTAAATATAAACTGTATATTTAAAACATTGGTAAACCATTAAAAAGTCATTTATTCATACACATTTTTACTTTTTTTTATTTATAAACCTAGTCCTCAACTTTATGCTGAGCAGAATTTGGTTTTACTGTTTCTCCTGTCTAAAATTTTTGTGTCTTGGCATTACTGGGATATCTAGTTATATTAAAATTTGTTGCAAGATAGTGTTGTAAGATTTATCAAAAAACAATACCTGTCTGTTATTACCCAGCTCTTTACAAAGTTACTAAAGTTGATTATATTATTTCAAAGTAATTGTAGACTAAGGTAATTGTTACAATTGTACCTCTTACCAACGTTTCAAATGTTGTACATAAAATTTTTCAGATATTTGGAGGTCTCGGGTTTTAAAAGCTTTTTACAGACAACTTGACATCAATGTATGCCTATTTTGATTTATAAAAGGATAGGCAGGCAATCATGTAAACTTAATTAATCAAGTTTCAAAGGTTATTCATAATTGTCAATGATATTAATATATATAGATTTTTAATTCATTTTTGAACATAAACTTATTTATACACACCCACTCAATGTATATGTACGCTAATAGAAATGTGGAATATTTTTTTAGTTTGTTATTTTACTTTGGGAATTCCATTACAGTGGTACATAAACATTTACCGGATTGCCGTTTTTATATATTATCGCATGAATGAAACTGTGAAGTGTGCATAAACAGACAACGTAAACAATTGTTTTTATGTCCAGTATCTTGCATTGCTTTCCCATCTATTAAAAGGCGTCCACTGCGTCGATTGATATCGTTTCGAAATCTTGTCTTGATGAATATTAATAGCGCATTTTCTCTTAGGGCGCGTTTATTAATTACGTAAGGCATTTTTGATCATTTTTTGACAGCTCTCCCCTGATTAGATATGAAATTTGTCTCGAGATCCCTAATCTCAAAGCTCTTTCGAAATTTGCTTCATTACTTTTAATTTTACTTTTTTACTATTATTACATTATTTACTGTTATACTTACACACACACACACACATATTCTTTCACATCATTTTTGTCATATTTTTTAGACTTTTTTTTGCTCTTGAAAAACTACCGAAACCCCCTAATCCTCTTACGTAATTAATGGATGCCCCTCTACTTGTCATCTAAAGTCTATTGATAAAACCCAGCAGCTGCACTTCAGATCTTATGTTTAGCTCGTGAACTTAATGAATTGATATCACGCGAGAATATTTTGGCATATATATATATA
>MU158811.1:1461484-1509609 GCA_015888305.1 Antheraea pernyi | reverse complement strand
ATATATATATATACACAATTGTTATTATTTTCGACATGATAAAATCATGACCGTTTACCCTGTTTTTAATTATAAATAATTATACCTGTCGATTTAAAATAATTTATGACGTCAGGTAACAAATTCTTACATTAGTCAAAACATTTATTACATGTAGGTAGTCTTGGGCGTTATCGCGCAATAAATTTATTATCATAATTTACATTGATATGATAAGGGCCAATGCAGTATTTTGTGGAGTAACCGCAGCGTGATGTGTCAGAAGGCAGCGAGCTAGGTAATTACACATAATCTCTGCGTTTTATCTTATCACGCGGCCGTATCGCTAGCTCACTCGGCGACGCGCACAGCTCTGCCGGTCTTGTGTTACCGATATTCCTCAACTATGGTCGTCATGGCTGTACGTATTCTTTTTTTTACATTTTCTCCACAGTTTATTATTTGCCAGTTTTATTCTGTTAATAACGATTTGATTTAATCAATATTTTGCTTATTCAGACATTTTCTCGGAATGTAATTATTTCAAAACATTCATCGAGTCGCTAGCGGAACATTTCGGGATGCAGTTATTTTAAATTAATTTCACTGGTCTGTTTACCTGATTGGGTTATCGTCGAAGTGTCTGGGTACTTACTGAATTTTATTCGAAGTTATCTCTATGTAGATATGTAGGTAATGTTACGAAACAATTAACTACCATGACACGTCACTAGCATTTCTTCTGAATTTTAAAATGTAGTTTATAAGTGACTTTTTGGTTTATACTATTCATTTTATATTTTAGGCGGATCAGCTTACGGAAGAACAGATCGCCGAATTCAAGGAGGCGTTTTCACTTTTCGACAAGGACGGCGATGGCACCATCACAACCAAAGAGCTCGGCACCGTCATGAGATCCCTAGGACAGAACCCCACAGAAGCCGAACTCCAAGACATGATCAATGAAGTCGATGCGGACGGTGAGTTAATCAAGTCAAAAATACTTTATTTAGGCCCTAATAAGGTACTTTACGTCAAAACTACCACGGGTTCTGAGAAACAACACATTCATCGAGAAGTACCAGCAATAAACATGATCGGGTCTATCTTTTCAGCGTAAGTATACTTGCAATACATTACACGTTAAAATCGTTTTTAGTGGATACACAGAGAGGAGTCAATTCCAGACATTACCATCGTTCATATATTGATCCACTCTGTGACACCAAAACCAGTTTAACATGACGCTTAAACTTACAGTCCGGCAAATCGGCAATATGCTCTGGGACTTTGTTGTAAAACCTGAAACTATTATTATTTTTACTGAGTCTGAAACAAGACACGAGCAGTTTATCATAATTTCTGTTATTTAAATCACGAGGCTGTTTTACAAAATCCAGGTTTTCAAGGATTTTGCGGATATATATTAAATTATAAATTATCAAATCATAATATTTACTGTATGAAGCCAAAGATCCTGAAACAGATTATTTACTTACTGATTGCGCATATGTCTACGGCAGAAGGTTGAGGTTGAGATTGAAGGAGATTGAAATTTTGTCATACTTGTTATAGACTGAATCGTACTACTTGTTATTATTGTAAAAATTCAAGCCACATCCTCAATTAATATTATCTGATTACGCCACTGCACCACATTACGGATGTTCGTTTGCGGACCTATATAGAAACTTATCTTTCAATAAAGATCCACACTTTATAGCGTTATAGAAAACTATTCGTTGGGAAAGTTTTTAATTATTGAAATTTTCTCTTTTCAAGAGTCTAAAATTGTCGAGATTTTATGTGAGAAAATTATATTGTTAGCGTGTTCGTATGCTCCGTATATGTGTTTGATGTACAGAGGAGAACAATTCAAATATGTGTTTCGTAATTCGAGTATAGTGAGGGTATGGCGACTTACAAATCCGCTTCCAAAGAGATGTGTCTGGGACTGGAATTTAGGGTACAGCATAGTTTTAACATTGAAGATATTTTTGCTATACATACTATGGCATCAACCTTTGAAATGAATATTTAGAAAAAATAATTGAGGTCTAATTACAAAATAGTAATAGTTTTTAGATATATTCACAGCTTTTTTTTTTTTTTTTTTCGAACTGACTATGCTATTGACCTGGCAGGGTCTTTACAGCTTCACCGGACTACATATATTCACAGCGTTTTTATTTAGGTGTAGCACCAATATTAGTGCTTAAATTATAATCGTTTTTTTTAAATTGTTTGAATATAGGTCTACACATTTTTTTAAATTTACTCTGGCTATACTATCATTACCTATGTTAGTACGTATTTATTTACAGAATATAAAGTAGATTATCGTCGTAGTTGGCACGAGCACAATCGCCACGTTTGTAACATTACAACTGTCGAATCACTACATGACTTATCGTTTAAATATGTTAGTTGTGTGAGGGCTGATAAGCCGGTTGCTTTGCCTATTATAGCTATATATTCTCTGCTGTTTTTATTTCATTCGTACCGCTTCTGTATTGCTTAAACTGATATTTTAAATACCTACATACATATACCTAAACATTTTTCGCTAATTGAAATGGGGATTCGTTTCCGAACCTTTCAATGTGAAAATAAGTCGTAACATGTCAATAAATTGATGCTAAATTTATTACAAAGAATAGAGTATACTGGTACATTGATCCCGGTACAGTAAACGATATCGGCACACTGCCTGAAACTGCGAATTTGTTGAAAGTATTAGGAATGCTCTAGTGGCGATTGCTTTATAAAGAACTAGCTTTTACTCACGGCTTCGCTTGTGTTATTGTCGATTTAATCAAGTCGGGTACAGTACCGTTCTTCGTACTCGTATCTCTTTTTCTATAGCCTTAACAACATGTGAAAGCGTAACAAACAAACTCACATTCGCATTTATAATATTAAAATTAGGATGAACCATTTTTTTTACCGTAATAAAATAATCACCGTCATTATGTACCATTGCCGCTTTGTTTCTAAGATAATGTTATGTTGTATGTACTAATTAACAAACTACTTATTTAGATAGTTAAATTATTCGAACAAACTAATTAGGGCAATATTCAAAGTTATCAGGGCAAGACGAGCCTATACAATGATTATTATTATTTAGTAGGTACTTTAAAACAAATAATAGAAAGTTGTTTTCTTTGTTGTTTGCTCAAACGAGTCAAAATGTACAATATTTGTACACTCTTTAATGTTTAAACTTAAAAGATAGTTAATTATAATTGACTGATATTAGTTAATTAATAATTAAGTAGTTAATTGACCTGTGGAAGTCCTAGTTTTAATAATTAATTACATAGAAGTATACCTAGGATCCTACTTAATAACGTTTTATTTAAATGTAAATTCATTGATAATCATATGTTACACTATAATAATTATTTAGTATTGGCTGATAACCGCGGCTTCTTCTTAACAATATATTATATACACATAGTTAAAAAAACATTAAAAAAATGACAGCAAAGATATACTTCGCTTATATAATTTCTTTGTAAAAGATATTATCGATTTACTCCTCTCCTGCGTATGTGCATCACCCCACTTGCATTATCTCATACATGGCTGAAAAGTGATTACAAAATTTTTTATAACCTATTATTATTTAATAAATTAATATTACATTAAAATACCATGATATTTTTTTTAGATAAAAACTAAATAGCTATATATAAAGGTAAATAATATTATCGATATATGTATATCCATTAGCTTTTGACCACGTTTGATAGAGTGAACCGATATTAATGAAACAAAGATTAAATATTAGGTACTCGAGAATATGTTTTATGATTTTCTCGAAGATGATTCATCATAAACGTTTTTGTTTAGCATTGACACGTGTACAAACAAACAAACAGACAGACATTTCTAAAAAAACATCTGTATCCACTATATCGTTACTGGCCAAGATAATTTGGTAAAAATATTGAATTCTTAACGGACGACTCACGGTAAATAATATAAAATTAGCATTAAGATAGCAAGGAAAACTTACATTGTAAAACATAAGACAAATGGTCTGTACTAATATTGACTGTAGTTGCGTGTCGTAGAGCTCGTTCGTACTTGTGTGTACTCAACGCTTGTACGCTATCACGGGGTTCACACTGTTATTTATTTTGGTTTACTGAAACGATAAGTCCGGTTTCACGTGATATATATATATGTATATATACAGTAGCTTTTGTGGTGAATTTATTTTATTTTTGCATCGTGTTACAATTAAACATTCCGTTGTACAAAGAATATATTTTTATTTTAATATTATATGCATTTATGTTGTTCAATTTTATTTGAGTAAATAAGTATGCAACTGCTAGGTTTAGGTTATTAATTTAGGTAACGGAGCGTGCATTAATTAGACATGTCGTGATATTTATCTCGATCAAATCCTCTCCTCCCCATCCTAATCTCATATGAGATCTTTCTAAATATATATATTCTGAGTGTAATAGATACGTTCTATGTATTTAAAGACAATTTGCTTTATTATTTCTACTTTTATACCATTATTACATTTCGATACCTGTATCATAACTAAAATAACTTTACTTCTATTCATGGCTTGTAATATATAGCAGAATTGTACTAGGTTCCGGTATATTTTAGTCTAGAAACATGTTTTAAAATTAATTAGATATTCCCACATTAATACACTATATTTAGCCTGAAAAAAATTACGTGATATTTGCCAAAACCCCTCTCTCCCCCACGTTAGATTTTGTGATATTCGACCCTTGAACGTTTCACGTAATTAATGGACGATTTTATATATTAAAAAAAAAATATCTTTGTAGCTGAGACACTTGTAAGAGTAAAAGACTTACATATAGCGGTAATATTAACTCAATAATGCCCCATTTCTATATCATAATTCATATATAAATATATATCGAGTTTATTCTCAATACATAGTTTTTATAAAACTGGGTATTGGTCGGGACTTGGGTCATATGATCGAGTATTGATGAATAATATATATATGAGCAATCACAATAATAACAAAAAACTATGTTAATCGGTTATTAATCACTTTCGTATTTGTATTAAATCTTGAATCTAGCTAGACGACACGTTATTACTTGGTTTTTACTAAGATTCTTTTACGACAAAAACTTCCCCTTGACTCATCGGAGTGTTTTTTTTATCATTTTCCGAACAATACAGAGAGAATTCCTCTACTTCTATTTTTAATATTTGTTGACTTTATGTCTAGGGTTATTTGAGGCTATTGGAATTTAAAATTGCTTGCTTTTTTTTAAATTTGGGTCTAACTAAAATTAGTCACACGTTCGATAGACAGGGGTATATATAGTTTTCTCGATCACGGTGACACATAAAGACTATTAAATTGTGAATTGTCCAGTCACTGCACGCTTTTAATGTCTTTAGTCCTATACTCTATATACGAGTATTATTGATACTGTGAAATCCGTCTTTGTGTATTAGTATCGCCTAACCAGACGTGTTAAAAATAAATGGACTTTAACGGACTGTGTGTATTAAAAAGCAATCTAATATTATTTTTCGATACCGCATCGTTTGCCTGCATTATACGTAGCATGAAAATGTTCAATGCAACAACAAAAATCTTTCCCATACTCCTGACGGCTTGAATACGACTTAATCTGAACGAAAAATAACATGTTTTTTTAAATACATATATGGATAAAAAGTCAAAGCCTTCATGACAAGCATAGAATTAACTGTGCTATTGAAGTACAGAAAAGGTAATAATATTTAGGAGTGGTTGCGACGCCAGCGCCAGCCGGCCCTGACATTGTACCTTATCAATTCGCCATCACCTCGAGCCAATATTAATAGATATATACAGTCTACAATGCACTGGTTTCGTTCACTCGGCCACTGTACCCGGATGTCAAACGTGCACATGTTTTTAATGTATTGATCTGGGTGTTCTTTTTATCTCTAGATCTATTTTTGTTCGCTATTCTAGTAACAAGGAAGTGTAATATAGTTAACGTTTTGACCTAGTTTCTTGTTATATCGTATTTCTTTGATATTATTGTTTTAATATTAATTTAAACGGAACTATATATTAACAATTTTTACCCGCGCCCTATCCCTCCGGTCAGCAAAAGTTAGCAATACTCTTCCCCCCTCCCCATGCTTACGTAAACATTTGTATAAAGTATTTTTAATAAGTTTAGGTTTCCTTATTGATTCATGGGCAGCAGTCAATAAGTCTGGAAATAGCGAATTTATAATATATAGATAAATTGACAGTGGTTCGCTACTAGGGTGTTGGTAGCAAAGTGGATAAGACTGCGCGCCTCACATATCAGAACTACACATCCAGATGGGTCCTTATGTCATCAAAAATAAGTAAATCAAAGACTCCTCGAACACGATTTATTTATATAAAACTGTAAGCTTTGAAAGTTGGAATATCTAAGTGTAGCAATTATAATAATTTTAAGGTAAATTGGAAAGTAATTCATGAAAGGTTGTTTGCATGAAGCGGATCTGGCTTTTAATGTTTTTTATGTAGGTGTTGTTTAGCGAAACTGTTTTCGCCTCGTTGCCTCTAGATTGCTTCACAAAGAGCGCTGCGGCCCTGAAGCTAATTGTTTCAGCGTCTGTACCTACCGAGTTCAGATTACACACGACACCATTATAACTAGTTTGTAAACAAACTTCGCACTAGCTAGCTCATCTATACACATCCCTCTCACGACTTATCATTTAAATATATTGACGCATTTGAGACTATCCTCGGATGTGATTTCACAGTCCTATACTATAATTTAACATTTTAAATTATAAAGCGAGATTCTACTAAAGTGTACTATATGGAGCGAGGGTTAACTTTGATTTGACGGTTATTGTATGGGCCGATTACAAAAAGCATTACAGCGATATGCAATTTTGTTTACAATCTATCGTTTTTCATTTATTACTAACGATATTTTAACCTGCGATATTTGTAGTTTTTCTTTATTTCGTGTAGTTGCGTGTTAGCATTACGCGGAAATTATTGGACACATAAGTTCTCATATCTATACACTTGTCTATTTGTAGGCAACTTTCTATTCAAATAAATTAGTGTTCCTCAGAAATAGCCACGTAACAACTTCAAGGCTTTTGGGAATGTCAATTATTTATTGCTAATTGTTTTTATATCACGCATTATATGTAATGTTCTTTACGCCAATATCAATGATGTAATTATATAGATTGAATAACGCACAGCCGCACAAAAGACTAGCGTACCGTGTTCACAATATCTAATATCATAATCTGATTTATAATTTTAAATTGTATTGTTATCGTTAAGTCTCAGAAATTCACGGTTTATACGAATTCGAATATTATGTTCTTAAAATCGATAAGGAATAGGCTGATAAAGTATCTATTTTGATAAGTTTTACGTGCCTAATTAAAATTGAAGTCAAAAAGCCAATCCGAATTTAAATAATATTTAAAACAGTAATCAATTGTAATTGATAACTTTAGGTTCAATGCAAGGAAAATCTATAGAAAATTACTTAGTTTGCTTATGTCGTCTGCCGCTTACAAGGTTTTAGTATCAGCTGGTGTAATAAATACATTTTCATATTTTTTGCATATCTACATTCATATTCTATAGAATTAATATGTATAAGTTCTGGTCGCTACATCACAATCACTTGCGTATACGTCTAGTTCGTGCTAACCAGATATTCTCCTAGCAAGAACAACATAGAGTGGATTTGTTACTACTACTTTTTTCGACGGGAAATTCCATAGTCAAATAAATATCTGATCCCAAATATGAAAGCATCGAAAATGTCTTAATTCACTATGATCCTACTTTTCACCATACGTATTGGTGATCGCGTTCCAATAGTTAAGATAAGTAATATATTTAAAATGGGTTTCTAATAAATAAGTCCAATTGTTGAAAAAATATTAAGATGTAATAGCCAATAAAAGACGGGGGTTAACGGGACATCCTTAATTTAAAATAAAAATGGGCAACTATTTCGCCGACATCACTAAAATTTTTATATATATGTACGGAGCGCACAGAATACACAAGCGTCCTCATGATCCATATTTAGTTTCCGACAATAAGCGCATTGACACATCCGGCTGGACACAATGGCGGCCGACGCGAATTAATTCTCCGCAGGCACAGTGCGCCGCGCGGGATGCGGGCCACGGACGCCATCTCGCGTAACAACTCCGATAAACATTTTCCTGTGTACGTACCCGTGCGCACTCGTCCTGTTTGATAATTTAATCGCTTTTGTTTAATTTGTTGTGATTATTATAATAGCTTTTTAAAAATTGTAAATATATTATAGATGTTCACGACACCCACATTGGTCGCTCCTATTGTTACTATATAAATTTATATTGTCAATTGTATCTAACGTAATTGATAAATAATATTAAATTGTATGGATATCTTCTTATAGTTTGTTTCTTAATTTATATTAAAATGCATTATTGAACCGTTTCGAAGTATTTTCCGAATTTTTAACTATATTAAACAGAACATCTGTATAACAAATTTAATATGGATTGTAAAAAAACTGAAGTAATAAAATAATTATATATAATGCCCATTGAATCACATATAACAAATTATCAGTAACACACGAGTTCGATTTTAAACCGATTGGTGTCAGGAAATGTTGTAAAGTAACCGACATGAGTGGAGCGCGAAAGTAAATGCAACAATCGTGTACATAATTATTCATATAAAAACGATATACGAGCTCGGTCTATACGCTGACATTACACATAAAAGCATTCGTAAATCAACATTATATTCAAGGCGGATAACTCAATAACAAACTTAGATTACGAACTATGTATTTTTTTTTAGTTAAAGGATCAACTTTATCAGAAAAAAAAAACCGGTCAGAATCTTATTTTCAATAAAATAAACATACAAAACTAAGCAAATTCGCGTGAGTAGAAAACTTCCTAATTAAACGTTGGTTCCTGTGAATAACTACTTAGAACAACTAAGAATACAGTACACCTTTGTGTGTATTTATGCTTTATATCACTTTAAACAAAGTGACTTCTGTTAACATTTGACCGTATATAGTTAGTAAATTGTGATGAACGTATACATTCAAGAAATAACTTTTTATTAGGTAGATTAAAGTGTAACAAATATAATGATCTGCCATTAATAACCAAATTATATGTTAATTTTATTACTGCCCTAATTTAGAATTCACTAAATTTGGTTAAATCTAAATATCTGTGTGAGTACAAATATAACTCTTAAAATTTAAATGCTTAGGCGACGTAAATAAACATATTTGAATTTCTACTAAATGAGTCACTAAATTACTTGTTTATAGCTATCTTTAGGGTTAAAAGCATTCCAAATTCACTTAAGTAGTTCCCATACAATATAAAAAGTTAAACATGGATACAATAATCATCGACATACCTGTTGGCTGTTATAGGAATCTTACATAACTAGGTACAGAGTAGCATATATCTGTCTATATATAAATAAGTACAGATACGTATGTGCATAAGGTATTACAATAAACATTCGTTTGGGCAAGCTTCCATCAGAAATCGTCGTACGAATACTCGCTCGAGTAATAATTATTTTAATGCCCCGACCAACGATTTAGTGCATTTCGTTACTAGAATCAACAATCAATATATGAAACGGTTACAGTTGCATAGAATTGACGTTTCGGAACCATGTTTACCAAATCAGGTTCCTAGAATAAAGACGGAACTTTGAAAAATGTGTAACACTAGCTTCTGCCCGAGACTTCGTTCGCGTGGAATAGTTATTTTGGGCTAACGATAGCACGCAGCGAAAGCTCTCAAAAAGAAAAAAGAAACCATTTTGAAACTCTCTTCATTGGTGCTCCGCTTCTATTGGTCTCATAATGATATATACACCTTCCTCGATAAATGAACTATTTAATACTAAAATAATTTCAAATCGGACCAGTAGTTCCTGAGATTAGCACTTTCAAGCAAACAAACTCTTCAGCTTTATAATATTAGTATAGATCAAGTAATCCCGACTTATTTACGTATAATATAAATGTAGAAGTATATTAGACCGCATGCAAATGAATAGTGTACACAAGTTGGTCTCAAAATGTCAATAATTCTGTGTATTTTTTTCGCATACGGCTAAAGAAATTATATAAAATTCATGAGAGTTGCGGCTTGTTTGTTTTTCATATAATGTGATCAAAATGATTAAATTGTAATTTTTTATTTTATTATATTTATGGGCTTTTGACTCTAGCCATAGCAGCCCTATCATAATATACTAACGTTAAAGCCTTTACTACATCTTCTTTCATAAAATCATTTTTCACTCATTTTATATAGCATTTTAGCAACCTCACCCAGAGGATTTGCTAAAACGCTATAGAACATGCCGACATCCAGTTTATTTCGGTTACATTATTTAATTAAATTTATTACAAAATTATTATTACCTAACTAATTATCGTATTTAGGACTATATTAGATAATGTAAGATTATATTAAGAGAGGACTATATAAGAGAACGCTTGATTGCACCGCGTGGCTTTTGCATTGATCTGCTATTCCAGTGGATATATTAATTTGAGTGCCACCTATCGTAATATTGTATGATTGAATACATCTGTACTGTGTTGGTTTCTGGCATGCTTAGATAATAATGTGCACTACTGATCCATGTTAGAGGTAAGATGTATTGTCGATATCCCCACCGAACATCTGCAAATGAGACCGGTAATACTGTAGGAATTTACTGGAAAATCTGTGTTTATACAGTTTGCTTTGTTTCTTATATAAAATTACATTGTTGCCCAAGGAAACAGTATCACGTGGTAACGTTAGTATTTATTTGTATTTAATATATAATGTTTTTTTGTACATCTCTAATCAAAAATAAATTTAAGTATTTAGGTCACGTTTCATTTCGTTTCTCAAAAATGTAAATAAAATGTTTTATTTGACTTCCTTAAAGATTAGCCTTATAAAACAGCTATTATTATTATATAAACAAATAATATATTAAAATATTTCTATAAACGTACACATTTAAATAATCATAACAATTGTTTGTTTAGTTTCTCAGAATAGCGTCTACAAATACACTAGGGAAAACCAGGGCCTGTGTTTAGAAGTAATTAAAAATAAATCCTTAAGAGTTAAATGTTTGTCCAAGTTGTTCCGCATCTATTGAGACCAAATTAAATAAAAGAACGAATACGATGAAAACGATTTAGACTTGACCGATTGCTACATCAATAAAAACTAATAATATTTACGTTGCAATCGTCGTCGTCTTGATCTGAATGCGTAAAGACCAATGTCAAGTGGATAATTTGCGATGTGGGCCACGATTTATTCATTGTTTATTGCTCCTCCCCTCTGGTTACCCCCATCTGCAGCATGTATATCTTCTATATATATAATAAAAATGTAAATCTAACGTATCTCTACTTTTAAGCTTTCTGTGAAAGAAATTGTTGCACGTGTCTTCGAATAAGTACTAATATACATTCCAATCATTTTTAGCAATATCTGTCTATCTGTTTGTTTGAACACGCATCACTGCTAAAGGACTGCGTTCATTATAAAGCATGTCGTCGAGTGACGTTTAGTCTTTGTTTCATTAAAATCGGTCTTCTCTATCAAAAGTTATTGTAATTTGAATGACGGCTTGAGTTAAGTTAAAGACTTATTAGATTCAGATAATTTTATTAATCACTGTCTTTATTACATAAGGTTTCACGCGGATGAAGTCGCGGTTACAGCTAGTAATAACATAAACCTATTGACACTTTTTGTAAAGTGAAGGACGTGATTAAATATATAAATGATGCGAAAAGCGAACCGTATATAAATAGCCCAATCAATTATTAATAATAACTACAGTATAAAACTCTTCACTATATATAATAGAAACGGTATAACGTAAACGTTTTAGAGTTGTTTATATGTATCGTCTTGGCACGATTACTATGTCTGAATAGCCCGTGATCAATGCTCGCAAGAAACAGCTGCTGCCGTTTTAATTAATATTGAAAAAATAATTCAGCGAATTCAGTGATAGGTGTGTGACTCCTCGCTTTACGAACTTTTTGCGAGCTTCATCCATCGTGTGTCCGTTGAACCCTGATTTTGATGCTTTTTAAAATATTTGCTATGATTATTTTAAGTGCGCAGACAGAAATTGCGATTGTAGGTATTACTGAGAAATTTATAGTAACTTTTACATATAAATAATATACTTATCTTTCCATACCATTTATTTAAAAAGATTGTATTGATTTTACGTAATTAATTTAATAATTAATTATTATTATTTTTAGTAGATATAACTACGATTAGATAATTCATTTTAAACGTATCATGGATATTTTTGGTAACTTGTTATTCGTCATTATAATTTTTGATATCATTTGTGATATATACATTTTCATACTGATACGTTTTGTTTTTTAATAAAGTAAATTTTCAAAAAAAAGTATTAACCGACTTCAATATCAATCAAAAACCCATAAGGCACTAAAAAGCGGAAAATAAATAGTTTATCAAACCAACCAAATTAAATAAAACATATGAATATGTGTGTTACCTAGAGATGTATTGGAAGTCGGTGCCAACCAAACCGAAAATCATATCATCTACAGGTACAAAGTTTAAGTCCACTCTCGCGTCTCTGTAATACAAAAATTTTGGTTGGTACCGACTTCCAGTACATCTCTAGGTAGCACACATATTCATATGTTTTATTTAATTTGGTTAATTTGATAAACTATTTATTTTCCGCTTTTTAGTGCCTTATGGGTTTTTGATTGATATTGAAGTCGGTTAATACTTTTTTTTGAAAATTTACTTTATTTTTCCATTTTTAGTGTACATAAATATATTTTACTAGCAGTGCCCGCGAACTCCGTTCCGCCTTAAGTATATGAAAATATGCGCATTTTTGCGATATGGTATGCGATATGGTTTCAGTTGGTTGTACAATAAGTAACGTTTGGTACGAACGCAAACGTATTGATAATCCGCGATAGTTTCTACCACAAACTCGGCTACCATCGCTTTACATATAATACACCTTAAGTAATGTATTATAATTACAATGCTTGCGTCATGTTGCAACACAGCAACGAACATAAGCACAATAGGTTCCTAAGAATTTAAGAGTTTTTTTAAATAATATTAGTGGCAAACGAACATACGGGTCACCTGATGGTAAGTGATCATGGCCGCCCATGGACAATTGCGACACGAGAGGAAACACAGATGCGTTGCTGGCCCTTAAGAAAGGAGTAGGCTCGTTTCTTGAAAGTTTTCTTACTTTGTCACGGATCCCATAATCAGAACCTAACCAAACTCTCATCAAACTACCCTTGAAGTACATCCTTTCCAATAAAAAATGAATCATCGAAATCGGTTAACGTGATATTGAGTTATTCGTCTATTGGTCGTGTACATACTTAATGCAAATTTATAACTTATACGGTTTTGCACTTGATGTCGTTGTCGGAACTGTACCAAATTGAAATGGGACCACACTGGAAGTACCAGCTTTCAAATAAAAAAAGAATAATCAAAATCGGTTTACCCAGTCCAAAGTTATGAGGTAACAAAAATAAAAAAAAAAATAAAAAAAAAATACAGACTAATTGATAACCTCCTCCTTTTTTTGAAGTCGGTTAAAAAGGGATTTCTTGAAGAAGTGTTTGATGCATTATGTGGTTTAGAATGTGTAAAAGGTAGAGTAGTAACAGTTCTCTACTTGGCAAGAGATCTGGACGGTGATGTCACGGACGTTGCGATAAAGAGTCGTTCACACGCGGGAAAGAGACCGCTCGCCACCGTCCTTGTTTCGCAACTCGTGCTATTTCTAGAACAATGCTGGTCGAGCATTAAACTGTAAAATGTAACAATTTATCTGCGGCTCTACAGAATGCCAATATTTAATAGAAATACATTTTTTTAAATATAGTGTTTCTTATAGTATTTTTCTTCTTTATTTTTTGTCCAATTGCGTCTAGTATAACTCATCACGAGAAAAATGAATGTTATTTTTTATTTATGTTGGTAATCATAGTATTTTCTCAGTTTTTGTATTTAACCTATTGTAGTATTTATAGAGCGTTATAGTTATTAATTTGTAGACTGATGTATAATGTAGCAGTCATCGAAATTAAATCAAATTATAATCCTATTTTAAAAACTATTGATTGCATACATTATTTGAATTCTTTATTAACACAGGCATGCTTGGTTTTGCCGCACTCCACAAGAACAAAATCTTGTTCTATCCTTATAATATTGTTATAATCGTGAACCGTTAATAATGTGATCAAAGACTAACATAAAAATAGCTGATCCTGATGAAAATTACACCATGACATGAATATTTCTTTCCTTTGTTAATAACAAATAAATTTTTTTCTATGACGTAACTGTACGTGTTCCAGCCAATTACATTTAACTAGGTAATAAAGAACACCACCCAATATGGACTATAACACTTGACTAATGAGGCTTCGGAGAATACTCATCGTTTACGGTACATTAGTGCCGTACAATTATAGTACCGCATGTTAAAAGTATGAGGTAAATGTCAGTTTATAAAGTAGGAATATCCTACTAATATCCCACATAGTAGGAATATCGTCAAATATATGTTCATCGTTAATCTATACTAATATTATAGGTAAAGTTTCTGATTTTCAATGGTCGGGATAATCTCCGGTACTACTAATCCGATTTTGAAAATCCTTTCACTGTTAAAAAGGTATGTTATCCCTGAGTGCTATGAACTACTTTATTTTGGTGATATACATCTTCAATAATTAATCACGATAAATGTAATTGAAGTCGGAAAAACTGATACAATATAGCGAGTGCGCTGCCTAAACGGTTTGAAATAAAGGAATATAGTCTATTGCAAAAATATTTATTACAAAAAAATCCGCGAATTACGTGACACGGTGTTCGTCTCGAATTACCTCCGAAACTACTTACACGAACTTTACAAAATTTTACACACGTGTGTGATTTGGTCCCATTTGAGATATGTATTTCCGCTTTTATCATAGGTCTGGTAGGTAGCGCTGTAATCAGCTACTACGTTGTAAGATTTTTCACGTTTGAAAATACAATTGGAACCGGTAATACGTGATTTGGCGCAAACGAAGTTGCGGGGTCAGATAGTATATTAATAGAAAATATAACTTTAAAACATAACGCGCATAGAATATTTTACCCTTTGCATGTCAGAGTAGTCGTTGACGCCACGGCAAGGGGGCTGAGGGGGGGAGTGGGCTGGATCAATACCGAGGCCGCGCCGCGTTCAGCCCGTTTGGGAAGGCTAAGGGGGTAATTGGACGAGCTTTACAAACCGTCGGTTCACGGCAGCTTTAGGAAATATTATCGCTTTTAAAATTTCCGTAGAGCTCGTTGCCTAATCTCAGTTTTCGCTCTGTTTGTATGATTGATGTCCGTGTTTCCATCGATATTGTGCTATTTTTTTGTATCTACCTGTTAACGTGTTCCCACGCTCTGGCTCTTTAGACGTATTTATAGATGCGATCGTGTGAACGAGTTTATGATCATAAACACTTGTTAAATCGGCTGTAAAACCCGGTAGCTGTGATGTTATTATTCATACTCTTAAATAAAAACTAACATATTCCACTGGCAATCTTTTCATTAGATTCTCTTTCAGTTCGTTGTTTATTGGCTTCTATTGGATAATGATGTTTTACTATCGTATAATGTTAGTTAGTTATACAGTACATTATAGGAAACGTAATCTTCTTTAGCGCTAATAGTGTCCTTTGAATATATACGAACCCAAGTTACTGCTCGATTAATCACAATGTACGATGTTGGCAATACATTGCGATCGACTGTTATGGGTGGTGACTGTGAATCGGATACGAGTTCACGTAATGAATACTAAGCTCAACTAGTGATGGAAAAGCAAACTCGCGTGCACAGACTGCCCAATTAGCTCGCGTCACCGCGCGATACATTTCCAACTCGAGTGGCTCCTTCTCGTTGACCTCATACAACCTCTTTGACTAAATGAATATTGATTGGTCATTAATATATATACTAATATTCGATCTATAATATTATTTCATTATACGTCCATTAACCTGCACTCATTTTGCTAGAAAAAATATTAGTACATTAATTAAAATTGTAAACTGTACCGCGTATCATTATGACTTAAATAGTTACGTTACGGAAAATAACATATATGTATGTATATCTTATATATTAATACGTGAAGCCAAAAATTTGTACCCCTTTTCAACAGAATTGCGCGAACGGATGAACTCGAAATTTAACATAGTTAAAGTTTATATAAAGAAGTTCAGAAAGCTATTTTTTTTAATATAAAATGCATTGCAACACATTAAATTAATTAAAATATAAATTACTCACACTACTGCTTGAATTTTACACAAAACATATACACATATGTAAATAAAAAAGACATGTTGACATCCATCATTTTACTCTTACGTTCCAATTACATTTTGCAATATATTTTACATGACTGACGTTGCGTGCCTTACATACCCTTTGAAATCTGGTTAAGTTGTAGGTTAATTTTATAATAATGTATGTTAATTCATAATATCCTTTAATAATTAATTGTAAATAAATTAATTTATCTTTAGTAAATTTATGGAACTACTGATATAATTATTATTCTCCTTGGTCTTATTGAATGTCACAATTTTTAGGTGACAGGACTGCTTTCACTTCATGTCACTTGCTTCATGTTGCCATAAGAGTAAAGCAATATTACCAAAGTCAAAGTCAATATTTTAATGTTTAGTATTTTTTTATGGTAAAATCACTTCAAATGGTGATTCAATAAAAAATAAGCCAAAAAATACGTTGTAAAATCAAAATAAGAAAATTTTTTTGCTCATGAAAGTAATCCATGACTTAGATCATCTTTGTTTTGGATTCATCATTTGATTCTAATGTATATCCATTACTTTTCCAAACAATGAGACTACATTTAATTCAACATCACCCAGAAATACCACCCATGGTGTCTTGTAAAATTAATTGAAAGCTGTGTCATGAGTTGCGATAAATGTATTTATTTTTGTATAGTTATGTTTACTTACAATTTGAGAGCCTTACCACCTTATGTAACCGCCTGTTTTTGTTTCAAATTTATAATTAATTTCAATTTACATTTAGATATAGATGCTTTTGTTTATATAATTTGAAAAAAAGTGAAAAATAACTGAGTAGCCATGATGAAAACCTTTGATTATAGAATCCCCTTGCACGGGAACCCTAATAATGTTCAAACTTTAAAAAAATCAATGAACTATGATCGAATGTCGACCACTGGTAAATATATGTAAATATGAATTATGCCTTTCATTGCCGAAAATTTAACTATCAATTAAAAATGTAACTAAAATAAATTGATCCCACTTCTTATTTACAAAATTAAACTGTTCGCTGTTACAATAACCTTATTTCAATGTCATAATTCTATTACGAGACATGATTAGACAGTGAAACGGAAATTTAGTCATTTTTGCTATCATTTTTCTCTTGGGAAATACGTACCAAGGCACCGCGTCGGTTGAAGCGCCGCGTTGGGCGCCATCCGTCGTTCGCGTTGCGTTTCTAGTTCGCATATCTCCATTACAAACTTCACGGTCGATGATTCCCTTTGAGCTTTATCTTACGTTGGTGCGATTCTTATTTCTTATATGACACTTATTACAAAAGTCGTGGTCGTCAAGCGGTTTGGTCAGTGGAATATCAATCCGATGTCCGCAATTTCAAACTCTGGCATGTACCAACGAATTCTTAGGAGTTCGCGTACATTTACTTTATTTTATTTTTAATTTAAATTGAAGGAAAACATCGTGAGGAAATCTGAACTTGAGCAATGCCACTATATTTGGGAAAATACGTAAATTTAAATCGCTAATACGTCGTGGACTGGTGAACTGATTATGCCCATACCTTCCTTCGGGAAGAGACCTATGGCCCTGCAGTGAAATTAAATTCTTACAGGCTGATAATGATATGACACCGAATTTTATCTTTTACATTTTGCGTCGGGTATTCGGAGTCTGTTTAAAAATATGAACACGCAATTGATTGACTTATTAATAAATGTGTTCACCGAGGTTATAATTTTAATCATAATTTAATATATAAAATAATTCACATTATTGAACCCGTCAGTATACGAGTTTATGATAATAATTATTAATGAGGGGCGATAGAACACGGGCTCGCCGGATCAGTCGATGACTTCATTCGTATGTGTGAACGTTGCCGTTTTGTTATGACGAAATTCGACGGACATACTCGATATACCATTTATGTCGGTTCAACCTTGGACAACGATCATGATGGAGGAAATGGAATTTTTCTGTTTTATTTAAAGCAACGATAGATATAGAATGTAGGGTGACAACATACGTACAGCAGAGAGTCTAAATGCGATGTTAACATTTCGCGACCTATACACGGCTGTTATTGCTTTCACAGCAGTTGTGCGAATACAGACGAGAGTAGGAATCTAGAGAATTCCTTCGCTTAGACTAGCTTTTTTGGCTGAATATATTTTTAGTCGAACTTCCTGATTTTATAAAGCGCATTGTTTACACTGTCACCAATACAGTTACCGGGTGCGGGTAAATAAAACGGCACCAAACAAGATGACAGGTGGTGGAAATTATACTGAAATAACCAAATTACCATTTAAATTGAATTAAAATAGAATAAAATGGATGCATATGCAGCTTTATGACTATTTTTTATTTTCACTTTATTATTATACGGCATGTTAAGTTATTGTCGTATATAACGACTTTATCTAAATTATTGATAGCATTCTCCAGCGACTTCATCTGTGTACAGATGCACAGACTGATCCCGAAACGCGATCCGCAGAAGCGAATCACTGTGAAGGGCTTTTTTGCTATATACGTGGTGGTGGCGACCCAATCAGACTATAAAACCCTACCACCCCGCTTTCGCCATTGCCTCGTTCGTTATTCAGCAAGGTGCACCACGTGCAGGTGAGGTTGACTTGGGTATCTCAAGTCTTATGATGTTATTTGACACCCCTTACACTCCAAAGGTCTCTATTTGTTATTCTATTGTGTAAGCTCTATTATTATAAAGTTTCCTCAAAATTCGTGCAGTAATTTTCGCCTGAAAAAGTAACAAATAAACATTTATCCTTACCTTATCATTTATGATATTGAATTAGGATTCAATTAATTTTTAAATTTCATTGAATGATATAAATCTTAATATGTATTTAGGGGACAACTTTTGTTTATCGCTTTGTTATGATTAATGTGTATTCAATTTACATAAGGATGCGACCTAAATGTAAATGTTAACAATACATTGAACGACCTTTCTAGTCACATTGGTATGGATTTTGTGTTTCAATACAGTTATCAATGCGCCATGACTCGGACTATATAATTTATTTATTTTATTGTCTTTTAACTTCCTTATTGCCTCACCAGTCATTGTCAAGTCGACTTCTCGTTATATAGGAAGAATAGTTATTTAGATACAAGATATTTCGTGCAAGCGCGCGCCTTCCTGTAGAATTACATATATTTTCATGCTTAGAATAAATTGACTTAATATATATTTCTTCTCAATTTCACAGTAGGATAACATGTCAGATGTTACACATCATATGCGACTATTTAAGGCACGCTTACTTTTTTTTTAACGTATTTAATTGTCAAGATTGTTAAAAAAAATATTAGAAAAAATCGTATGGAAATGTGAGACGAAAGATGAGACAGTGGGAAAATATTAATATGGACAGAATTAATTTAATTAAGTGGTCTTAGTGTAAAGGGAAGATTTAATCTTCATTAGTACAGTAGTGCGACGCCAGGGTACGCCGCTAGTTAGGATATATAACTGAATAATAATAAAACTACTAGTATTGAGTTATAGTAAAATGGATAACATAAAAACCTTCTGCATTAAAAGACTTTCAATAAACTGGTTACAAGGGTTAGAACCGGTTACATCTGAAAAAGTTATCTAATGAGTGCAATAAAGAATCGTTGACTCACTTGTCAAAAACTGTAATATTTTTTTGAAAGAAAAGAAAAACTATTTTTGAACAAGTAATAAAGTTAAAAATATTGTACAACTATTTTAGTATGTAAGATTACTTCTATTTAAAATTTTCATATATTCAATTTTGACTGACTTACTGACGATTTATACTGTAATGATTCGTTCAAATCTAGGAGAATCAAGCATATAAAAATTGTGCCACAAAACAAATACGACAAATATTTATTTGAAATAAGTTTATTTTCAATTTATATAGTGTTACGTTTATAATTATATTATTTTCCCCTTTGTTTCATTATATATTTCAGAATATAGGGAAGTTAAATGACTAGGTTGTCGACCCAACCGCAAACCGTTATCCGTTATCCTTGTATTTAGAGGTAAACACTATACATAATAGGTTTGCATAATTATATTCGACACAACAGGAAAAGTTTTCTACAAAAACAGTATGTTATGAGTAAGGATATGAAATGTAAATATACTTAAAAATATATTGTTACTAACAACATTATTATTGGTACTTTATACCTAAATTATGCTTATGTGTTATAAACATTTCACTGTATTCGCTGCATTAACAAATATATACGTAACAAATACAAACAAATACATAGCTTTAAACACGCGTTACTAAAATTAATATAACAAGTACTAAGCCATGATTATTTTTAAACAGATGATAAGCTGTTTTGACGCCAAATTTGTTCTTTGATTTATTAAGACATCATAGCTTCAAACCCACATGTTTCATCGCCTATGCCAGAGCACCAGAAGGCGTTAGCCTAATAGTTGCATTTTCCATAAGCCATAATATTAAGGTCGAATTATATAATAACTCATCATTTTATTGATTTTAAATAGAAATATAACATTTTGGATCTTTGACAATATCTTTGGAAATATCTCCATATAATAAAGTTGACTAGATCTTCGAAATTATTGTAATCTCAAGTCGATATAGTCTGTCGAAATCTGTTTTTTTCGAAGTGACCACGCTATTGACCTAGCAAGACCTAAACAGCTTCACCATACTACTATAGCGAGCGCTTAAGGCACTCAGCCGATTTTATTTGACAACTAGCTCATACATGCAATGCAATTCGTGACCTATCTAAGCTAACTATTCATAAATATATATGTGTACCAAGTATACATACCTCAACAACTCTTATATATTATATACTAGCGGACCCGGCAGACGTTGTCCCGCTCTGATTATGAAAAAATCCATAACAAAATATGTACTAAAACGTTCGTCATGAATCACTATCCGCCGGTGAAAACCGCATGAAAATCCGTTTGGTAGGTTTTGCGTTTATCGCGAACAGACAGACAGACAGACGCGGTAGGAGAATTTGTTTTATACTATGTAATGATTTCGTATCGGATAAATTTGTAAACTATTTCAGTTCAATAAGGGCGTTCGATTGAAGCAAATATCCTCGTATACATACGTAACGTAGCCGTCGTCGTCCTACTAAAATCAGTTTCTGGTAAACATCCTTTTAATTATATTCTTCACCATAAATCATTTGAGGTGACTCGTTGCTTATAAATGCAGAAATGTCCGGTCGTGTGTGTTATATAGCGTTACTTTGTAGATACGATGTCTGGATGATTTATTAGCTAATTCAACATAGTATTGTAAACACTGGCAATAATATAGTGTCCGGACGACAGACACGTTATATTGAGTACTCGAACCGATTTGTATAATATACCTACTTATACTTATATGTTTTATTATAATATATATTTGTATAAATTCAGATTATATTATATAATATAAATAGAATTCAGAATTTATTTGAATGAATTATTGATTTTTTTTTATTTATTTATACAATTTAAGAACGATCGATTCTCTACAAGGTTCAAGTGTGGTCGCACCACTATCATAACTAATTTTAGCCGCAACGTAAAAGAAATTATGTAAATAAAATTAACATAAATAAATACCAATTTAAATAAACTCAATCAATTTATACATTTAAATTGTTAACACTCAACTGGACGGTGAATGCAAATATTGTGAGGAAATCTAAAGCCTCTAAAGCCTCGAGGTCTTATAAGTGTACCCGTTTGTTGAAATATATAAAAGTATGTATTTCTCGGAGTCTGAAGTAGCCGATACATCGTGGGCTGCCGTGGTGATTATGCCCGTATCTCTCTTCGGGAAGAGGTCTATGGTCTTGTATTGGGACTCTACGCAGAGGTGACAATTATAAGTTCACGAACATTAAAAACCTTTCGGATCCATCAAAGTAATTCGTTTGAAAATACAGTAGAACCTCGATAAGTTAAACCTTGATAAGGTAAAAACCTCTATAACTTCAAAAAATAATCTGTTCCCTTCCCTCAGAGCCTAAAACCTCTATTACTTAAAATATGCACCCTCGATAACTTAAACTACTAATTACAGTATTAGCCCTCAGTTACTTACAGAAATTTTTCGATAAGCTCTGTATCATAAACTGTCTCCCAATGAGTCATTTCGAAGGAATGTACAAAACGCGAAATTTATTGATTGCACGTGTTTACAAGTTACATTGTTAACAAAAATAATACGTTTACAATCCCCTATTGTTTCTTTGAAATCCCTAAAAGGTGTATTTGCGCTGGTTAGGACAGCGGCTTACTTGGATGATTAGTTGTTAATCACTGTCCAGGAAATTGTGCTGTGTGATGAAAGTTACCTAAGTAGAATGAGTTCAAAACGAAAATTAACAACACTAACACACGCTGATAAATTAAAAGCGATAAAAGCGGAGAAAATGGATTAAAAAGGAAAGATGATGGGGCTCAGTTTGGAATACATTAAAGTACATTATCACTTATAATTGAAAAAGAAGCTGAACTCTTGAAGAACGAAAATATGGAGAAAGTCTTATGTGTAAAAGACGAAAAAAAATAGCTGAATTCCCTATTTTAGAGCAATGTTTATTTAGGTGGTTCAAACAGTGTCCAAACCAAAACATCAGTGTTACAGACCCATACTGAAACTGAGAAACGGTATGATTTGGCCTTTAAGAAAGTGTGCAGCGAAAGTTCGAGTGCAACATAAACCCTTGATAAGTTAAAAACTCTGTAACTTAAAATATTTTGTGTTTCCCTAGGATTTTAACTTATCGAGGTTCTACTGTATATCTATAAGACGAACCGTTCACAAGTGTTTTTTTTTAGTATAATTAGTAAACAATGGTTATAATACCAAAACTGAAATTGTCTCTAGTAATAATGTGATATGTTGTTCTACGGAGCATTAGATTTAATAGTATTAGGTGTTGCGGTTTGATTAGACGATAGACTATTTATATCCGTGTGTGTGGTATTTTTACACACCGTAGCACAGTCTTGTATATCATTGCCGGTTTCCTTGTCTGAAACCACAGAAGCTCTAATTAATATATACGTATCATGTATACATTATTACTTCACTCACCGCTTAACCAATATCTTAATATAGGGGCCTCTTTATTATTATTGCTCGGATGTTGTGTTATTTATACCCGAGTCAGTTATGTCGTAAAATGTAGTCAACATTATAAAAGTTATTAACGTTTATGGTAAAATTAAACGTGATTATCTCGTGACGAAAAAATTGAATTTTTCTCGTATATTTGCCAATAAATTTCAAAGCAATCCCATCGTGATATTATAGAGTATCAATAATCTAATAACATTATATTGTTTGATAACCATGAGTCAATTACATTACATACATTGGTTGTGATGTATATTCAAAGTACACAATATTAAACACAATCTGAGGCGCGCAGCTAAAATAGGCATGAAATCTATTATTTGAGACCATATTTATACAATATGTGATATTCGAAATAAAACAAGTTAAATCAAGATTGACATTGTTCACATGAAAAGCAAATAATAAAAACAAGCGTCGGAATAAAAAAAAGTTACAATCATGGTGGTGTGTACGCGACGGGCAGACGGTAGTTGGGAGCTCGCCAAGCTCCGTATCGATCGGCCCATGAAGCTCCGCCCCCGTACATTGTACAAATCACTGACCCAGTGCTAGTGCCTATCTACCGATGCAGGGTGCCCTTTCCAATTCTGAATCACGATCTGATTCAGTTCCCTCTTTCTATTTTGGAACTAATCTAATTTAAATCAGTACGGTCATCGTCGATGCAACTCTTCGAGATTGTTTTGTTAGCTAATGCTAATAATTATAAAGGTGTAGTAGTTACTTAATCTACAAAATCAATACTCTGATTCATTTTACATAAAAAAGGATGTTTGATTCTATGATAGTGAGCGCGTGTGGTTAATTATAACGTTTCAATATTATATAAATAAGAAAAACCTAATATTATATATAATATTATGATAAATATTATAATAATAGTTTTATGTTATCATATCATTGTTGAATGTAGAATGAAAAAGGGTAATTGGAACGTAAGAGTAAAATAATACATACAGTCGAGCATAGCAACCTCCTTCACAGCGTTTTTTGAAGTTCTTTATTGAGAGATGTCAAAATGTCTTTTTTATTTACATGTGTGTATATGTTGTGTAAAATTGAAGCAGTAGTGTGAGTAATGCATATTTTAATTAATTTAATGTACTTCTAATGCATTTTATATAAAATAAATAGGTTTCTGCACTTCTCCTCCGTATAAACTTTAACTATGCCAAATTTCACCTTCATCCGTTCGCGCAATTCCGTTAAAAAGGGATACAAAGTTTAGGTTTCACGTATTAATATATATGATATAGTTTATGGTAATATATGTATATAGTTATAGTAAAAACTAAGTCAATTTTTATATTTATTTAAAGCATACTATTTGATATAATTGCAATAAGAAGAGAAGAGAATTGAAGCATGAGAATGCACGATAGACGGCACCGATAAAACTCGAGTTTACCACCTTTGAAATAGTAACCGTTGTTAGATGTTGTCAGATACAAATCTGTTAGCTATAAACAATGTTGACATTCCACGTAACCACTCTCTCGTCTCGTCTGGAATCGCACTGGGATTGCTAATGAGTTTGCATCTTTTGTTGGCGACGAGCCAGCCGGTTTGTCGTGATTTTGCATAAGTGTCTGTAAGGAGCATCGGCCTTACCTTTTTCCTCTCATATTTACTTATTATGTAGCAACAGGAATTTCACGCAATCTTGTAAACAAATGGATATCCATTTCCGATTGTAAGCAAGGCGGCGACATTTAACAATATTTTCTGAATTTATCAAAAATATATCATCAATTTTTCGAAGCTTAAAGCAATGTTGATAGCATCTTTAAGTTTTGAAAATAATTTAATAGCATCAGGCGACTTTATTATCGAGGTTAAAATATTAGAAGTCAGTGAAAATGATTCAATTTATAATCAAGGAGTTTAATAAGGAAGATTGTTATTAGACTTCCAAGTTTATATTTATGGCTTTATGTCCATGGGTTTACGTATCATCGTCACTTGGTAAAATAATTATTTCAGTGATCCATTATAATAATTTTGATACTGATTAAAACAATGATTTCCGGTAATTAGGGGAAATATTGCGGCAAATATATTGAAGACTGGATTTGTTAGTAGTCTACTTTAGTGGCTTGCTCGTTTTTATGTTCAGGTTAATGTACATATGAACGTTAAAAGACTCGCGAGCGCAATGTTGGCGTGCTGATCTCACTTTGTCGACAGTAAACTTCATAAATATCGGGTCGTAATGCGTGCACTAACCCCCTGTGGCTTAAATCGAATTGCTATGCTGTGTATTTCTATAACATATTCCAATTCTTAATAAATTAATAATCTAATTCAAAATAACAATTCGGAAAATTAATAAAAGGTCAACTCTTGTGGTGATCTAAGATTCATGCGATTGTAATGGTTTATTTTCACGTTTTGTAATTTAATTTTTGTTATAGTACTTATAAATGTCATAGCATATATTTTGTTCGAAAAGTACGTTCTGGCAATAAGACGAGTGCTCATCCTCGCATCGTATTCAAAGTACTATAATATTTTTCTTATATTTGAATGGCTAAAACTTCCTCACAGTGTTACATTCTCTAGAACCGGTACCACGAAAATATTAAGCGGGTACCATAGTTAATATTTTATTAATTATGAATGTAATCATACCAGTATATTGTTGAATGTTACTTATGCTGTCTGTTTTATAAGTAGCATACATTTTTTTATGTCAAGCGAATAGGTGGGTCACCTGATGTTAAGTGATCACAACCGTCCATAGACACTAGCAACACCTGGGGAGTCGCAAGTGCGTTGCCAGCCTGTGTAGGGGGAGGGGTAGGTGCGTTGCCAGCCTGTGTATGGGGGAGGGGTAGTGAAAGGAGAAAGGGAAAGAGAAAGGGGGATAGAAGGTGGGCCTCCGGTGCTCTCACTGACCGAACGAAACGCAACAATGCAAGCACTGTTACTTCACGTCGGTGTTCTGTGGGTCGGGTGGTACTACCCCGGGCGAGCCGACCCATTCATGCTGAAACCAGTAATAAGTACAGCCTTGCTCTACCACCTTTTACAATGATGTTCCGCGTCATAAATATTGAATCATCAATATTATGGCAGTGGTCGTAAATGATGCAGAAGTGCATATAAATCTAACGTGCTCTTCTTTATGTACGCAGTCTTAAATTTAAATTTTAGAGCGCATTTCGCTTCGTTATTGACATTTATTGTTTCTGCGAAATTAGCAACGTGTTATTTGTGTTACCGTTTCTTTCTATATTTGCAATATCAATGAATTAATAAAATGACATTTTGTGGTAATAATGTTATTCGTGGATATGATTAATTTTTTTTAGAGCGTGACCAATCATTCTGGTTACTCGTTATAAAGTTGTAGTAATGTATATGGAATGTATCGGCGGTTGGTTAAACGGCTTGCCGCTGACGCCATTTTGAGTCACGCGTCCTTGCCACGGCCGACGCATTTGTAAGGCTTTGCGCGCTTCACCATGCGGCCTATTCATCACATTAGCGTTGCTTTCAATATGTAGGTGTCACGATATAAACGTTTACTTCTATTTACAGACTGTCCATAACGCTTTGAAGGGCACTCGGCTTCTTCGCTCTTGATTAAGTTACAACTTGAACAACGACCATACTTTGATAGTCCAACTACAGCAATACCACAATTGATATAACATAATTAGATATTAGTTGAAAGTAAGTATCTCATACGTGTAGTTTATTGAAAACTATACGAGATTTGAAATATTTTGATAAACGTTAAAGCGTCAATTACAGTTATTATGATATCTATATTATTCGTAATTCATGTCAATGACGGAAAACTTTCCTCGAATGAAACTCGTGAGTCACCGATTTTTTTAATTGCCCGGTTTCCTTACAGCACAAAACAGTTGCGCCTCTGCAATTATATGTACAGTCGAATGTACACAGATGTATGTGAATATTGAATAGTAACTAGATGTGTGTATCTAATCAATTTCCTTGTGTAATCAGTTTGGTCTGGTAACGGTTTCATAAATTGTTGTGTTAACAGAAATTATATTAATAATATCGGCTAATAGATTAGTTGTTCTGATTAGTCGAGTATGTAGTTCTGCGGCATATAAATTTGTTTAATATTATATTATTATATCTATGTAGACTATAGTTGAACTAGATTATGGAGTAGAACATGTTCCAAGGGGCAAAAAACGTTTAATAGGAATATTGGCGCTTGTAAATGTATACATATATGAATCACTTCGGACTGGTGAAAATCAACTTGGAAAACAATCTCAAACGAGACTTCCCAGTTACCGTTGAACTATGAGATAATAAAACAACTCATAATGTAAACGCTCTGGTGAAAATTAATATGAAAATACTTGGAAGTGGGTTAAATTTGAGGTTCAAAGCGAACTCAAATTTAAAATAAATCAATGGCTTTAGTAGTTTACAATAACGTTGTTGTGCGGAGGAGCGGCGCGGCGGTGTTACGCCTTGTCTGCTTACTGTCAGTCACGAAATTAGAGATTCAGCTAAAATTACACACCGATGTTGCTGACTAAAGGCTATTAAAAAAAATCAAATGGAAAATAATTATTTTATTTTAATTAGTCTATTTCTAAGTAAATACACTCAAAATATATATGTATTGGTCACGCGAGGATTGATAGCTAATAAATTAAGACTTTGTTAAAATAAACTTGGTATGGAGGGCTCTGAGAATGGTGATTGTTGTGAAGAAGTAATATCTTTCATGGTTCTGACGTTGCACGAAAACAAAAGAAGTAGATTAATCAACTAAAATAACTCTTGCATTTATTTTAATTATCGTAGAGGAACTACTGTCTATGGGGTTAATAATCTTACCTAAATCACTCCCGACATATACTGTAAATATTCACTGAGCCTCACTGAGCCCGCTTGGACAAATGTATGTTAGATGAATATAACTTGTTAGGAAATTTGGAAATACGATCTCATATGGGAGACGTAGGTAGACATACGTAGACGTAGCTAATTCAGGCTAATTGTGTGAACTAAATTGTAGACTACCGGTTGAAACAATCATCTTGTGCTGACGATTCTACAAATTTCGGTATTTGACTAATTTATTAAATCTAACTGCGAACGATTTTCGTTTGTGCTAATAAGAACATAAAACTGAATAGTATAGTATATATCAATCAAGTGTATTGCACATGCCTGTTGGAATTACTTTGAAAATCGGTTCAGTATTTTCATAGATTACCTCACAGAAACTAATAAAATTTGCCACTTTACAAATGATAATAAATATAATTATATACATACATAAATAATTTTATAATTTGTGCCTATAAATAATATTTCATTTGGCGGTTTTATTATAATAGATACATAAGTTATTTTATTACAAATTTATATCTATTAGTTTCAATTTATATTACAAGGTTATATTTACATTAGGTTGATGTCCTTTGTAAAAGCATGTTTTTTCATTTGGCGTATCTAGTTTTTGTACGTATTATTAGTCGTCGTAAATTGTTACCGGTAACATCATATCGCATTAGTTAAGATCTCTTTTTTTTAGTACTATTTAACTTATATGCATACGGTATGCACCGTTATTTCTAAAAGTAGCCGACGCAAAGGATCGATTATTCGATTTAAACTTGAAAGAATAAGGTATCGAATTCTTTATGAGTAGGCTCGATAAGGCACTGCATAAAAACTACATTCTTACTTCAGTGTTTTTTTTTAATCGCTTAACTTACAGCGAGCGGCGGTAGTAAATTAATGTTAACTATAATATCATATAAGCGTATGTATATTTATGTGACATGGCGGTGATTATTGTACATTAATTCCATTAAAAAATTGATGAATCTCGTCAAGAATAGACGTAATAGATGTAGTCCTTTTTTTTCGAACTGACTATGCTATTGACTTAGCAAGGTAACAGCTTCACCGGACTACTAAGGCGAGCGCTATGTAGTCTATAGCAGCGGTTCTCAACCTTACTCAGCGATGCACTAGCATACTTTTTTTATAAATTCGCGACATTTTTAGTATAAAGTATAAATATCGTATTTATAAATCTGGCGAAGGTGCTTGCGATACGGTAGTTGAGAATCACTGATCTATATAATGTGACTGGATTCTGCATCTTAGTTGTTCGCATTGAAGTCATCGTTTAGAGAATTCAAATATGAATTGAGTCAACGCAATGATAAAGCCAAGGTGATTCAGATGGATGACTCAGGTACAATTAACGCGTTCATAATTGCTTATTTTTCGCTTAACAGTGATATCATCCTAAGATTAACTTTTACTGTTACATTAGATATACGTTAAGTCGCATAATAAATGTAAAATCAATGTACTACTAAAAATAGGAATTTCAATGGAATACTACTGAAATACTGTTAACTAATCATATATTATATCAATCTGGAAAAAAATTGTAAAGTCAGTGTACTTTTTTTAATTCCTAGAATGTAATGTGATTTACGAACCTTCCAGAAGGTTCCATACTTTTAGTAATTACTGTATAAGAGGGATGTCCGGTTTTGAATACAAAGGCAATACAGATAGGACCTAAACAAACAAAATCTTATTATTACTAGCTCGTGGAAATATACACTTCTGTATCTACAAACAGCATTTTAATCACCCGCGGACGTAATAATGTTATAGTCGTAACGATACATCGATGATAGTATGTTTATCGTTCCGCAATACTAGGAATTAACGGTCATAGCGCACTGATTTAATTAGAATCCAGCAGCTTCACTAAATTTACACAAAGAAATAGAACAGAGAAATATTGTTATCGAGTTTGTTGTTTTCATTACCAATGTAAAAATCATCATTATTATCAGCCTGTAAGAGACCGACTGCAGGGTCATAGGCCTATTCTCGAAGGAAGGTGTGGGTATAATCAGCACAGCAGCCCACGACGTATCGGCGATTTCAAACTCTGAGAAATTCACAGTTCTACGTTTTCCCACATACAGTAGTATTATATTTCTGAGATTCAGGTTTCCTCGCGATGTTTTGCTTCACCGTTAATTGATAGTGTTATTAATTTCAATTAGTAAATGTACGCGAATTTCTAAAAAATCGTTAGTACACGCCGAGGTTGAAAGTTGCGGGCATCGGGTTGATATTCCGCCGTTCAAACCATAAGATCACCACGATTTTTAGATGGTCAGATCGCTAAATTTATTTTTTTAAGTAATTTCAAAAATACTAATGGTGCTAAATATTATAGAGAATAGTTACAACTGCTATAAGGCCAGCATGTGTACGTTGAACTATCTGAGCGACTTGTTTTGTGACTGCAGCTGCTGTACGCACGGAATGCTGTGTGAAACAAATCAAAAACAACAAATAGGAAGGCGGTCGTTGAGATCGGCGCTCGGGTTCAAGGCGACGTCTCTTCAGTCCATTGTTTCTTGCACAGTTCACGTGTAACTATATATCTGTTCATACATATATGAACCCAAAGCTAAAACTTTGATTCCAAACTGTTGGGGATTCTTCCAGGTTATTGAAGGAAACAATATAATTTAGGATTGTGTATATAAAATCATATTTTACGAGCTAGTAGAAGATGCATGTTCTTTTTTATTCGAACTACGCTTTACAGCTTCACCGGACTATGGTAGCGATACATTTTATTCTTTTTTTTTTCTCGAACTGACTACGATATTGACCTAGCAAGGTCTTAACAGCTTCACCGGACTACTAAGGCGAACGCTTAAGGCACTCAGCCGATTTTGTTTTGGGCAACCAGCTCAAGGGTGCACGGCACACCTCGGCTTGGCTGTTGCCTGTTCATGCAATTCGCGAGCAATCTGAGCTAACCTAAGTTAAGCTAAACTATTCATACATATATGAGTTGTTGAAACATATATGTGTACCAAGCATACATATCTAAACAACTCTTATGTGTATTTTGTATCGGAAAGGTAGCGATACATATTTCACCCCGACCTTTACATTTTATATGTATACTCACAACTATTACGTTGGTCCGCCCCGCAGTTGCAGCACCATTTAACCATACATTCACATACTTTTTATGTTTTACAGAATTCCGTATATGACGTTGTAATAATCATAATAATAATTAGGTACACATTGCAATAATTGTATAGATAAAATGTATATAGTGTATGCGAAATACAAAAAAAGACTTGTACAATTAAATACACAAAGAAAGGTGTTAAATGTGAAATTCATTTGTCCTCAACACAAACATTCTGTTGGAGCGCGCATATGGAAACTCTTGTGATCGTTTTTCATTTTGAACTATTCACGTACTTTTTTAACTGTTCGTGGTGTGTCGTGGAAGGCGGAACATTATCGTGTTAGCTGACTCTCTTCATTCATTCAACCATCTGCATTTTAGACACAGGATTGGAAAATATATCGGGAGAAACCACGACACAAATAAGAAATTCCTGTTTGATGTTTTTTGTAGTGATTTTTTCTATAGTCAATAAAAGTATATATACTAGCATAAATTTGAAAACGACAAGATGCGATATACACGAGAAATTTACAGGTCTATTTTTATATATATTTTACATTTTTCAACCATCATTACTGATCCTCGTTATGCACAGGATTATAAAAACAGTGCTCCCTTATCGTCGGTTTTTCTTACTGTTGTTACGTTTTGACGACAAAAATAAATTGAATAATGATTCATATCAGGGAAAAATATACATAGCCTGTTCTAATACATGAAGGCCTGTAAATTGTCCGATAAATAAATTCGTTAACATGTCCGTACAAATTGGTAATTTAAATAATATAACTTTGAACTCCATGTTATATTTTTATAGAGAGTGCAAAGAAATAGAATCTGTTATAGTAAATGTTGAATGTGAGAGACAATGGATAGTGTTCATCCAGATGGTGGTGATTGGAAAGGGAACACGCGGAAGTGCAATTTGCAATTCCCGAAAGCTCGTTTCGGGTCGGATGCGACGCCGCGGCCCGACTACTGTGATATAAATAGACAGCGAACCACCTCGGAAAGGTTAAACCCAGAATTAGACGGGCCAAACTTAACTCTCACTTATTTTTGCAACATCCGCACATACGAATAGTGGGGTGCGTTCACCCTGCTGCGGCATGCAGCAGCGCATGAGTCCATTGTGACTATTGATTTATTGGTATAATCAAATTAAAAAATACTTTATATAATGTTGTCTACATCCAAGTCGCTTATGGACGTCAAAGCTACCACCGGTTCTGACAAACAACCCAGTCATCGAGAAGAACCGGCAAGAAACTCGCTCTGGTTTATCTTTTCATGATACATATTTTTACAAACATATATATTTACATTCATTTTTGTTGGATGTACAGAGAGGGGCGTCGTTTCCAAACATCACCTTCGTTGACATATTGATCCACGCTATAATAGCCTTTAGACATTACAAGGCGCTTGGCATGGTGCTTGAACTCGCTATTCGGCAAATCGGTAATGTGATTTGTGGCTTTGTTATAAAACCTAGCACTATTACTTAAAAAACTGTTACTGGTCTTAGTGAGCCTGAAATATGGAATGAACAAGTTTTCATTTAGGGTTTAAATAACGGTACATGTAAACATGTTTTGACGATATTATATTGAAATATGAACGAATTCACCCCGATCATTATTAAAACAATAAAGTAAATGCATTTTTAACATGACATCATACGCTTTGCCATAATTAAGGGGAAAAAAAAAAACATGACATCATTTAAGGTTCTACTCTATTATATATCAACTATTGTGTAACAGAGAGCAACACTTTACTTTGCTCGTACTCAAAATCAAGATATGAACAACGAATATTAATTTCAATTGCAATAACAAAGAACAATTGAAAAGTTTTAATTTATACGAATAACATTAAACCTTGATATTTTTGACATATATAATAAAATATATTTGGAAACAAATATCGTAACAAAACGATACTTGATAAATTGGTAATTTAAAAAAAAGAGAAGAAAATAGGTAAACACTTTTTTAGTACAAACGTGAACTGTGTGACAAAACTTTAAATATAGAAAATGAGTCGAGATATCGACTGTGTGTTTTAATTTTAAAAAAACATGTGAGAGTTGATTCACAATCGGTATTCCTAAAACCACGGTATTATTTTAAATAGCATTCTATGAATCTATTACTTGAAATTTGAATTAGTGAATCAAACGCACTAAAGTAACAAATGAACTCGTTTCTCTATTTATATGATTAGTTTGTGAACTCGGTGATGTTTGAATAAGGAAAGTCACCTCTTTGCTCGTCTTTAGTTATAGGTCAGACGAGATGTTTCAGCACGATCATTCGTCTTGTGTAGGTTTTCTTTTAAGTTTATATATGTTGTATGACATTTGTTTATATTCACTTCAATTGTTTACTAGCTGGTACTCGCGACTTTGTTCATGCGGAAACAGGTTGTAGTTCATGGCAACCACGTATTCTTTCATATCTTTAATTGTAATTGCTATTTAATTCATGCAAGAATTCTATCAGGGTTTTTGAACCTTTTCTGATATTAACTTGAATATGTGACAAACACTTCTAATGTTATTTATACATATAGTTTATTTCTATTTAAAGAACTTAAAATATGGATAATACTACGTAATCATAAAACTAAAAATAAATGAAATCCTTTAATTATTATTCAATTGAAAGACTTCATTTACTTCTAAATAATTATGGAGAGTACAGCTGTAAAAAAATACACGTTGGCAACAATACCGAGGGCGTTCTTTATCTTTAAAACTAACACCCGGTCCGTAAAATACCCGCCGGCACGTACAGTGATAATAACTGACAAGCAACGCGACCGGACAAATCCGGGCGTTCCCGAGCACATGACCGGCGGCGCCTCGTATGTAACCTTGTACGCTGTTTGCTTACATTAAACATATAATTAATGAGTAACACGTTGTGTGCTCACGTCCATTGTGTAGTTTTATACTTTGCCACGTAAATCTATCTCCAATCTTGACGTGAACATTTCCATCACATTTGTGTACGTAAATGTAGCTAGCTAGCTAAGCTTGTATACTATGCTCACGTGACCCGTGAGTATTTAGTTTTTTAATTAAAGTTAGTTCTAAAAACTCTTATTCTTCGTCCTATTACTTTAAATCTGTAACATGGCAGTTGGATGTGTACCCTGCACTTCAATAGATACTAAAACGCATTCAGTTGTAGCATATGCTACGAACTATTCACGAATGTTGATCTTATTTAGGTAATTTATAATAAATACAAACTGGTTAAAACCAATGTTCTGCAACGTTATACGACACATTAGCGGAGAACTCATTATTTTGTCTACAAATCATATACCTTGTTGTTTAGACTATAAATTGTATTAAAATTCTTGGAAAAAGTTAATAAATGAACATCAGTTACACGAATATTACCAGAAAAATTCTGTTTTTATTTTTCTTAAGCTGGCGTGGCCGGTTGTAGTTTCATTTGACAGTGTCAATATTCTATCTTCTTATATATTATTACATACATAATACATGAAGCCAAAATTTTGTATCCCTTTTTAAGCGAATTGCGCGAACGGATGAATTTGAAATTTAGTTAGTTTATATGGAGGAGAAGGGCACAAAGCTATTTTTTAATATAAAAAATGTGTGATCCGCTCGGCCGCATTCACTTTTTTACGTTGCCTGTACTGCTTCACTCGGTCATATAGTATTTTATTGGTACCATTCGATTGGTTTTGACGTGCTCTCTCCAACCCTATACGATTTCTGTATTTGAATTTGGCTTTTCGACGCATATAGGCTGACATTATATATCTCTTAATATATTTTTTTCGTTTTAACACCTTATTATATACACAGTCACGATTTTCCACTAATATTTTATATATAATCGATAAACTTTGACAAGAGCTGTCAAAAAACGTAGTAGCTTCATAGAGTCGAAATTATACTAAATGGAAATCTGAAAACGCAGCAGAATTACCCCCCAAAATGGCGGCGCTTCCCACTACACCGCGTGCGATGTGTTACAGTAATGAATTCTTTGAAGCTATTCAATGGTATAATTTAAGTTTAGATGCAGAGAATAGATTCGAAACTACATTGCCAAACTGTATCCTCCGATTTTGTTATCATTAGGTTTATGGATTACCATTGTATGGTAGCAAATTTTATTTTAATGGTAGTATTAAACACATCTTTGTTTTGGATTCATCGTTTGATTCTTTTGGGTATCCATTACTTTTCTAATTCAGTATCACCCAGAAATAGCACCCATCCATGGTGTCGTGTAAAATTAATTGAAAATTGTGTCATGACTTGCGATAAATTTCTTTATTTTCGTATAGTTATGTTTACATAGAATTTGAGAGCCTTACCACCTTATGTAACCCCCTGTTTTTTGTTTCAAATTTATAAATAATTTCAATTTGTTATTTAGACATATATTTTTTTTAAATGTTTATATAATTTAAAAAAGAAAGTAGCAAAATAATTTAGTAGTCGTGATGAAAACCTTTGATTACTTTTGATTTGATTACTGAAGTATACTCTGTCGACAATAGAACCCTAATAAAGTTGAAACTTTAAAAAATCAATGAACTATGGTCGAATGTCAACCACTGGGTGCCCACTAGTTTAAATAAAAGTTCGAATTAAGTCGTCATGGTCTAGTGGTTTGACCAGCGGAATATCAATTCTATGTTCGCAGGTTCGAACCCTGACATGTATCAACGAATTTTTCGGAACGTACATTTACTAATTTAGATTGGTAACACTATCGTCTGATGAAGAAGGAAAACATCGTGAGGAAACCTGAACCTGAGAAAAGTTCTTCTAGTACTATACTATATATTACTGTATGTGGAAAAACAGAACTGTAGATTTCTCAGAGTTAGAAATCTCCAATACATCGTGAACTGGCGTAGTGATTATGCCCATACCTTCCTTTGGGAAGAGGTCTATGACCCTGCAATGGGGGGCCTCTTACAGGCTGATGATGATGAAAGTTACGTGAAATTTAGTCTTCTCTGTCTGAACGATAGTGAAAAAGAGACTATAAATCTTATTACTTGATGGTAGATACTTTATTAAAATGGTGTGAAACAATTTGATATAATACTTTCGTTGTTATATCTACAATATTATTTGAAATTCACTTCCCTAGTTACGCCATTGCAACGCATCATAATTGCTGACCGAGAGTAGATATGGAGCCCGGGTTCCCAGTCCCACGGTGCAGCTGATGCACGAGGGATGATCGAGTCAGCAATTTCAGTGAAAACGTTCGGCATCCCGATTCCTCCGTTCTACATTGTTTTTCTATAAATTATTGACCTACATGGTCATTCGAGAGTGTTAACTTAGCATCGGCAACATTACCATATTATTAGTTTGTAATTTAAAATAAATTAAATTTGTTTTTTTTTTGTTTGTCGACTCTGACCTTCCTAATTCGCTTGTACACAATAATATAAAGCACGTTCAATAAATAGAACCTGACCTTAAAACTACTCTGTGTGGAAAATTACAGGTAACGGAACGATAGACTTCCCCGAGTTCTTGACGATGATGGCGCGCAAGATGAAGGACACGGACAGCGAGGAGGAGATCCGCGAGGCGTTCCGCGTGTTCGACAAGGACGGTAACGGGTTCATATCCGCGGCCGAGCTGCGCCACGTGATGACCAACCTCGGCGAGAAGCTCACCGACGAGGAGGTCGACGAGATGATCCGCGAGGCGGACATTGACGGCGACGGTCAGGTCAATTACGAGGGTGAGTTACTTATAACCTACTTGTTGTATTTTTGTCGTGTGCCTATCCATTTGTTAAATACCTGCGCGCGAGTTTCTGCCATCTTTTACGAGTCGCCCTCTCTACTTAACACTCGGCTGACGTTGTGGGTTCCTTTCTAAACGTTTTTCTGTAACGATCAAGGGTTAAACAACCGACTTGTATTATTTCAATTGTATTACCGAGAATTAGAATACTTCTTTTTTATCTCGTTCATTTCTCAGTTAATTATTGGGTTGACATATTTTTTGTAATTTATTCAATTATGCATATTATTAGGGGCGTACGTGAGGCATTTTCGAGGATTTTTTTGAAATCTTTCATAATTTGTATTATCGCTATCAATGAGTTAGGTTTATTTAAAAAAAAACCATTTGTCTTATTATTTATATTATATTACTAGTAAAAACTAGTATTTGAGATTGTTTAGTTCGCAATAAAAAACCACAATGATAGCATGTCTTAAACGGGAACCAATAAAATATATAGAAAAATTGTATCGGATTTCGGCATACTTTACTCTAGGAACATGTTTTATTTTAAATGATCTGATTTTCTCGCTTTTTTACACAATTTTTTGCCCGAGGAAAATTACGTGATATTTGCCGAAACTCTTTCCAACGTGAGATTCGGCTTGACCCCTCCCTAGTCGGGATTCCCTCACGTAATTAATGGGCGCCCCTTACTCTTAACGAATTGTATGACATAAAAAGAAGTTTTACATTTTCTAATTCAAACTTGGAATAGTTTAACATATCGATACATACATCAATAGATTTTAAGAGATCAGAATAATTAAGTCACGTAGAATAAGAACGGAAACTGAATTAGTCGATTCAATTTAATTGTAAACAAAAGCTTCAAATTGTTAATTCATTTTCCCAGTTATTGTTTCTGTTCTCACAGAGTTACTCCGACAATATTTTAATTCATTGTAATTGTTATAAGAATATCAAAATAAGATGTCTAACTGACATTTATTTTATTCTCTATTCTAACTCGATGCCACTCTTAGTATGATTTCGCAACAACTCATGTGAACTTAGTTGTTGAAATAGTTTTTTATTGTAAATAGTAAACTTGTGAAAGCCTATAAGCGACGTAATAATGATGCAATCGTTGTAAATACTGAGTTTGCATCAAACAATTAGTGCTTATTATCTCTGTGATGTGTGCTACACACCTTGAACAGAACATTCTTATATTAGTTTTATGCTATTTCGTTATTTATACGTTTTATTTTGTTTAATTGACAAACCGTTTCGCGCACCGAACAATGCGATGATACTAAACTTAATAAAATAGCTTCTTAATATTAAAAGGCAAAGTCATGATTTCCTCAATTTAATTTTTCTTTTTTGTCTTTGTTAAAATAATTATAATTAGATTTTTAAAATAAAAGTTTCAAATTGAACACAACATTTTAGTTAAAATTTGACATCCCATAACGTCTGCTTTTAAATTTATACGTATTATCAAAGGATTTTTAATAACACTGTTCAAAATGTCTCGTCCTGTATGATTTTATATAGACACTTACAAAAATACAGACTATTGTGCATACTGTAGAATGTGCTTCTTATGTAAAATTGAAAGTTTTTGAATTTATTTCTTTACAATTGAATATGTTATAGCTTCAATGCATTCATTATTATTTTTTTTCCCTTTTGATCAACTTGTTAGAGAGTGGACTATCGCCGCGTCGCCTAACGTCACGCGATTTCACTCAGAGCTTGTATTGCCAGGCCTAAATAGCAATTGATCACGGTGTAGTTCTAGAACCTTTGTGACTCGTGAAGTCCGCTTGGTGTTTTAGCGTGAACTCATTAAACATATTGACATGAAAAGAGTCCTTACAATCAAACTGTGTTTAAAAAAGTATGGATTTTGTATGCTTTAAAAGTTAAAATTAAGATCGAGTACAAGTAGCTTATTAACAATTAGTTAATAATATGTATGCAGTGTTTGACTCAAAAACCGTGGATTCCCGTTCGCGTCGCACGGATGTCATAGAATAGTGGAAGTTCTCTCTCCAGCATGTAGTCTATCTAATCCAGACACACAATTACTAACACACGAATCACCTTTTCCAAAAGCAATATTCCATTTTATTTATAACTTCACTCGAAGCGTAAGCATTTTACCTAAAATTACTTTTACACGTATAAAACAGCCCACATGTCTGTTTAGATCTGATTCACGCATACACTATATATATTATTGAAATTTCATTGTCGATGTTAGGCATTGGCGAATAGTTTATTTAGTTGATTGTTATTGGGAGCTGGTAGTCTACTATTGACGTTTTGTAGACGAAGATAGCGCAACACGATTATCGAAATTTAGTTTAATCTGCCTAGTTGCAGTAAGGCTTCCGTTTTAATATTTAAAAAAATGTCGACAAGAAGCTAATGCACCGGCTATACAGAATAATGTATATTATAGTTTTTCTATGTACCGCTTGGTAGGTTGAGAGCACTTACTTTCCCGCTGTGCATGGATTCAATGTTATATGATATATTAGGTGAAATCGTCTGCCCCACGATACACTCCGTGTACCGTATCATCCGACCGAGCGTTCTCTCTCTTGCAGACTTCCATGCACTCGCACAAATGATATTCGATCAGGGCGAGGGCGGCCGCTAGCGCGCCCCTCGCTGCCACCCTTGTGATATTAGTACAGTAACTAGCGATAAGAACAGACTCTACGATAACGCTGTGATCTCGAAACGGTTTGCCCTAGTAGTGCGTAGCGCGATCCGTTCCGTCAGCTCGAGCTAGCCGCGACCCCACATCGAGTGCGACAATAGGTATATACCGCCACTCTTCTCACTATCTGAATGGTTTGCTGCTCGTTTATTAACTGTTCCCCCCACCACCACCACCACCACCACCTTGAACATGTTAGCTGCTCCCTTCGCTCCCTATCAACCCGTTCTCACACTCGTTGGGATTGTCTCTCTCTCTCTCTCTCTGTTTCTCTATGTATTACTCACACCAGCTGCCAGGCCGGATCGTCTGCAATTTTGTACCGCGTGAGACGAAATTACAGGCGGCCGTCCCGGCTCTTCCTGTTGATTGGTGCATGCATCTTATTGTTTTTGTATAGAAGTTTATATTTTATAGAAATACCACCTCGATCCCGGCGTCGCTTGTGCGTTTATATATAATATGTATATTGCTTTGTTGCAACCACACACCAGCCCGTGTTTTATTTAACAAACGAGCAGCAAACGTCGCCTCCGAACGTCGCCGACAGTGTGTCTATACTTAGGCTTGTTATACCGCGCGGGGGGACAGTGTCTTTCCATTCGCTTACTCGTCGCTCAGCTCTGATATCTGTCTCTTTATATACATACACATATATGGTATATCTATCGTTTAATCGATATATTCAGAGGGTGGTATTTCACATAATCCCCTTGTAGTGAGTGGCATGAGAAGATAAAATACGTTTGACGGATCGTTCTATGTTGTGGTACGCCGCAGCGGCGGGCACACGCCTTCGCATCTCAGTACGATGTACTGCACTGCCTAGACTGGGTTTGTTGCTACCTTTGTTTTCTATAAATTGTTAATTAAATAATTCAGTTGCCAAATCCAGACTGGACGGGAAGCCGTGTGGTCGCGACGGCTCTTAATATATCTAGTAGTGACGAAGATTGTATGATAGCGATTAATAATATCAATATATGTATAGTGCATCTGTATCTGTTACTTGTATTTGTGTTAACATTATAACTTAGTGATGTTATTATGAAAGGAAGGGGGGACTTGTTAACTGTGGTCCGTTGTGGCCATACTGTATGTAGGTTCGCACGCGCTCGTCGTGTCCCCGGGTGTGCAGGCCGTACTAACTTGTCGTGTTGTTCCTGTTTCAGAGTTCGTGACCATGATGACGTCGAAGTGAGCCGCCGGCTAGTGTGTGTGTAAAAAGCAGAGAATTTAAATATAACATTTTGTTTCATGACACACAATATTACCATCGTATTATCGTATTGGACCTGCATTTCTCTAGTGTTTGCGATATAAATATGGCATCGTTTCAGTTCGACGATAATATATTATTATAATAATATAAATAACGTTTAGGGGGCGGCGGTCGTATCCGCGCGCGTTCCTTCATTTTATGTTAGATTTAAAGTATTCCGTTAATTTAACGTATGTAAGAGATAAAATTGAAGTGGTAACGAATAGGTGTGCGTCGCAATGTGATGGGATTAAGTCTCGTGTCGGCTCATAATTTATATTTGTGTATATTTCAATCGGGCGGGTCCGGCGGCTCGCGCTAGTGCCGGGGCCCGTCTGTCTGTATGTCTGCGTGCGTGTGCCTCTGTTTGCGTCGCGCCCTACCTACTTTTACTCTACGCGGTGCTCTAGCGTCCGCACCTTTCCGATACATTTTAATGTACATTTTTTTCAAGTATGAGATATTTATAACAAGTACGTGAGGAAATAAAAATTTTAAAAAATCCCAAAAAAATAAATAATTAAATAAATATATTCCCGTGGTCTCTTGAGAGTGGCGTCTAGCGGCGCCTCTCTCTATTTCAAAATAGTACCTATTGTATTATCGTAAAGGATTAAATTAGTTGTGTCGGTACCTACTGCTGTGTACTAGACTCTGCATTCACTGTATATCTCTGTAAATGACTTGATATAATATTATATTTCTATTGTTGGTGAAAGTAATCGTAAAGTAAAATGATTAAGTAAATAATATCCGCTATGTTGTTATTATCTCTTAAACCACGATCGATTCATTCTGTTATTACATTTTACAAAAGACACTGAAAATAAATGTTTCTTCATTTTTAGGTCAATAAATATTGGTGTTTTATTTTAATCCTGTTTTGTATTATCGAGTCGTATTCACACTCGGGTTTGTCCGCTTTCATGAGGTGAGTCCTCGCTGTTTACTGTTCTATATTATTTTATAAGGCTGTGAAAGTTTTTTGTAAATTGTAATGTGTGTGAAAAACCGTATGTTTAAATCTTTATTAAGTAAAATAAATATTGTCGTGTCATTCATTATAAGGAATTCATTTCTATCTTTGTGTACCACTCGGAAAAAATAAATCAAGACAAAATATGATTTCTCTTCCTAGTAAGGTCTTTTACATGGTGAATAAAGACTAAATTTAAATGTATCATTTCCTTAATCCAATATTTGTAATGTTTTTATTTTTGGCAACCAAACTTTTAGTAGATTATTACTGTCAATGTCGAGCGGTTAATTATACTACAAGTTCATTTCAATACATTTCAATGAACTAACAAAATGGTGACCCTCTTGTTAGAACTTTTCAGGGAGTTTTTGTGGCAAGTGAGATTCTATGCTCTGTGGTATTATTTAACATCCACGTCACTTGTGCACAAGAACCAAACTAGGTTGCGTAAAACGTCACCAATATTACAAAATTAAGAGCCAAATAACACAAGACTATGAATAAATTATAAAAACCACTGCACATTCCAAGATCCCGTCAAAAATTTTGTATTTATAATGTTATTAAAACTCATTGCATAGTGAACAAATAATCGGTTTAAACATCCAGACTGGGACATTAGTTACACACAAATTTGAGATTCTTGTGAAAAAAATAAATCGGCCATCTCTCACTTCAACAATAAGGAACTACAAAGACGTCCACAAATGTTTATTAAAATATATCAGGTTTACATTGCAAAAACGGCAAAAATAGAATATTTTCACGGGAGAACATTTTGTGGAGATTTAGAGCAGTCGGACTGGGAGTGAGTAGTGGTGGAGGGTTGTCCCGAGATGCTCTGCAGCATGAGGGCGAGGGTGCGCGCCGGCCGCCCCGACATGCGCGCCGCGTGCAGGTAGGGGGGCGCAGGCGCGTGGGCCACTTTACCCACCCCGGTTATGTCCATGTGCAACCAGTCGCAGCACACGAATTTCTGAAATATATCTACTGCCAATTATAGCTCGGAACCCTTTATCTATATAATACTCCCAACAGCAAAGGTTAATTACAAAAAAGAGGGAGGCCGAATGACGTTACTTCAAGACATATACAATGAGTGTACTTTACGAGCCGCCATTAACGGCCGCGCCTGTTTAAAAATAATGTTACCAAGCACCCTATAGGTTTCCAGTCGCCTACATTTTACGGACCTTACCATTTAAATTTATTATCAATAATGAACTTTTTATGGTTCGTGTAGATGAAATGGAACCAGAAATGTATTCGAAGTACGAATTGTAGTTCGGTGAAGCTGTTAAGACCTTGCTTGGTCAATAGCGTAGTCAGTTCGAAAAAAAAAAAAAAAAATTCGAAAATACGCCATTTAAAAAATATAGATTCTTGAGCTAGTGTAAAATATTTCTAATGATCCCAAATTTTTACTGAATACAAGTCTCTTAATAAATTAATAATAAAAACGGCAAGTTCGCGAATTAGCAATCTATTCATAATTTGCAAGATACATGTTGTTATAGATTCATTTGAAATGTCTATAGAGGCAAAGAAACAACCTAGCATTTGTTAAGATTAAGAAAAGGTTTCTTAAATGTATTTTAAGGACGGTTTAAGTCTTAATGATTTACTTGAATCTGTAGACGTAATTGACAAGGAAGATTAATTTCTTGATCATATCACAATATAATTTAAGAGTAAACACTTTCTAACGATAAATGTTAATACTGGTCGTCTACGTCCAGCTCCGACACTGCTTTACAATATTTAGTAAGCATAGTGTTTTTAGACAACGCTTGTTTCTAGAAACAGATATATAAATAAAGTAATCGCTTTAAACATTTATGTTTATATAAATAAAGTAATCGCTTTAAACATTTATAAACCCTTACATTGGCGCAAGCGTTAATGTGTCGACTGATAATGGTATCCGCAACCTTATCAGAAAATAACTCTAACAACTATCTAATCCCTTGATAACGGTTACATATAATATTATATATTTATACTTACATATTATATATTTACATATTAGAGACGAAAATCCTAGGAGCGTAATGTGTATTTAGGTATTTGATACTCTAAGAACAATATACATCAAAGATATGATGAATTTGTTTCTAATTATAGTAGTACACAATTCTTCAAATAACCCTATATAATACACAAAAGAAAATACAATTTCAAACACAATTGAGAAAATTAATAATAATTATATCTACGAACAGGAACGATATATGTACGATGCCCGCTGTTCTGTCGGTGAATGAACAAGTGCACTAAATATATTCCTCCGCTAATTACTGCTTTCTGGTGAGAGCTCTAGTTACTTGGACGTTATTTGACACAACATACTACTTTCTGTTTATAATATTAACTCTAATTTACCCTAAGGAAGGCAGCTCCGAGACAAGGCGTCGCTTTTCCCGCTCCTTTGTTCCTCAAGTCAACTGACGGGTTGTCTGAAAAAAAGCACACTTGCTACAATTAAGCAGCGAAATTAAAGGGTACACTATGATTTTTTTTACATATTTCATTCAAGGATAGGCTATATACTTACTTGTTTCACTTCTACAAATTAAACTTTCCTGATCAATAATGTTCAGTACTACAGTTAGTAAAATGTTGGAACGAAGTTCCTTAACGCGGCTTACGGGTAGTGTGACTTAGTAGAAATCGTCACGTAACGAATATGTGTGTATGTGTGTGTGTCAGTATTGAGCCTACTATTAGCACACGAGCGAGTGAGTGCGCAACTCTCTCTGTCCCCGACTCTTTTTATAATATAACCTCAACACGCGGTTGTACAGATACGTGTAAGTTTCGTGAATCGTGTTATTTGTTTTAGATAGATAGATCATACGTAAATATTTTATTATTGCAGTGTAATACAGATTTAGAAAAGTAAGTTGATAAAATTGTATAACTTGATACAAGTATTTGTTTATTGTACATGTGATTCGAGTGTTTACTTTGATCCAGTGCAATACACGACAAAATATTGTACTAAAATTTATGCTGTTTTTTTCGAGATTTTTGGACAAAATTGAATCTCATATCATAAGCTAATAGTTTCTATGAAAGCACATAAAGATGAGATTTTTTTTTACTTAGTAATTATCTAGATACAAACAGAATTACATTCGGAGTCACCGACCACACAATTTTTTATTTTATCAAAGTCTATCTGCATATATCAACTGATATTTTTCAAAACAGCAAAATGATAAGCATGTTATAAGGGTATAAAAAATAGTTAGATATGCATTAATAATGGAAAGATTAGGGCTTCACGCGCTAATTTAATACATAATTAAATCAACCATGGCCATATCCATTTGAATCAAAACAGCTATTATTCTGATTATTATTTTATGAACAATAACATGTTTTAGTTGGGTAAAAATAATAGCCGGAATAAAATTTACAACTAATGTATATACCCTATATATTCCTCTTGTTTCAAAACATTGTTATACGTTTTGCAGTATTATGATATCCCAAAATTAACTTAATTACGCGTAACCGCGGCCTTAGCTAGAGGAGGGCACTGTGGGGCAATGCCTTAAATCACAATGCCTTAGAAATACTAAAAACTAAGATAAATTATTATAATTAAATTGTTTGTTCATAGTTTGAGATAAAAAAAAATTATGATAGGTAGGTATCTAAACTTTTCCGAACATACCACAGTTTGTGACATTCGAGGGCAGATCAATTGTGATATTTTTTTTAATTTCGCCCTACCTCAAATTCAACTCTAGCTATAGCCCTGCGCGTAACGTAAATAATATCGCATTTTTATGTCAGTAGGGTAGTTTAAAGGCCGGCAACAAACTTGCGAGACTCCCTTGGTGTTGCTAGTGTCTATGAACGGCAGTGATCACTTACCATGAGGTGACCCACTTGTTCGTTTACTTCCTATGACATAAAAAAACGAGTATGTAATACGAAGTTCACAAAGTCCTTATTTATGATGCAGTATAACGAACTTATAATCTGATTTTCATAATACGTCCACAATGGAAATCGCCACGGCCGGTCTCCAGTCACGGCACCTGCATACTTGATCGCGTTCCAAGCCTCGTCACAGTTGCTGAAGCAGCCGAAAGCACCTCCTCCAGTCGCCAGAAGTACTCCATCTACAAAAATGTCCAAATCATCTTAATGTTTGTCTATGATGAACTCTGAAACTACTCAATCGATCTTCGTAAAAGTTGGCGTTTTTCATGTATAATTTCATCCAACTTGAGAGATAGGATAATTGTCGACGTTGATTATTGTTATTACTTGTAAGATTCGTCAGTCTCCAACAACTAGTTTTATTATTTATCTACGAGTATACTACGGAGGTAAAGTTTGTGACATTGTAGAGGGTAATCGCAGGAACTACAGGTCCGTTTTGAAAAATTATGTCAGTTTTATATAGCTCATTTGTCGAGGAAGGTTATAAGGCTATATATCATCACACTAAGACCAATCGGAGCGAAGCACCAATGAAGAATGTTTCAAAATCGAGTTTCCTTTCCTCTTGAGAGCGTCCGCTGCATGTGCAAAGGTGGTCAATGATGTTAGTTAACCTTACGATAAAGACAAACAAGCACCTCAAATGTTTCGGTTTATCCACCTACATTTTGATTTTTTCTATCGGCGCGCGTCGATGTTAATATGAGATTATTTTTAATGAAACCTCCATGTTTGAGTGTACATGATAGTGATTACGATATATCCACAGATTAAATATGACAATAGATAAAGTTGTCAAACCAGTTTGTTTTGTTTGTTCGGTTTATTACGACCGACGAGACGCAATGTAGACGGTATGACTACTATCGCAATATAAAATAAATACTATTTTCCATTAGTGAGGTAACTGCTATACCCACTTGACTTCATTCCCTGTATAGTTTTAATCGATTAATTAACGTATTGTTTATATATATATTATCTTTTTTAACACCTGAACTGTGCACAATCTTAAGGGCTTAAGCTCTATACAAACTAATGAAAACCTTATACTCGTCAATAGACTGTTGGCAGCATAAGTTAATTTAAAACAAAAAATGAGCCGTCACGGGACACCTGGCAGATGTGAAACACGTAGTAAACAACACTGTATACTACACTATATGTATGCGAGCTCGGGCGGCAAGAGAGATTGCGCATGGCATCGCGTCTCGCCACGCCAACAATCTAGTTTACTCTCACCTATAGATGTTTTAGATCAAAAACTGTATTTATTACAAAATTAAAAACTTGAGCAATAATTAAATTATGTAATGTAAAATTATAATTTTAGGAAATTAGCTTGGTATTTAAAAACATGATTCGCTATTTTCAGATCTGGATCTTAAAAATTCAACCGAGGTGTTAATTTAATAATGTTGCGTGGGCATTTCTATATTATAATAAAACTGTAGCAGGGCCAAATCTGTACATTAAATATTTTTTGAAAATTTTGATAGGGGTAGGCTTTGTTGTCGATATCGAAGCCAAAAATAACCCTTTTAAAATTTTTGTCTGTCTGTCTGTCCCTGTGAACACGCATCACACTGAAAGTACTGAACCGATTTTGACGAAACTTGGCACAATGATAACTAATGTTACGAGATTACATTTAGGATACTTTTTATCTCATAAAACGCAAGGGATTCTCCAGGATAACGGATGAAAGTAAAAAAAATGTCGTTGATGATATTCTTGACGAATTTTTGAAAATTTTCTTTGTGCTATATATAGCAGACAGATTAGCTAAAAAATTAAGCTATATTTCCATATGCTACTTCAAAAAAAAATTACCACCGTGTTTCGAACCGTCGGCTCCG